>CM070702.1:0-534075 GCA_036346265.1 Melocanna baccifera
TTTTTTAAAAAATAGACTGTAAACGTTACAGCAAGTCAAACCGTCATCTATCAGAATTACATCGGGGATGCTAGACTCTTTAAAGTGCATGTGGCAAGTTACAAGCTCCGAGTCCGAGGAATATATGGCAAAGATTAAGAAGAGCAATGCACAGCTGAAACTGCAAGCCATGCACTGGGTGCAAAGTTAAAAATCATTGCTTTCGCATTCAGAAAACATAGTTATAAAAATACACATGAACAGAGTGAACGGGACATCTTTCCCTTAAAAAAACTTTGCCTAATAAAAGGGGCATCTTGTTGAGTTCTTGACTTTCTTATTACTTCGGACCAGGAGCAAGATAGAAAGCTTCGAAAAATTTACACCAGCGCCAGGAGGAAGAACAACAAAGCATCTATGCTCACTGCTACCTCCTCTCGCTCATATTTCTTTTCTTTTGACTTCCTGCAACTTCTTCATGCCACCTGCAAACACAGATACACCATAACTGCATCGCAACCAATCTCCAGAAAAGCAGTAAATTTCTAGAAATAAAGAGCAAGTCACTGCTACCAAAAAAACTTATATTAGATGTCTCATCACAGACGATTCACTAAAATTATCAATGTTAAATATAATCACAGACGGTTTAAGTTTAGAGACCGTCTGTGTTGCTGCTAACGCTAAAAACCGTCTGTAAAGAGATAATATCACAGACAGTTCATAGTGAGCACCGTCTATGACGTCTGTGATATTTGGTAATATCACAGATGATTTTTTTATTTAAACTGTCTGTGATAATTCACAGATGGTTTACAAACCATTTGTGATATATTTCCTGCCTCGCAATCTTCTAAAATTTCATAATCTTCCGTTTGAGTCCAAGTAAGATTCCGTTTCAAGACACCTTTAGTAAAACGGGTACAACTTTTGTATATAGTGTCCGTTTTCGATGTTCTTGTACTCGTTGGAAAGCTAACGATAAGTCCGATAAAAAAATGACCCACTTGCACTAGTCGCCTTCTAAGACCCCCCAAATTGGCCATCTTTAGCCTCAAATTTGTGTCACAAGTTTTCGGTTTCTATTTTTATCAAAATTTTCGATCTTCCTGTTAGAATTTGCAGTTTGCCTCAACTGCAAAATTGTAGATCTCGTTAAAACCTTTCAAATGAGTATATATAAGTCATATAAAATTTTGCTATTTTATCTTTTGAGATTAACTGTTTACATTGCACTGGTATATACATATATTACCTTATGTATCACAGATGGTTTGTGGTTCAAACCGTCTGTGATAATTATGTCCTTGACTATTGGGCCAGTCGATCCTCTCCAATCCAGTGTTAGCCAATAGAAACCCACTAACCTCCACCGCACGGATTGTAGCTCCACCTCTCTGTCCCCGTGCCCGTTCCACCAAAAAATTTCCCACTCCCGCCTCTTCCTCCCCTATAAATATTTACTCAAACCCATTCCCTACCTACTTACTACGCCTAAAATCTCTCCAGCCTCCTCACCGTCTACCTTGTCGACTTCGACCCCGATGTCCCACATAAAGCAGATGACACGCAAGTCTACGAGTGATAAGATGCCACGGAAGCAGCTGGCTACTAAGGGGGTGCTTAAGTCGGCGCCGGCGGGCACGTGTCAAGGATCTCTGCTTTTTCTATGTTCTTGCCATGTTTAAGAGTTGAGTTCATAGGATTAAGAGATATGTTTTTGCCGTGGTCTTGCTATGTTAGATGGGTAATCTGCCCGTCATCTTGTAATGGTGGATTGTAATATTAATAGAAATGGAATGTGTTGCTATGTTTGTTGCTGTATTTGCTTGTTTTCAAATGACTTAGCTAACATTTCTTAGGACTAGCCGAAAAACATAAAAAGCTTTAGGTATAGAGTGAACTATCACAAACGGCTTTGTGGTATAAACTGTCTGTGAAGGACTATCACAGATGGCTCAAACAAAAAATCGTCTGTGATACTTGTACATCACAGACAGTTCTATTTACCAACCGTCTGTGATGGGAAAATATCACAGACAGTTTTATATACCAACCGTCTGTGATACTCGCCCATCACAGATGGTTGATAGTTAGAACCGTTTGTGATGTGTGAGTTTCACAGACGGTTTTTAGTTTGAGCTGTCTGTGATATTTCTTCACAGACGATTCTAGTTACAAACCATCTATGTTGTGATTATCACAGAAGGCTCATAAACTATTTGTGATAACCTTTGATTATCATCAACCTATAAATTTAGAAGGTTCAGAAAAGCTGTCTGTGATGATTCTTTTTGTAGTAGTGAGTGTAAATATAAAACAAAATTGTGTTACCCAGTCTTTGCTAAATTAAACTAAATTGCGTAAGACAAATTGTTCAAACATTGAACTCTAATATTATATGTCTGTAACCAAACACAACGAAGAATACCTATACTTTCAGAAAATGAGAACCAGGGTGATGATCTTTTACTACTAAGCAGGCAGCGGAGGAGGAAGACTTACCCATCCTGCATCTCTTTTCGTATTCTCTCGACACCAATTGACATTTGCTGATCTTCGTTGGGCTTGACCACCTCAGAATCACTCCCACTGTTGGTAAAATCCGCATCAGAATCACTTAATAGTGCAAGTCTATCAAAAATGTTTGGATCAACTGAGGTCTCTATTAGTCGTTCCTTGAAATTTTGCAGCAAAACAATCCCTGGAAAGCATAAGCATGTATCAGCAAAGAGATTGCACCATACATGTGATGGAAGACTCTGGGCAAAATGCAACAGTCTTAAAGAAAGATAGGGAAAAATGCTACACTGTTCACATGCTTGCAGTTGCAGATAAGGACGATAAGACCTCTAATAGTCTGTGTAAAGTCGGGGCAAAGACCTGAATTGCTAGCATATCAGTTTGTGCCTAGGTTTCAATAAGTACGGGCATTAGGCGGAGCTCGCGCATTCACACACACTGAAACATTCGAGTATGCTGCAACTCTGAATCAGCAAAAATGTCCGACGATACGAATTCAGAGCTTTGCTACAAATCTGTCCCTTGGTCGCACAAATTCAGAATATTGAGAATAACAGAAACAGCTGAATGTCCTATGATATGAGCGCATATAAATCAACAACTAAATACAAGTTCTACGACCAAAGAGCAAACCGACACTAGCTATGATTCACCATGGCATTGCTGATAAAACCGACACTAGCTTTACTATAGGCAATTAACTAGTGTTAAGCATGAATAGTAGTAATTGATTATTACAGGGATTGGGTTGCTCAGCTCAAGATTCAGGAGTCAAAAACCCATCATGCCAGCCATGCCAGTTTTGATGGACGGAGGAAAGAGAGGAGGGGTCAAGACTTGCGGTGGAGTAATAACAGTGATACCGAGAGCACGCAGCGTCCGCAGATCAAATTTGTCGGTGAGGCGAGGATGGCCGGCGTTCTTGGCCCGCGTTGCGGCCAACTCCTTCAAGCTGATGAGCAAATCCTGCGCACCACCACCACCAGCAAACCACAGAGAAGTCAGCAAGAGGATGAAAGCAGAGAGATAAGAGGAGGGATGGACGTTACGAGCTCGGGTTCGGAGAGGGTCGCGAGCCACTGTGGGTCTTGCTGCCGGCTACTGCTCTCTGAGGCTGCCGGAGAGGTGACGGCGGCGTCCATGAAGAGAGGAGAGAAGGGGGGAGGTGTGTGCGTTGTGCTTCTAGTCTGTACTCTTAGTGGGCTCTACTCGGCTCGGCTAGGCCCAATTTGAGTCACTCACAGGCCGCGGCCCAGACTCGTGCCCCCTAAAAAACAGACTTTATGGTGTTCAATTCATCTATTGGCTTTTGTCTGAGATGATTTTTTAAAAAACAAAAAATATTATAAAAATTGAAAAAGATTAAATAAATATGACAGAAAAAAGAAAAAAAATCGATGGGCGGCGATAGGTGGGCACAATGAGGAGGGGTGGGGTGGACAGGACCAGCGTCGACAGGGCCTAGGGAGGAGGGGCAGTGGCAGAGGCAGATGTAACATCCTGATTTTTAGGGATTTTTAAAATCTCAAATTTAAAAATAAATTTCTGAAATTTTTTTGAATTTTAAATAAAGCTTAAATGGAATTTTCAAAATTTTAAAAGATTTAATGTGATTAAATTATACTTCAACATTAGCTGAAAATAGTTTAATTAAGTTCCTTAAGTCACAAGAAATTTTCTGGGATTAAATTAAGCTTCCAATGAATTTTAGAATTTTAAAATAATTTAATCTGAGTAAAATAAACATCAACATAAGTGAAAAATATTTTATTTGGGTTCTTCAGATCTCAAGGAATTTTCTGATATTTTTGGTGAATTTTTGGGATTTATTTGCTGTTTTCTAGAGCTCCTGAGATTTTATTCGGATTTCTGGGAAAAAGAAAAGAAAATAAAAATCTTCCGGGCCGATCCCCGCCGCCCGATCCTCTTCCCTCCGCGTGTCAGCTATCCCGGCCGCCCACGCATCGGCCTCCCACCCCTTTCCCGCACGCCCGCTTGACCTGTCCCGCTCCCTCCGCCGTACCCCGCTCCGCACCGCCCGATCACCCACCTGACCGCGTGGCGCCATCTGCGCCGTCTCTCTTCTGCGCACTGCCTTCCGCCGCCCGCGCCCTCGCGTTGCCCTAACGCTGCCGTGCCCGCGCCGTCGGATCCGCCACGTGGCGGCACAAGCCCGGCCGTGCCCGCGCCGCCGATCACGCCGTGCTCAACTGGCAGCCCGCCCGGTTCGCCTCTCAGGCCGCATCGCGCCGTTCGCACCCGCGCCCACTCTCCCGTTAGATCCCGCCCCGCTTTCATCCCCGTCGTCCATTCCCACGCGCTCGCTAACCCTAACCCTAGCCGCCCGAACCGCTCGCGCCCTCATCCGTTCCCCGCCGTCCGATCCAGCCCCGTGGACACGCGTCGCCCGCTCATGCCCTCGTCCCCGATCGAAACCCTCGCGGTAAAGGAATACGCGTAGGCTACGGAAGCAGAAAACAAAACTTTTCTACCGCGCACCCAAGAACATCATACTAAGGAAGGATCATGGATCGTTACCACTTAGACGAGCAGCACAGCGGAAGAAGAATTGGAAATCGATCCAATCACGCGTGTCGACGTAGTAGTGGAAGTAGCCGATCGTCCCGAACAGATCGTCTCCTCCACGCACGCCGATCAACACTGCAACGAGCAGCGCCTCCACCGGTATCCACACGTCAGGGGCTGGATCGCCGATCGCGAGTGTACTAGCACTCGTGAGCAGCTAGGGTTTGGCTCGGGAGGTGGCGGCTAGGGTTTTGCTAGATGTTAACGAGGGACGAATCCTCACCCCTCGCCTCCATATATATAGACCTCCTCACGTGGGCCTTGCGGACCGAGGCCCATTATGAGTCTATTCGGATCTTTATCCGAATTGAGCCCATATCCGAATCATATTCAAATCGGTGTTCCAACCCTAAGCGTGCGACCACAGAGGTTCACGTATACTTGGTCGTGACCGTAAACGCCTTCAGGTCACCACAGTAATAGCGCCTCTAGTAAGACATATTAACCCCAAAGTATATATAAAGATCATATCATTGAACTCGTAATGTTCTCTCATGTACGAATCCCTTTGCCTCACGATATAGATCGAGCTCAAGGCGAGACTCGTGTCATCCTCTTAATAGCTCAATCACTCTCTCGATTCCGTGATGGATTATAAACTTGTGGTTGACTCCTCAATCACCTTGGCATGGCCATACACTTTCATAATCCATTACATCGAGGCCCGAGATATCTCTCCCATAAGGAGGGGCAAATTCTATCTTGATCATTCACATCCCACTACATGTTTCATGGTAAATCCGAAGACTACTTTTATGACTACCCAGTTACGGAGTAGTGTTTAGTAGTCCTAAAATAAGCTACTACTCATGTTGGGAACCATGATGATCTCAAGTCTAAGGATTCTACATAAACACTACTCGAGACCAACTGATGACACATGGAATCTCCGCAGTTGTCTCATGGCAGTCTATCCAACATATGTTCACTAACACATGTCCATATTATTGATTTGGTATCACCATACCATGATCCATGAGACATGATCATCAATCAATACATATGCTGATCTTTGTCTTTGAATCATATTTATTCTTCATATGATATACGATCAGAGATCATTTAGAAATAGCAACATTTTAGTATTTAAGAGTCTCATGAATAAGTCACATACTCATTGATCAATAATGATGATGTCTATTCCAAGGAACAAAGTAATGTATCATAAACATAGTATGTGATATATACAACATCTCCATGTTGCCTCTAGGGCATATCACTAACACGCGGCGCCTGTCTCCGACTGCGCCTCGGTTCGCGTGTTTCTTCACGAGTTCGTCCTCGGTTCGTGTGCAGTATAAAACCCGTCGCCTCGGTTGCGTGCTCCGCCGCCGCCGCCTCCTCTCGCCTCGTGCCCCGAGTTGCGCTGCCGCGCCGTGCGTCCCGTTCGCTCTTCGCCAAGGCCGGGCCGTGCAAGCGCCGCGCTCGAACCCCACGGTGCCTCGCCGCCATCGCTGCTCGGGTCCCCGTCGCCACTCTCGCCGCACCCGCACTCGTCGCCGGCGTCGTCTTCCTCCCGCGGTAAGTCGTCGCCGCCTCCGCTACCCCACTCCTCCGCCGCCGACGACCCCGCCGCCGGAACCCACACCCCGCACCCGCACTGCGGCTGGGACGCGCCCCGCCTCGGTCCCGCGACCGTGTCCGCGACGCCGCGCAACACGCCGCCACGCGCCGCCATCGGTGGCTTCCGCCTCGCGCGCGATCGCGACGACCGCCGCTCAGATCCAAAACCGACGGCTCGGATGTGCCCACGTGGCCTCCCTTCAGCCGTCCGATCTGCGCCGCCGCCGCACATCCAAGCCGCGCCAGCTCAGCCCTACCCACGTGGCTTGCCACGTCAGCCCTAGTCCATGTGGCCTCCGACGTGACATGCCACGTCAGCGCCACGTCAGACAAAACCCCGCCCCCGAGCCACGTGGCGGCCACGCCACCGCCACGCCACCCCGTGCACGTGGCGAAGATATGCGCGCCACGTCGCGATTGCCCCGCCGCGCCGCCGCTTCCCCCACGCCTTTGTTCCGTGCGGCGGGTTCCTGATGGACCGTAATTCCGTGGACGTGGTTCACAAAGACGAGTGCCATTTTTGAATTTCTAGGATTTTCTTTAAATTAGATTTTTCGAGAGCCCGTTCTCCTCCGTCCTAGCTCCGATTGACCCCGTTCTTTTTTCTAAATTCATCTAAAATTGAGCTCTAGCTGTTGGTGCTGGTTTTGTGATTTTTGGAGTTCATTTGCTTATCATTTTATGTGTTTCTTTGGTTTCAGTCGTTTTCTCTCTCGCTAGATTCGGATTCCAGAGGAGCAGGTTTTGCGCCCGAAGACCAGGAGTACCTCACTGAGCATAACCAAGACAAGTCGTGTCCTTTGATCATGTTGAACCCAGTTTGCAATCTATTATTTAATTATTTTGTTTTAAAGTACATTGCATCGCTATTTTTATTCAACCCTTGTATCTGGTAGTTATCATCCCATTTGATTTCGTCCCTACTTGATAATTTGGAATGCCATGATACTCTTGTCACCATAGGTTGGGAAACATACTAGTGATGATAGTTATTTGTCACATGGGTTGGTACGATAGAATTGCTTAGCATTGTATATAATTACGATCGGATTTATCATCACATGTGAAATATAAATTTGACTTAATGAGATATGGAACTGTGGTTGGTGCCACGTATACTAAAATTTGTGCCATGACGTTGGTGCGTCATCGGTGGTGGTTATACAAACTTGGTTTTGCACTCGGGCGAGTGATCGTGCAGTAAAGGGGGAAGTGCAGGTGCACTTTGGTGGATGTGGTAGTCTCGCCCGGGTAATGTTAAGGACTTAACTTTGTGCGCTATTGATCTGAGCTTTACTGTGCAAACCACATGTCTGGTATGGGACGAACCTGGCTGACTAATTTGGGATGTTTCAACTTTAATCTTGCCATTGAGATGAACATGGTTGCTGATTTCCATGTGGCGCAAGGGGGGTGTGATGCGAAACCCTAGCGGGCGGATTAAGTTGTAATTGAACTTTGTAAAGGCTTTATTGTGATTACCTTAGGCCTAGGCTAATCACATCGTGTGGGTACAATTGTGCAACCTCTGCAGAGTGTAAAACTATTCGAATAGCCGCGTCCTTGGTCATGGACAATGCTCGGTGATTTCACACGAGGGATAGTTATTTTTGAAAACTTGTGAATGGAAGTAGACATGTGTTCACTGTTGGTTTAGCTTATGGGTGGGAGATCCATAAGTGGTTGGTTTAGCTTGTGGATGGGAGGTCCGCAAGTGGTATGTCAATTCCTTTGATTATTTACTTAATTATTGTTTTACTTAAAGTTCGCCTTCAATCTATTATTTGTATTTCAACTGACATTTATGCAAATTAACCTTTCAGCCATCCTTTGGTAAGCCTTGCATACTATACTGCATTCATTTGTTACAAACGACTTGCTGAATACCAATATACTCACAGCTTTATGCTCAATGTTGCTCAGTTGAGGAAGAGGAGTTTCACCAGCAGGAGGTTCCAGAGGGAGAGTACTTTGACGACTTCGCGGTTTAGGCTTCGTTCTCCACTCGATAGCCTGTGGGCTTGTCGATTGGCCACTACGCTTTATTTTGGATTTCCGCTGCTACTTTTGTTAAGCCTTCGGGCCAGTTTATTGTAAGATTGACCATAAGGTTGTACCTTTTTGAGATTTATCGATATTGGAGCTTTTCCTTTATTTTATCATGTATATAGTTGTGATGACATCTATGTTTAACTGTGTGCACTAGTATGATCCTGGGACTAGTGCAGAATATACAGGGAGTCCGGATTTGCATATTTGGGTCTCTGATGATGAGGACATCCCTTCTATGGATATAACTCATCCACAACAAGGACCACTTACTCGAGCTCGTGCTCGTCAACTAAATTACCAGGTGAATTCATTCCTAGGTTCATATATTACTGAGAATAGACCGCTACCTAATGTAAGTGATTTAATCGCGGTTAGGAACCTGGGAAAGGATGAAGGAAATGGACATGGAGTCATGGACATGCAAGGACGGAACATGGAGGTCACCACGTCACTTTAGGATCAAGTCAAGCAAGAATCCGAGTTGGACACGTTCTGGAATCGGATTCGGACTGCTGCGTTGGTACCACATTCAAATGGGCATAACTTCTTCATACGGACTCTGTTTGGGGCGTTCTTGTACTTCATGGAAAGCTTATGAAGTCTATTTTCCAACGGATCCAACCTCATCTTCAAATTCCATCCGAGCCGGCCGCAATCATCAAAACAATCCACGTTAGTTTCTGAGCCCGAATCCAAAAAGGGTGCTGCGCCACCACCACTTGGGCCCATGGGCCTTGTAACCCTAGGGCGTCCCCCCTGGTCGTTTCTCTATAAATAGGAGCCGCCTCCCCCTGCTAGGACTTGGATTTCGTTGAGTTTAGGTTTAGCCTTTGCGCAAACTTTAGTTCTTCAGTTGTGTCAGACGACCATCTGTCAAGACTACATTCGGGATCCCACCTTTGTTTTTCAATACCAACCTTGTTATTCGCAATATCAGATTGCTTTTCGTCTTATTCTTGCTAGTTCTTCGGTTGCTTGCAGGGATTGAACTTCGTGTTCAGGTTGATCGTGCTTCCAGCAAGATCAATAACATCTCGGAGTGGGTTCAGCGATTGCTAAGGCGCAAGCGACGTCGTATGTTTGTAGTCGGATCGCGAGAGTCACCTCCACCAAATCGATAGTTATCAATCTCATCGAAAGATCGGGCACCCCGTCTCCATCAGGGTCTCGACAGCAGAGGACGATAACGACGAGCGTGAACGGGTGGCGACCACTAGATCTTGCCTGATCTGTATGTGCATGACCAAATTCGGTCGGATCTGGCCATGGAGGAGCGACGGTGTAGGACCCTGGATTTATCATCTAGAACCCTCTGTAATTCCGCCGCACTATACCCTGTATCAGTAGATAGTGTATACAGATATATTGTTGAGCATCAAATACATATATTTGCGGAAGCATAACTATTACCATAGTAATCTTACACATGGGCCGATTAGGCCAAAACCATTAAAGAGTAGCAACGGAAACAGAAACATCACATAGGTGGGATCCTCAGGATATGCCCACAGACAATCAACTGGAGCTCATGATCTAGTTTTTGGCCTCATCATCTTCTAGTTTGGTCTAAGCCCTTAGATGATCGCAGGGCCTTTCTTTCTCCTTATTCACTGAATAATAGTAATTGAGCAACAATAAATACGAAGGTACTCCGCAAGCCATATGCTATATTTATTTCTTGGGTTCCAACCACCTAGGGGAATTGAGCAACAGTAAATACGAAAGTACTCAACAAGCCATATGCTATATTTATTTCTTGGGTTCCAACCACCTAAGGGAAATCAAAGTCAGGGTTCCAACCACTCTTTCTATTTTTATCTCAACCACAAAGATTCTTTTGTAAAATAAATACTAACTATAGTAAGTTTCCATGACTATGGGTATGACTGTTTGAACAGTTTTTACTCTGCAGAGGTTGCACACTTTACCAATAAGAAATAACCAACTTATTATATTTCACATATTTTCTTAGACATACAGATCAAGAAAATCACCATAAGGCCTTTACAATGCATATTCCCAAACGAGGTTACACTCGCTAAGGTTTTCATTGCTGTGGGGTTATCACCACCTGCTCCAAAGGCCCCCTGTTGCGTTGCACTCCAGCTTAAAACCAGTGACATGACCCGTATTCCATCGGATGGCGCAACCCATGCTAGGTCCATGTAAATTAATTAGCCAGGTTGTATCCCATTATAGACTTGTGGTTACACTGTTTTACATTAGAGGGTCATCATAAAATACAGTCCTTTGGGTTACTTGGGCAGTTCTGCCATGAACCACACTCTCGTGCTCCCATCGCACCAACCTTACTTACCATCTGCCTAGATATGAAGCAAATTTAGAGTTTTGGGATTCTAAAATATCCTTTCTAGTTCAAATACCAGTCATTTCCCTCTAGTGGTTACTCAAACTAATTTTTCATATTTGAAATGATGTTAGGCAAATTAATACCTCATGTATCTAAGCAAAGCTAAGTATGACACTTAGATACGAACTTATCAACTAGTATGTATATCATTAGTTCTAGGGCAACAAGGATTTATGTCTAAAACCAATGAATAGGGTATAATTAAGCAATACGCCTCCAAGGTGTCCGTAAGTAAGCCTCATGGGCGACGCTTCCAAGGTGTCCGTAAGTAAGCCTCATGGGTGCCTCCAAGTCTATTGTGGAGCTACCACCACAAGTGGTCATTTGGTGCCCCACGACTTAGTCTTGTGGATACTCCTTCGGTGTGCCTGCAACTTAATCTCATCAGCTTGCAACTTAACCTTGAAGGTGCCTCATAACTTAGTCTCATAGGCACCCCTCTGATATACCCATAACTTAGTCTCATGGGTGCAGCTCCAAGACGCCTTGTGATTTAATCTCATGGGCACTCTCAAGCCTACTGGAGAATGCAATCCCTAATAACTTTATGTTGCTCTTCAATAACACACGTACATCTCTCTCAGGTAGTCGAATCATCAACATCAGCCTGACTCGAATATCAATCAAGGGCTGTCATGCCTACATAAGGCTATGACCTCGGAGATCTCAGTATCTAAAGTAATGGGACTCTAACTGTTCTACAGCAACAACATCAATCATTTATCATGTCGAATGAATGCTATCTTGATATGAGAAACAAGTGTAGATCATCTTCTCCCTAACTTTTTATCTCATGCTCCAATCTCATGTTATCTGTCTCCACAACGCTTCTAGCTCAAGTGTTGATTATGATCCAACAATATTTTTGAGCTCACGTTCACTTGGTAGATTATTTTTGTCTTTTCCTCGAGAACATTAAGCTTTTCCTTAACGGATCATAATTTCCTTTTCGTGGCTTGTAACTTATTTTCAATGTCTCTTAACCTCTTTTTTGCAGCCTTTAGTCTCTCATCACCTCAACAGGCATCACTTTAACGTGCTACCTACCTCAAAGGCTATATCTCGGTAGGGCAGCTACGCATCTCCTACCTCGCCTTCACAGGCGCTGCTTCAATGCACCGCAGTCTCGAAGGATACGCCCCAGTAAGGCAGTCCCACATTAATGACTTCGCCTTCACAGGTTTTACTCTGATGCACCGCTGGCCTCGAAGGTTGTGTCTTGGTGCGGCGGTCCCTATGTTGATTACATCGCTTCGTAGGCTTGGCTTAGACGTGCCGCTCACTTGATAGGCTATGTCTCGGCATGGCGGCCCTGTGTATGCTGCTTCACCTTAATAGGCGTCGCTTCGACGCACCGCTTGTCTCGAAGGATATGTCTCGGCATGGTGGCCCTGCGTCTTCTACCTAGCCCTTCTATGCGCCGCCCGCCTCGAAGACTATACCTCGATAGGGCGGCCCTGCGTCTCCTACCTCACTTTAACAGGTGTCGCTCCGATGCACTGCACAACTCAAAGGCTATGCCTCGGCATGGCGACCTCGCGTCTGCTACTTCACCTTCATAGGTTTCGCTCTAACGCACCACTCACCTCAAAGATTGTGCCTCGGTGAGGCGGTCTCTATGTCAACTACTTTGCCTTCGTAGGCTTGGCTCAGACGCACCACCGACCTCATAGGCTTTGTTTTATTATGGAAGCCCTGCGTCTGCTACTTCGCCTTAATAGGCATCGCTTCGATGTTGACTGCTTCGAAGGCTATGCCTCGGTGGGGCAGTCCTTACGTTGACTACTTCATCTTCATAGGCTTGGCGCAGATGCACCGCCTGCTACGAAGGCTATGTCTCGGTGAGGTGGCCCAGCATTGACAACTTCGCCTTTACAGGCTTTACTCTGACGTGCTATTCGCTTTAAAGGCTATACCTCGGGGAAGTAGCCCAGCGTTGACAACTTTGCCTTTACAGGTTTTGCTCTAACGTGCCGCCCACCATGAAGGTTGTGCCTCAGTGAGGTGGCCCATGTCGACTACTTCGCCTTCATAGGATTTGCCCTGACACGCCACCCGCCTCGAAGGCTATGCCTCGATGAGGTGGCCACACGTCAATGACTTCGCCTTCACAGGCTTCGCTCCTATGTGCCACCCAATTCGAATGCAGTGCCTCGGTGGGGCAGCCCCGCATCGATGACTTCGTCTTCACATGCTTCGCTCCGATGTGCCACCCAATTCGAATGCAGTGCCTCGGTGGGGCAGCCCCGCGTCGATGACTTTGCCTTCACAAGCTTTGCTCAGGTGCATCATCCGCTTCAAAGGTTATGCCTCGATGGGGCACCCCTGCGTCCACCACTCTGCCTCTACTGGCTTCGCTCAAATGCACCACCCGCCTCGAAGACTATGCCTTGGCAGGATGGCCCCTCGTCCACCACTTCACCTCCATAGGCTTTGTGCCAATGTGTTGTCCACCTCGTAGGTTATGCCTCAGCAAGGCAGCCCCACATTCAGTACTTCACCTCCATGGGTTTGCTCCATCGCACCACTTATCTCGAAGGCCACGCTTCAGGACATAGGGACTAGTGATGCATGCAATAGAAAGATGCTATCACAATCAAATTCTTGCCTTGGTAGCGCCAAAATCTTGGCCAAGTCATGGGTGTCCTTGCATAGACCCCTTAAACCTCGTGCCTCATGTGAAGCCCTTATCTCTCACCTGGAGCACTCACACATATTCCTCGGCCCTCATGCCTCGCTTCCCCGTCGAGCCAAAATTTGGCTAAGTCTTCAGCGTCCTAGAGAAACACCCTGCAAAAGCGCTGTACTAGGTGCACATCGAAAATATTAGTCATCATGATACAAGACCTCAGCACTCTTCTTTACCTCTTGGATGCCCTTTGAGACGTCCAAGGAACAGGGAGGCTAGTGTTGAGGAATACAATCAACTCCATGTGCATAGCACCTGGTGCTACACGAATCCCGTCGGCCACATCCTACGTAGACGTCCATGCCCTGCAGCTCGACGCCCCGCTTGCTTCACATCCATGCCATGCGTGCCCTGGTAATTCTTGCAGAGTAGGTCATGAGGATTATACGATTACACTCTGCACAATTCTTGCAGAGTAGGTCATGAGGACTATACGATTACACTCTTCACATCCAAGATTAGTGTAAGTAGGTCTGCTCATGTTAATCTCGGAGAGGGAGCGACGCGATTACACTCTGCACAATTCTTGCTCCATGTTCCAAGTTTTTCTTTCAATTGGGGATTCAGTAACGACCAGCATGATCCGTGCTTGTATACTTGCACTCATTGGGGATAGCGTCCTGCTATAGCCCAAGCTGTTCTGAAATTGTTGCAGTGGCCATGCTAAGATCAGCGCTTGTAATGGGGCTATTGTTGCAGTGGCCATGCTAAGATCAGCGCTTGTAATGGGACTAAGATCATTGGATGTACTACCATGTTTTCTTTCTTAACCTAATTTTTGCCGACTACTTGGTTAATTTCTTGGCAGTTTATTGTGTCAGTAGTACGTCGGGAGGTCATGGTACTCCAACCAAGCAGTTTCATTATTGTTAATGTAGCAGTGCTAGTCGATGCCTTGCTTTCTCTGTGTTCTTGTTTTGTCATATTCATCTCCTGGTGAAGGCACTTCTTGATGGTAAATCTGCTCGTGTGAATGCCGTCTCTCCAAGAGAATGCCGTGTGCACTAGAAGTAACTGGAAGAGGGTTCAAGAGCACATCACGTATTCAGTGCAACAGATCAGTCGATCAGAATATCGACAACCACTTTTCAAAGGTTAATAATATTCTACTGTATATATGTGTTTTCTTGTTCACGAGGTAGATTACCTGTCTTCGTTCGTGGAAATTGCTGACTTGGTATTTTTTTTATCTTTTCATTGATCAGGACCAGCTAATACATAGACCTGTTTCTGTCTGCCCTGAGAACAGGAAATCCTCTGTCATCAATTCCTATTGTTGGCAATCATCTTCGGTGGACTTGACTAAGCTCGATATCTGATCTACTGCTGATGTAGCGAACATATTTAGTGAAACATGAATGTTATACATTAAAGGAAAAAAAATCTAATACTATAAAATTGTACTCCCTATATATATTACCCATTGGACCTCTTCAATACAAACACAATATTCATAATATTGTATCATATCAAAGGTTCAAACCTTAACCTCTAGCTCCGTACGTCTTCCACCGCCGCCCCTGGGAGGATCAATCTCTACTCCCAGGGGGCGGCCACTTCTTTGTTGGCTCCTCTGGTGGATCTTGGCTGATCGTCGGATCTCGATGTTCCTCGTTGCCTCGGTGTTGGATTCGTTGTGCGCCGGATCTGGCCACCGCCTGGAGGCTCTCTTGCCCGGATCTAGTGCAGCTTGTCCCCTGTCGGATCCTCTTCAAGCCGCCGCCGCCTTCGCCGGATCCACCACCGCCGCCTTCTTCTCGCTCGGATCGGTTGTCGCTCTTCTGGATCGTTGTTGCTCGGAGGATCTCCGCTCGATCTCGTCGTTTTCGTTGCCACGCCGAGCGTCGCCGCCAGTGCCTCTCCCACGATCCGCTTGCGGTCCGTCTCCTCCTCCAGCCTTTGCTCAGTCGCTATCGACGCTGCGCCTCTTCGCCGCCGGCTCTATCGGATCCGGCCCGCCTCAGCCACTGCTGCGCTAGGCTCTTGCTTTGGATCGGCTCTCTCTGCCACCGATGCCTTCTTGGCTTGTCATTGGCACTTCTAGATCCGACGCCACCTCTCGGTCGACGGCGAGGTGTCCAGCTCCTACCTCAAGCTATGCTAGCCGTCAACCTCCCGTCGACTCCTGACGGACTCGACTTGGGGAGGGGCGGAGGTGTGGTGCGGAGGGCGGCACAGGCGGTGCTCGTTGCGCTTTTGCAGAGGCAGGCTGTCTTCCTCTTCTCTCCGCTACTGTACATGGGCTCCATCTCTATCGATAGCGTGCCCTGCATCATCTCGCACCTGGCGCCCGGGTCGCTGTACTACAGCCTGAAGCTTTTATGCTTCTTTGTTGTGGAGGCTTGTATGCTTCCGATTTCTTTTGCTGAGAGCTTCTAGTTACTGTGCTAGTGGGCTGTTGCCTTTTGAGTCAGTCTCTTTTTCTTTTTTTAAGACTTCTATTTGCGTCCATTTAAATTCGTAATTTTCTATCTTCTAGTTTGTCTAAAGTCATACGAGTCTATAAATTTTTGTGTTAGGTAGTCGATTGTTTTTCTAGTCTCAGTCTATCATTTAGGATTTTGTGTGGTCTTTTGCATGGTAGCAACCGTCGCTCTTCTCTCTGAGCCGCGTACAGGTCGTAGAAGTCATTATGATACCGCCGCTTCTCTTTGAGTCGCCACCCTGAGCTTTTAAGGCCGTTGCACTTCATCTGCACTGCACTTCTATTGCGCTTCTTGTGCATTGCGCCGCCGCCGTCTCGGACTTTGATCTTTTTTATGGGCTGCCACTATACTTTATTGGCTAACGCACGATCTCAAATGGAAATGTTCTATTTTTGATACAATTTTCAAGAGCTGCGTGCTATGACAACGTTTACAAGACTTGGATTTTGGATTTTTTTTCTATTTTAATGTTAACTCTTTCAAATGCAATGCTATTGTATACGCTCTGCATTTGAGGGGGTGTTAAGGATATAGAGTTTATATTCTATTTCTTATATATATTCCTTATCTCTGTATGACATATTGCTCTTGTACTTCCTATATATAATATCTATTGGAGCTCTTCAATATACACACAATATTTATAACAAGCGCGTCTATGATTCCTTTCCGAGAAGGTTTTCACATTAAATCTTGTCTGTCGTTCTTTTGATATCCTGTTTCTTTCGTGCGTTTCGTAACGCAGCGAATTTGTTTGTTCGTTTTGCATTGCCATCGCAGAGTAGATTGATGAACGACAAGGTGAGAAGGAAACAGAGGCTCTTTATTCCCCTAGGAAGACGGCATCTGCTAACACCGACACATTCAGACGGATTCCAAGAAAAGAAAACATGCCCTTGCAAGTCACATATAGCCTGATTGGCCATGGATGGGATCTACGGGCACTTGAGCTTGCCGGTGTGGGGGTTGACCATGGTGTCGTAGCAGGGGCAGAGGTGGCGGGTGTCCTGGCCGGTGCCCGGCGGCACGCAGTTGCAGCGGCTGCAGCAGACGTTGCACATCTTGTTGCACATCTCCTTGTTCCAGTTGTTGCCGCACCGCCCCCAGCACGTCCTGCCGCAGTCTGCACCAGCAAGTACTTTAGTTACGCACATACATAGTAATCGCAAACGCAATGCATATATGGTAGCGCTTAATTAGCAGCCAGCTACCTAGCCTTGGCGCCTGAAGAAGGGATCGCATCCTCATGTCGTAGATCATCACCTGTACGTACATTTTGGATCAGATCTGAGGTCTGCGCTCGTGTGCAAATCAAATGAGCCAACAACGGCTTACCAGTGGATCAGCAGCAGCAGCAGCAGCAGCAGCGGGTTGATCTTGCGCGTCGACGGCTATGAGGGCCGTCAGGAGGAGGAGGGCAACAAGCCGGGACGCCATTGACGGCCGCTTGGAAGTGGAGGAACCCATGGATCGATATTCCGTATCTTGAGCTTGGCCTCGATCACCTGTGTATATATGCTTCTAGCTAGCTAGGAGTTAACAAGGGTTTAGGGTACTTCAGGGTTCGACTATATAGCTAGCGCGCGTACGCGGTGGTGAGGAAGGAAGGAAGGAAGGAAGAGACCGATCGAGAAGACGAAACCTATAAAATTAACTGACCAGCGCCACTCACAGCTACCCGAGCTGCATGGGCACCCTCTAGATTAAAATAGAAAACCAATCCAGCTAGCAGCCTGTTTATTCATAATATATCCATGGACGCGTTCGCATCTGGTAATCTCTACAAGTAATATATATATACACAACAGCGCGGTAACTAGCAACGATTAAGTAGTCAAGGCAGCAGCAGTAGGCCGCAGATGCGCGGCATGCGCACATGCACTCATCATGGCTGGACAAGGATCGCAGATGCTCGGCACCGCACTGCGCTGAGCTGTGTCGCTGTGCCGCTCACATGCGTTGTCTCCTCCTTTTGCCCTCCCCTCCCGTGATCATCACCGACTCCAAGAACCATACATTGTTACCACCGAGGACATTCGATTTTGGTCCCATCATCGTCAGTTGCCATACCGTCCTCGTTTCCCCCGGTTCATCCTGCGATAACTAGAGCAATCGCCACGAAAGCACTCAGGTTTTGGTCAAACACCACATGAATATAATCCTGGTTTACGTTCAGCAATTCGACATATAGATAAGAGTACCAAGTACAATGAGAATTAAGCCAGTACTACAGCCACCACACATCAAATTCTACGCATAAGGGTAGTTCAGATGGGCATCTCGTTCAGACCGGGAAAAACCCCGGAAAATCTAGATCAGAAACGGTTGACGAAACTAGGCCTCATCAGCGTAGGCCGGCTCGAGGATGGCGGCCTCGGCCTCCTGCACCTCCTTCTCGGTCTTCCTTCCCTTCTTGGACTTGTAGTAAACGCCCATGAAGGTCCCGACGGCGCCATACTTGCGGCGGCAGTGCTCGTAGTGAGAAGCGTCAAACATCCTCCAGAAGTCCTTCTCATTGAGCTCAGAGACGGCGTACTGCGGCTGGTAGCTGTGGTTCTCAATCAGCCACTGCTCCAACCTGTGGACTGCTTCAGCACCGTTGAACTCCTCGCCCCTCAGGACGGCGGCGGGAGTGTAGTACACACCGACATCGGTGAACATCTGAGCGTAGCTGGTGTCGCCTTGCCTGTGGTGGTGCTCGAAGCCTGGCTCCGGGTACACCATGGTCTTCACAGGAAGCTTGTAGAGCCGATGCGGGCACATCCACAAGGGATACACCTAAGAAGACAGACTGTTAGCGAACATTCACCATGAGCAGCAGCAGGTTGCGCTCCACATCAATAGTTGGTATAGGCACACTAATAACTAAACTTAATTTTAATGATTTATATCGTGCCCTAAGCTATCAATGATGGATTACACTCGCAAGCATAACATGTTATCACACAGCGAATTCAGAGCTAAAAGCACTACGCAGCTGTTACAGCATAGCAGACTAAATCCATACTTGAACAGTACATGGCCCAAAGAGAAACACATACCTCCATTTCCTTGTGAACGAACTCGAGCGCTTCTCCAACTTTGTACAAGGGCACCAGCATGTCTTGAATCACATGGTTGTCATGGTAGTAGTTCCTGATAGATTCACCCTGGGTAGCCTTGAGCAAGGACACCTTTGGTGGCATCAGCCAGCCCAGGAGGAACGTGAACCAGAATTGGTCACCTGAATGGTAAGATCAGCTTCCCCTCCCAGTATAGACACCGGGTGTGACGGTGGTAGTACTCTCTTGTTGGAATGTACTCCACAAACTCACCCCTCTTGAGTGCTGTCTGAGCATGCTGGTAAAACCAAGTTTTAAACCACCACCCAACACTGTTGATCTTGTTGCCCTTCTTCTTCGCCTCTTCTTTGGAAGCATAGACACCAGTCATCATGACGCCCTCAGTTGCTGTGTACACCATTGCTTCAACAAAATCAGGGACCTTTGCAGGGTCACCATCTCTTGGTGCAAAAGAATCAGCATAAGCTTGTGCCATGTCCTTCAATGTCCCCTTGACTGGAGTATATGTGAGCCTCATGTATTCCTTAATGGGAATGAGTTTGATCTCAGCTGAAACAAGAAACCCAAGTGTTCCCTGGGACCAGGGGATGCCATAGAAAAGGTCTGAGTACTCGTTATCCTTAGTGGCTCTAACAACTTGACCATCTGCAAGTACAACTTCCATTGCAACAACTGTGTCAGAGAACAGGCCATAGAGGTGAGAGCTTCCTTCAATTCCATAACCATTGATCAGACCACCAACAGTAAGGTCATCAAGCTCAGCAACCACTGCAAGGGAAAGATTCATTGGACAGGTAGCTCTGGTAATCTGACCCATGTTAACAAGAGGTTCAACCTTGGCAATCATCCTCTCTTTGTCAATCTCAATAATGTTCCTGAAGGCAGAAAGATCAACCTCAAAATGCCTGGCACGCTTGTAGTCTACATTGCGCATGCCGACAGCAATCCAGGGCTTCCTAGCTGTGCAAACAAGACCATCCTTCTTTGGGTTCCTCTGCTTGAGCCGCTTCACAACTTTTTGCACATTGTCGCCATGTTCCTTCTGGCGGCGCTTCTCTGATTTCATGGCAGACCATACATCGCCCAGATAGATATTGAAGTAGATCAGAGCTGAAATTGGAAGGACTACGAAGATCACAACAATCCATCGGAACTGTACCAAGTAGTCCACCAAAACTTTCTTCCTCTTTGGCGAACCAAGGGCTCCTGCAGATCCGGCATGGCTGGAGGCTGACTCTGAAAAGAGAACAGTTGAAAGGAGTACAAAGCAGAGTTAGTTGAGTAGCAATGTTAATCAGTAACAGTGAAGCATATCAGGAAAAGATTATACATGAGAAATGTGGAAAACAACAAAGCTACAGCTTTATCATGACTGCCAAGACAGATCTTCTTCAACAACTGTATTGACAAAGCTAGTAAGCTACATCCATCTCAGTTCTCACTTCCACTTTACCATCTAACGTTAAAGCAAAAAATTACAAATGTAGTAATATGGATGGGCATGTTCTTCATACTAATTAGATAAATAGGCCCTAACATGACCTATCTGTCATGAGGGGCCTCCACTATGCCCGACGCAACAGAAAGGCCAGCGGGCCAACTACCTTGGCTTAGAGATAAGTCATATCTCTTGTTTCCTTTTATTAGGATTGCTTCTTTAAATCAGGGGTTTGAAAAGATTAGATAATTAAGTTTAGATAGCTTGCTTGTTAGTCAAGATTTGTTAGGGCCTATCTCTATAAGAGGTCAGGTGCATTTGCTTTGAGAATCAATCAAGAAGAAAAACCCAAATCTCTCTCTCTCTCTCTCTCTCTCTCTCTCTCTGTGTGTGTGTGTGTGTGTTCGTTCCTGCCTTTGTAGTGCGGCAGCCACACTACGGCTCCCAAACCGTGCCACATGGGTCCAGGACCACATCCGGAGACCTTTCGAAATTACCCTGTTCGTTCTAATCCTCCCACAAACCATCCTCCCCGTGAAAACTTGGTATCAGATTCTTCCGCTGCCCCATCAGTCATGTCAGGTGAGGAAGCTTCTGATTCTGTCACCAAGATGCTTGACACCATCATGCAGCAGATGGCGGCCTACAAGCAGCAACTTCATGAGAAGATCGATGGCCTCACCAACACGGTGAGGCCTCGATAATCAGCAGCGCACCCATCCCGTCGCCATCATGCGCCTGGAGCACGGCAAGGGGAAGGCATAGAGCGAGGTCGACAATGACGCAACATTTGCTTTGAGAATCAATCAAGAAAAAACCCAAATCTCTCTCTCTCTCTCTCTCTCTGTGTGTGTGTGTGTGTGTGTGTGTGTTCGTTCCTGCCCTTGTAGCATGGCAGCCGTACGACGGCTCCCAAACCACGTCGTAGGGGTCCATGTCCGGAGACCTTTCACGATTGCCCTCTTCGTTCTAATCCTCCCACAAACCATCCTCCCCGTGACACTATGAAGGGATAATAGGGCATTCATATGCCACAGTTAACCGTTTGACCATCAATAATCCCATGTCATACATAGAACTAACACAGTTGTTTCAATACTGCCTAGCATTCACATCTAAAAATAAAACCTTGCATTATCATGAAAATTCATAACGGAAACAAAGTGAACACAAAAGAGTTGTTTTGGTTGGATGGCGTTGATGTGATGTAACCCAAAACACAGGAGTTTTGGTTGGATGGCGTTGATGTAGTGCGGCTGTTAAAACAAAACACATTGCATGGGATAAGATGGTCTGAGTAAATACAAGTAATCGGAAGAAAGAAGCTCAATGGAACTTTGCTAAAAAAAATTGAACCTCAATTTAGACAAATGAGCAAACCAGATCGCAGAAAATAGACAATGTATTCTGCTATTTTTAATCCTAGAACCAACGAACCAACCTCTGAAAATTTTCTATAGTTGCGATAATTTTTTCACTTGAAAGAAACTCTGAAAAAGCATCTGGGCAAAGCTAGCCACCAGATTCTCTTCCCGTGGGCACCAGAACTCACGCGTGTGAGCACTCTGTAGAGCACAACTATGGCAGGCCGGCGAGGCGATCAGTAGGAACATGTTTTGACCCATAAATAGAACAGATCTGTGTCGTATAGCCATCTAATTGAGCTAGCATGAAGAAGGAAAATCCAAGGCTTCTCAGATCCAGCAATTATTGGTGGGTCATCTCAATTGAGAATCGATACCAAGCTGCACAGCTCTGGTAAGAGGAATCCATCTATCTGTCTGTCTGCAAACAACACTAGTGGTAATGCTGTTATTGGGTCCCAAGTTCATGACTCCCTTGAAGAACGTAGGAAGCAATTTAACACACACACAAAAGGGTATGTTTTCTATGATTTGCGCCATGCCTGCTTAACAGAGTTAGCTAGTACCAAAAAGATGTATTTTTTGTCGAATAAATTACAACTTCCTCCCGGAAAAGGTGATCCTTATGGACAAGCTCGTCGTAACAACAGCATGCAAAGGTGGAAGGAACAATCCATCTATGATCTATCCTATCCTGTACTAGGAAAACTGGAACAGGGGAAATCTGAACACAACCAACACCTAGCAGCATGGTGGTACTAGCACAAAAAGATGGGGAATTTCTACTTTGGAGCGAAAGGCGTCTTCCCGGTTCATAAATGGCTAGTCCTTTTCAAAGCACACAGATATCGGGATGGATGGTACATGAAGGAGAAGATTTTCAGGGCAGGCCGGAGCGGGAAGGGGAATCAGAATCAGATCGAGGTTGAGGAGGAGGAGGAGAGCGGTGGTGGTGGTGGTGGTGTTACCGTACCTGGCTCGCCTCCAATCCGGAGCGGAGCGGAGCGGTGCGGTGCAGGGCAGTCCAGAAGACGACGACGGCAGCGAGCGCAAAAAGACTGGGTGGATGCCAGTGGTGGGTGGGGGTTTTAACAGTAGAACGACAGGAGACGAGCCAACGGGTTTATGCCCTTTTGCAGATAGGACGTCGTAAATAGCTGTATTCACATAATAGCTGTATCCACTACATCCTCCAAAGGAATAATTTCCCACCGCAAGAATTGCCGGGGGATTTCCATTTCCTCTTTCTTTTTAATTTACTAGCAACGTAAACGTGACGTCATAGACCGAAATAAAAGAGATAAAAAATCACAGTAAAAGAAGAGCAGATAGGTTTTTTCGCAAAAAAACCGTGGAGCTTTTCGAAAGAACCAAGGACCTGCACGTAATTACTTGAAATCGTATGGTGTTATCCAGTAAAAGAAGAGTGTAGAGATTTTTCGCAAAAAGCTAAAGGCTTTTTCATAAAACCGAAGGCCTGTACGTTATTATAAAAACTTGGAGGTTTTTTTATTTCAAAAGCTGCCACATGGACACGGCGACCGCCCGGACACTCTCCCAATTTTAATATACGGAGTATTATTTGATTCATTTATATAAATACTTATACTATACTAAAAGTCACCAACTGCAATTATATGTTATCAGTTGTAGGCGAAAACAACAGACAATTGATCTCTAATGATACAAAGAAATCAGGGGTTTTGCCTTCTGTTTCCAGAAAAATGTTCCATGACGTGATAAACACACAAAATATCTCAATCTGCACATGCATGCCCGCTGGTCTAACACGGTGCTTCGGATTTAGATCTGACGGTCCACGCTTGATCTCCTTGTCTCCCTGACACAGATCGGCGCATCACATGGACGGGCCCGACTAGCAGCCAAAAGTAACAACAGGCCTGTACCTTTCGTTTACGGCCAGTAACTTTTTGGCTTGGAGCAAGGAACAAAGAAACTTTTTTATAATTTTAATTAATATAAATAAAATTATTATAGTATCTACTATAATTATTTTATAAATTTCATCATAAAAAGATTTTTTATCTTAAAATTAGCTAATATAGAAAAATATTTTCTCATAAAAATTTTAATTAATATAGATAAAATCGTTATAGTTAAAAACTTAAGTTAGAAAAAAAGAGACCAACAACACTAGTACTAGCCACTCTAATACGTACTCTGCTTTACTCTGCTTTGCTTAAGATGCCATCGGCAAGCGGTGACGTGTGAGGATCAAAATAGTATCTCGGAGATATCAAAATCGCACAAAGGCAAATATCAACAAACACCTGTCCCGTCATGCGCTTCCTCTGCGGAATAATTACGAGTAACTAAGAGGTGATCGGAATAACGATGGCTTTTGACTTTTGGTGAAAAATCAGTAGTTGGTGAAAAAAATCATGTTGAGTTAGTGGATAGTGTAGTGAATAGTGAAAAAAAAGCTGAATCTAGAAGCTAAAACTGAAAAAAGCCGAAACGATCATGGCCTAATTACTCCCTTCAGCCATAAATACACATCCTTTTGAAATACATACGGCTAATCTTTTAAAACTCTGTTCATCAATATTTAGAGGCAAAAAAATAGATACTAATTATCCATATTGTCTGATATAAGATGTGAATATGGTATAAATTTTTTCATCCAATTAATAATTTCTATCGTATTCAAATTTGCATAAAAAATATGGATGTGAATATGGTATAGACTTTTACTATCTAAAATATTACTTTATCCGGATTATCCATACCCGTATTTGTATTCGACGAAATAATATGTATATTTTATTACAATACAACTAATTAGTTGGACAAAATTTTTTAATTGAACATGAATTCATCTTTCGTATTGTTACAATATTCGATTCATATTTGTATTCGAGAATATTCGAATTTATATTCATATACAAATACGGATGTGGTTTAGGCACTATCAGATCTGTTTTTACCCCTATCAATATCTTTCTAAATATCTGGATTGAATACATAAAAATCATATGTGTAGATTTATATTAATAGTATTTTAATAATATTATAAAAAAATAAAAAAGGTAATACAAAGGAATAAAGAAAAAAGTTCAAATAAATTAAAAAGCTAGAAAAAATCATAAACCTATAAACTAGAAAATCAGATACTAAAACCGTTTAAAGCGGTACTAATAGATGGATTCATCAATCCATCTCTTGTACTAGTACTAGCATACAAGCTAGGCCGGACAGGATTATTAGTTAATTATATACAAGTGGCCGGAGTAAACAACAGACGGTTGAAATTTTAAAAGGCACATAAATTAGAAACAAGGACTACTTAAATCCGTGTGTCAGGCTCAGATCAAACAAGAGCTAGCTTGCAAACATAACGTGCCTGTGTATGTATTGGATTCTATTTATATCTTATGCTTAGAAAAATCAAAAGATAGCATATACATCTGGTTTCTCTACTTCTATTGTTATTATCTTATTCTAAGAATAAAGTAGGGTCATTGATGCATCGCCCACTACACTCCCTTTGTTTCTATCATACGCATACATCTCTATATTACTTTTTGCACCATTTACCCCTTCTCTCTCTAAAAGATATTTCTTTTGGTCACTACTATTTATTTTTATCTGAAAATCATAAGTGACAGCTAAAATCTATCTACAAAAATAAATACGAACGCCTCTCTCTCTTTAAAAAATATCTCTTTTGGTCACTATTATTTATTTTTATCCAAAAATCATAAGTGACACCCAAAATCTTGAACTTCAAAATCAGGTATTTAACACCTTTAAATTCTCAAAACTAATGCAAAACACCTCCCTCACCTTAAACTACTATTGCTTTAGCTAACGTGTCATCTACGTGTTCAAATCTTTCTAACATGGATGCCACGTTAACACCACTTCCCGTCCTCTATTAAGGAATCAATAGATAAAATAAAAAAAATACAATGGACCCATACGTAAATGTACAATGTTTTTATTTTTCCTAATTTTCTTCCACTCTCTCCCGTCTCTCTCCTTGGAACTCCCCGATGGCCTGTTATATTATTGATGTTATACGGACTGTTAATATTTTTATTTACTTCCGGAGTTTTTAATTATCTCTTGACATATGCAATTCGTGTGCTCTAAATGGACTGTAATTAATTAACTATTTAAATAGTCTATTATATATTTTATCTGAGTTGAATGCTTTTAAATTGTTACTTGGTTAATTGCATTTCTTAATCTTGTGTATTCATGTTGAATTAACTCTCGGCGATGAAATTTGTGAGCGTACTCTATTTATTTACCGTTCTTTAGATTTCCAAAAACTTAGGCACGAGAAAATTCAAATTTACTTACTAATTTATTGATTAACTATGAATTGATTTTGTTTAGCTTTATAACCCATCGCTTAAGGTTAGTTGAAAACGTGGGGCGTTACACCGATGTTGTGGCCATATCTAGGGGATTGAGAAGTGGAAAAGGGAGGTGGCAGTCGTGCATGGATCTGGCGGTGTTGTGCTACTGGGTTACTAGAGGAGGTGGTGATGCGGTGGTGGCTAGAGACGAATCCACCCATCCTTACCCTATGGAGCCCCTGGTTCCATCCGTCCATGACCACGACACCATCATATCCCTTCATCCCATCTACTGTGCCGTCAGATCTAGCTGTCTGCGGCGATGGCCCCGCTGGATCAAGGCCCAAATATGTCGACCGGTGGTGAGGAAGGCGTCGATCCAACATCCGGTGATGGATCTCGCCGTGCCGTACTGCCACCTTCCTCCGGACGTCGATGAGGATGGAGAGAGGGAGAGGGTAAGAGGGAGACGGAGATGGATCATGGAAGGGAGGAGGCGGCAGCTGCATAGGGGAGGTAAAGGGGCACTGCGGGGGTAGAGGTGGCGACAGCGCTAAGGGGAGGAGACATGGCACAAGGCAGGGGGAGGCGGCGCGAGGGCTCGTGAGGAGGAGAGGAGCGATTGAGAATCGAGATAGTCGAGAGAGAACAGGCCGACGAGGAGAGAAGGGGGGTAGATTGTAAAAAAGAAATGGACGGGGGAGGGTGGAGAAGTATTTGGACGTTTCTCAAAGGGCCTAGCTGATAGTTTGTAGTAGTGGGGATTGGACGGCTCATATAGGCTAGAGGGGAGATTGGATGGCTACGGTTGATCAGATGACACGGGCACACTATTTTTTCAGGAATCCTTGAAGGATTCACATATTTAGCTAGCGCTTAGTTTGGCGTTAGCTTATGACTTTTTTTTACTGTAGCTGGCTTATTGTTTTGCTGTAGATGAGTTGGCTTATTTGGATAATTAAATTTTTTTAAAAAATAGAAAAATATAAAAAAAAATGTTAGCCCATTACGGATAATGCAAAGGAATACGAAAAAAGAAAAAGAAAAAAGCCCAAAAAATAAAAAAATAATGTTGTGGGGGTGGCCCCCACCTAAGCCCAGCTAGCTTGTTAGCGAGTTATGAACCCGTGTACGACGACAAGATGGTCCCAGGGAAGAACACTCGAGTGTAAGGGGTAAAGACACTTCCTCGGGATATCTCGGGATATATGTATGTACACGACGAGGCCTCTGGGGGACAAGAGGTCATTTGTTCACCTAACTCTCTACCACCATACTCTCTCTGCTTGGTCCATGCCATAACAGCTTGGCGCCGTCCGTGGGGGCAGCGAAGCAAGAAGACCTCAAGAAGGATGGCACCAACATCGTCGGCAAAGAGAAGCGGTGCGTCGGGAGGCGACACTGCGCGTCGATGTCGGCACCGCGACGCCGGCAGGGCGTCGAGGAGTGAACGATAACGCTCATGACGCAGCCGTCGACTCCAACACCGCCTCCGCCGACGCACTGTCGACTCCAACCCCGCGGCTACTACAAAGCACCGGAGGCGGTACGGCCCCGACGCCGGCACCAAGACGGCACGAAATGTCCAACGGCCCGGTATCTGCGACTCGGGCGATGAACGCAGAATCCACCACACGATACGGGTGGACACCGGGCGGCGCGACGCTAGTCGCGGCCGCCAAGCTGGGCCGCGACAGTGCACCGGCCCGTTTTGACTACGCCCATAGCACAAAGATCTCGCCGCCGCCCTCCATGCGCTCCCGGAGCCGGGCGGATCTCCACGACACTGTGAGCGCCATGCAAGAGGCTTCGAGCCTGCAGATCCCGATGGCCGTCGCGCCGGGGGCCCGTCCACATCACTCGCAGCAAGCGCCCCCGCAGATTCAGGCTGTCAACGTCATCTCCGAGGGTTCGTCGTCGAGAGTCTCGCAGCAACCACGGCTGGGAGTAGCTCGGGCGGTCACCTTAGCGTCGCCGATGCCCGAGGTGTCGAAGTTTCCTCACCACGACCCCCGCCGTCCGGCCGACATTGCAGTGTGACGTCGGCGTGTCTCATCGACGGAGGCGCTCGGCGAACGTGCGCGCGGAGGCCCTCGCCGCATGGGAATCCTCACCGCCGATTGCAACCATCCAGACCCCATTATGTGGCCTCGGCCAACCCCTAAGTACATTAGGCCAAGTACACCTCCAAGTCTCCTTCTATCAAGGCGATAATATCAGACCGAGGGCGCTGCTTTGACGCCGCGACACACTAAGCCCGTATAATGCCATTCCAGGCCACCCCGCCTCATATCCTCGGGACGGTCCCACATCATGGCTTCCTGTGCCTGAAGCTCCCGGGCCCGCGAGACGTCATCACTATTTTCGATGACCAGGACCTCGCCCGACGCATGGAGTTCACAAGTCCTCGCCGTAGGTGCACGCCGCAGACCAAGCCTAAGGCGGACACACCATCCGCCCTGGGGTGGACCCTTAAGCCTTGACTGGAGGGCGAAGTCAAGAGGGTCCCCCTCCAGGCCGACAGCCGAGTCGTCTCCATAGACGACGGTTTCCCCCTGGAGATGGAGCGAGAGCTCCTCCAAGTTCTCCGAATAACGCAGACGTCTTCGCCGGTCCCGGAGGACTCACGGTGTGGACCGCTCCTCATCGAGCACAATCCGCTGTCCGTCAGACGCCAAGCCGGCCAAGCAACGGCGCCGACGCATGTCCGCGGACCCGTAGCAGCGGCCAAGGTGGAAGTGATGAAGCTCCTGCACGCCGGCGTCATTCGCGAAGTTCAGCACCCGGATGACTACCCCAGTGGTGCCAATCCGGTGCTAGTGAAGAAAGCCAGTGGTGCCTGGCGCATGTGCATCGATTTCACCGCCCTCAACAAGGCGTGCCCGAAGGATGACTACCCCCTCCCGCGCGTCGACCAACTAGTCGACGCTACGGCCGGCTGCGAACTCATGAGCTTCTTGGACGCCTACTCCGGTTATCATCAAATTCACATGGCCAAGGATGATGAAGACAAAACCAGCTTTATCACTCCGATAGGAACATACTGCTTTGTCAGAATGCCCTTCGGCCTGAAGAATGCCGGCGCAACTTTCACCCGCCTCATTGCGCTAGCGCTGGCCTCCCAACTAGGGAGGAATGTCGAGGCGTACGTTGACAACGTGGTAGTCAAAACCAAGCAATTGGCGACTCATGGCCACGATCTCCAAGAGACCTTCGACAATCTCCGGAAGGCAGGCATCAAGCTCAACCCGGACAAGTGCGTTTTCGGTGTACGGGTGGGCAAGCTTTTGGGCTTCTTGGTGTCCGGGCGCGGTATTTAAGCCAACTCCGACAAAGTCGACGCAATCTTTGCCATGGAACCGCCTAAAACGACACGGAGGTCCAGGCTCGCGGCGCATGGCCGACCGAGCCGCTTTTGTCCAGCGGCGGGCGCGGCGCCGCCCTTCTTCAAAACCCTGCGCGGTTGCGACGGGTTTCAGTGGGACGCCGACTACGCCAGCGCCTTCGACGACCTCAAGAAGCACCTTGCAAGCCTACCCACACTGGTAGCCCCGCACTGCAGGCTCCCCTTTTACTCTACCTTGCCGCCTCGCGACACCGCCGCCGCTTCTCGTTCTCGAGGAGGGCGTTTGCCAACGCCCAGTCTACTTTGTCTCTAAAGCCCTCCAAGGCGCCAAGACGCGGTACACGGAGCTTGAGAAGTTGGCTTATGCCTTGCTCATGGCCTCGAGAAAGCTCCGACATTACTTCCTCGCCCACCCAATCACTGTGCCGTCCTCGTTCCCTTTGGCGGAGATGTTGCACAATAAAGAGGCCACGGACGGCGGCAAGTGGGCACCAACTCGCCTTTTTCCCGACATATGCCTTGGCAAGACGGCAATCAAGTCCCAAATCCTTGCGGACTTCCTTGCGGAGTGGACCCCAGCGGTCCAAAGATGCCGAACAACAGAGGACTCCAGATGGACGCCGACACCGACGGGCGTATCGCATCTCCGGCGGGCGTGGGGCGGTGGTCACTACCCGAGCGACGCGCTTTGCTATACTCGGCGCGCTTGCATTTCGCCACCAACAACACCGCGGAGTACGAGGCGCTACTCTTCGGCCTGGCAAAGCTCAAAGCTCTGGGGGCGCGACGAGTCCTCGTCCGCACAGACTCCAGGCTGGTGGCGGGGCAAGTCGACAAGTCTTACCAGTCCAAGGACCCCGACGGCCAAGTACTTGGCGGCCGTGGCGAGCCAAGGAGCGGCATTTTCGGTGTCACGGCCAAGGCCATTCCCGTGCGAAAAAATGAGCAAGCAGACATTCTTGCAAAGGCCGCCAGTCAATAGCTCCCCACCCCCGAAGGCGCATTCTACGAGGTCCTGCGCGCGACGGCCATCGCGCAGGACAATCGCGACCCTACCCTAGTCCACCAGATCACCCACTGGGCGATCGGGCGAGCCAATTCACGCTTCTACAGGGCATCGCGAGCTCGACGACCCCGACGACCTTCGTCATCTACGATGCTCGCGCGGATCCTTCCAGCTCCTCGACAGAGTGCTCTACAAAAAAGAAGTCTGTGCACCGCTCCTACGGTGCCTCTCACGTGAAGAAGGACAGCACCTCCTGGAGGAAATCCACGCGGGCCTTTGCGGCTCGCATCTGGCGCCATGGTCGCTCGTCGGCAAGGCACTCAGGCAGGGCTTCTACTGGCCAACCGCCGTTGCTGACGCCCAAGAACTGGTGCACCGGTGTCAAGGCTGCCAATGGATGAGGCGGGTAATTCATAGACCCCCCACCGGCCTAAACCCCATCCCCTCGTATGGCCGTTGGCGCGGTGGGGCATCGACGTGGTCGGACCTGCGCCCGAGCCCGGGAGATTGGCGCTTCATCGTGGTCGCTGGAATATTTTTCCGTGTGGCCGCAGGTCGTGGCGCTAGCCAAGATCATCTCGACGACCATGCAGCGCTTCTTTGGCGTAACATCATATGCCGCCGAGTGCCCAAGGAGATCACCGCGACAATGGTTTGCGATTCGACTCGCTCGCCGCTCGGGAGTTCTCGCGACGACATGGGCATTATGCTTCGGTTCGCCTTTGCCGGACACCCATCCAACGGAGCGGTTGAGCGGCGAACGACGCCATCTCCGCCGGAATCAAAAAATGCCTTGTTGGGCTACCAAAAGGCAAGTGGCCCGGTGAGCTCCACAACGTCCTCTGGTCGCTTCGCACAATAGCGACACGTTCGACGGGATTCACGCTGTTCAAACTCCTCTTCGTGATGAGGCAATGACGCCCAAAGAAATCAAGACTGGCTCACGAAGGGTTCTCGCCCACGCACCAGATGAAGAGCGCCAGTTGTCCCTGGACCTCCTCGACGGAGAGCGCGTCAAGGCCACCCAACACATCGCCAAGTACGCCCGCCAAATGGCCCGCAGCCACAACCGTTCCGTGTATCCGTGAGCATTCCAGCCGGGGGACCTCGTCCTCAGGAGGGCACTTCGCGCGGACACGGTCGGCAAGCTGGAGTCCAAGTAGGAAGGCCCGTACATTGTCGTAGTAGCACTGCCGCGAGGAGCTTATCACCTCGCCACGCTGGAAGGGCAGATGCTCCGCCACACATGGAATGCGGACAGGTTGCGGAAGTATTATGTTTAAGCCAATAAGGGCCGTCTCGCGAAAACCAGTCCACCGGTTAGTCCCTGATTTCTTGTACTCGCTCACCCAAGCAAACGAGAATTTAATAAAGTTCGCCGTTTGCAAGGCTATTCATGCCCCCACCGAAAGTGTGCGGAGGCTCGCCCGCACGCACTCCACGGAGTATAAACAAGACGCGGATGTTTTCCCTGCGCACTCTACTGAGTATAAACAAGACGCTGAATTCGCGACGCTACCGGGTGTTGTCACCGTGCGTATTCCCGAGATAAAGACGTGGTTGACGCTCCCGCGCACAACACGGAGACTCACCTCCGCACGCGCACCACATGGAGACTCACCTCCGCACACGTAGGCATAGAGACGCACCACATGGAGACTCACCTCCGCACACGCACTCCACGGAGGTCCACCTCCGCACGCACTCTACGGAGTATAAATAAGACGTAGCGATGAGGTCCGCCTCCGCACGCACTCACGGAGTATAAATAAGACGAGCGATGAGGTCCGCCCCGCACGCACTCTACGGAGTATAAATAAGACGTAGCGTCGAGGTTCGCCTCCGCATGCACTCTACAGAGTATAAATAAAACGTAGCGATGAGGTCCGCCTCCGCACGCACTCTACGGAGTATAAATAAGACGTAGCGTCGAGGTCCGCCTCCGCACGCACTCTACGGAGTATAAATAAGACGTGGCGATGAGGTCCGCCTCCGCACGCACTCTATGGAGTATAAAGAAGACGTAGCGGGGGGACGCCCCCGCGCGCACTTTGCGGAGTATAAATAAGACGCGGATGCTTTCCTTGCGCACTCTACTGAGTCTAAACAAGACGTGGATGTCCCGCGCACGCGTTGGCGTACCCTCCGGGGCCTAACTAAGCCGTGGTTGATAGTCCAACGCACGCTCCGGAGTATAAACTAGACGTGTATGCTTTCCCTGCGCACTCTACTGAGTTTAAACAAGACGTGGATGTCCCGCGCACGCGTTGGCGTACCCTCTGGAGCCTAACTAAGCCGTGGTTGATAGTCCCACGCCTGCTCCGGAGTATAAACTAGATGCGGACGTCCCGCGCACCCGTAGGCGTACCCTCTGGAGCCTAGCTAAGTCGTGGTTGATAACTCCACGCATGCGGCGGAAGGTGCGGGACGGAGCGCGATCGCGTCTACTTCAACTAGGCGCCAGCTCCGCTGCCACCACTCCGAAGGGTAGGGGACGGAGCGCGATCGCGTCTACTCCAACTGGCGCCACTGCGCCACCACTCCGAAGGGTAGGGACGGAGCGCGATCGCGTCTACTTCAACTAGGCGCCAGCTCCGCTGCCACCACTCCGAAGGGTAGGGGACGGAGCATGATCGCGTCTACTTCAACTAGGCGCCAGCTCCGCTGCCACCACTCCGAAGGGTAGGGGACGGAGCGCGATCGCGTCTACTTCAACTAGGCGCTAGCTCCGCTGCCACCACTGATCCTCGCTCACCGAAGGGTCATGCATGTTGAACCGAAGGGTCACGCCGCCAAGTCTCGCGCGCCATCGATCTCGCCACCGGCCACCCGGCGCAGCGATTGAAGGCTATCGGTTGACCCCGCACCGCAGATTGCCGGGTGGCGCCACGTGGCGAGAGAACCATCGCCGCATCCACCCTCCCACTTCTCCTTCGCCGCCGAGCGGGGACCCGATGCGCGTAGCCTCGACCGCACCACGAAGTGAACGCTGCCAAAATTGGACAGTGCCCCTTCTCTGACTCTCTTTGGCTGGCAGCGCGCATCATGAAGAAGGGCGAATAAGCTCGCGCGGAGATGACCGCCTTCCACGCGGATTGCCCAAGCAAACACCGCCAAACAGACTATTGCATTCAGGGTCAACTGCGCCAACTCCAATCCATAAGCCTTCAGGACCTCACCGACAAATAGCGTCGACGGCATCCGGAGTCCCGCCTCAAAGAATGCGGCGAAGACAATCGCCTCTGACTCCTCGGGATGAGGCCCCACTTCGTTGCGAGCGGGCAGGCGGGCTATGTAACGGTCGTCTATCTTCTTCTCTCGCAGGAGAGCTTCGATTGTCTCCTTGGTGGCATGGCTTCGCCCCAGCACCGCAGAGCACCGCCCCTGCGAGCTCTGCCGGGCGTTGTACACCTTCCGGGTCTGCACTGACTCACGAGCCACCACCGAATATTCCGCCTGAGGCGACGTCGAGCCGCGCTGGCCCGACGAAGCGCTACCACTCAGCCAGCGGCCGGAATCTCCGTGGCTTGCCATCTTTCTTTCCGCACGACGGAATGGCCGGAGCAGCGGCGACTGGATTTCGCGCAGCAACGCGGAACAACTAACTGGGCGCACGCGAACGGGATGCACGCCCGTGTGCCAATAAAGCACCTTTTATACAGCCCCTTCGCGTCCGCCTGATCGGAATCAGAATCGATCAGCGGGATGGCTCGCCGCGTGTCTCGCCTCTCTTGGGAACAGACGCGGGCGCGTGGTCGTAAGGCTCCTGACATCCCACGGTGCACCAACCAGGCAGCGCCGCGTGTACCGCCACCTCGGGACCATGCGTACGACGGTCGCAAACCGCCCCAGCCTTTCCAACGCGCGGCATAGCAACTCCGGATCGCCCGCGGGACCGTCCCGCGCCAAACAAAGTTTTTTCGGCTCCACAGCACGGCCCCGGCAACAGCTGTAGCCCAGTGGACGGAAGACTCCGCGACTTCCCCGAAGCCTTCACCTCTGCGGGACCAGCCTGGTCCGCCTCGGCCACAAAGATCGCGGCAGTAGTCAGACGTGCGCGCGCCACGCCCGAAGACATCCCTTCCACTCCGCTGGCTCGGAACAACCCGGCGTCTGCCGCACATTAAATCCCTTCACTCTTACCACAAACGTTTTTGTACTCTGACGTGTCCTATGTCTTTCTATGGATGCTAGGTCACCGAAAGCACTAGTGCAACGAGTCAGCCGGCGGGGCAGCTACAGCTTCGCCTTTGATGCAGTTCTTGCCTCCGCGCCTTCGACGAGGTTAGAGATACTGTCAACAGGACCACTCGTTCGGTCGAACCATGCGCCGATCACGGCACGGCCAACCGGCGGCCGATGATGCATCACGAGCAAAATGAGCACGCGGCGCACTCACCAGATGCGAACAACACAAACGGTAGCGGCTTGCGCGGCGCTAGGCTGCTTCAGCTTGCCGCCCCTACATATCTGACCCACATCGACGGTCTCACGCGCATGGATCGCTCGCCCCGCCTCCAACCCCGCGCCGGCACTGCTCCGACGTCACCCTCGCCCAATATCATACAACTCACAGGCCGCAGGGATAGAGGGGGCCAAAGGGCTTGGCGGCATGGCGTCGGCCTGTAAAGCCCTTCACCATGAGAGGCTCCTGTTGTGGGGGTGGCCCCCACCTGCCTAGCTAGCCTGTTAGCGAGTTATGAACCCGTGTACGATGACAAGATGGTCTCAGGGAAGAACACTCGAGTGTAAGGGCACTATTGTAAAGACACTCCCTCGGGATATCTCGGGATATATGTATGTACACGACGAGGCCTCTGGGGGACAAAAGGTCATTTGTTCACCTAATTCTCCACCACCATACTCTCTCTCTGTTTGGTCTGTAACCATAATAAATAAAATTACTGAATAGTAAAAAAATAGAAGCTGATTTTAAACCAACTTGAGAACCACCTTAGATTGTGAGGTGATGCACTTAGCTTGTGAAAAGCTAATGTAATGATTCATTGTACTGAGAAATGAAATAATATCTAGCGTGCTTCTCGACTCCTGTGAATTAATAATGTAGTAATAGCTAGCAGTTGGGATTACTGAGAACTGCAACTGCCATATTCATACTAAGAAAGATGTAAGACGTATATTATTTGCAATGATGGTTGTATATCTTATGAGACTGTTTGGTTGGGCTGAAATTTGGTAGTTTATGGTTAAAATTATACTATAATTAGCTGAAATTACACTGTAGCTAATAATGGTTTATTTGACATAATTAATTTTTTTAAAAAATTAACCAATAGTAACTATAATTGAAGTATATCTTATACCTTACGCGATGTACAGAAGAGAAAAGGAGTACTTGTTTATGCAATAATGCTGATAACCATTAGTACGGGCCTGCAAGCTGGGCCAGAATTGCTGTGGAAGTGGGCTGACATACGAAAGCCCGCCCAAACTGGACAGTGGATTCCCCGCCTCAAGCCTTCAAGTGCCGTCCGATCCATCTAGACGGCTCAGATTTAGTGGACTGGAGGTAAGTTCTGCAAAATGATCCTATTGTTACTTGACGCCACCAATTTGATTTGGATCGCGCTGAAAAATTCGTGGCCCACCAAGAACCGTTAGACCAATAGTTCGTGGCCTAGATTGATCGGTCAGAAAAAGAGCGGAGCCACACTTCGCGGTGGAGCTCCGGCCGCGCGGCGGCGGCCTGAGTCGACCCGCCGCCAGTGTGTCGTCTGTTATTGCAGCCACCGCGTGCCGCCACCAATCGAATTCACCGAGACCGATGCCGCGCTGCACCGTCGGCTATGGAGTTTCGCATCTCTCCTAACGCCACCGCTCTCCCACATGTCAAACTGCAGCGCCCCTCCTCCCCGGGCACTGCTCCGACCAAGGCCTCCTGCGGGCCGCGGCTGCTCGCTGCTTCCCCCGAGCATTGGCGGCACATCCGGCATGTTCGGCGACCACTTTCGCTGCTCTCCACGCCGCCGTCAGCACGCGCCGCCCGGACGCCCCGCTGCCATGCCTCGCCGTCGCCCTTGCGCCACCGAGCGAATTCACCAATCGGGATGCCGCTCTGCACCGCCGGTTATGAAGGTGCTAGACCAGAACGCCCCTCTGCTCCGGTGAGGGGCTCCTGCGGCAGCTTGCTTTCTTCAAGATCCGCCTCCTCTTCCAGATGCGCAACGGATGAAGGTAATTCTTCTGCTTTGCGTTGCTTTTGTTGCCTGCACCACCACTACAGGATCCTCTTCTGAGATTCCCAACCAGGTACTACTCAGCGAATGGTGCTACACAATATGAAGGGCTCAAATAAATAACAACAGCGACAAAATAAGGTATTTGAGAAGTTCTTATCTTTGAACATATTAAATTGCATACAAATCCGATGTGATATGATGCTAATTAATATTAATAGAAGCACATCGTGACAGCTGACAAGTTATAACTAATGCAGCTAATAGAGTTTAGCTTAATTACGAAAATACTTGACATGCTAGTGCTCACTGGAATTGCCATGCAACAAGTACACCAACTGGCCAAGTTCATCTCCCAAACATGCCTGTAGTAAACTATAGTGTTATGTGCTTCATATCTTATGGCATAGGATCGCTTGTAGTTGCAGACGAGACAAAGGGTTTAGGAGGCATCTGTAGATTCTGCAACCTCCCTGTTAACATGTTTATCACCTTTGCCATTGATGGCCGGTTTTTCGGGCTCCACTGAATGCACCATAGTGCCACAATGGCCAGCTGTCTCACCGTTTCTTTCTCTTCTTCTGTCACTGCCCTACAAAGTGTCATGTCCTGACCAGTGATTACTTTGTCATAGATCCACTCTGGGAAGTAGACCTCGTTTTGGCTCTCAATAGTTGGGTCCGAGTTCCTTCTTCCACTCACCGTTTCTAACACCAGCATGCCAAAACTGTAAACATCTGATTTGTAGGATATCCCCCAAAGTTCCGAGAATATAGCTCAGGTGCAATATAGCCCATTGTACCTCTTGCTGCAGTTAAGGTAACGATGCTTTGGTCCTTTTGCAAGGCCAAAGTTTGAAATCTTCGGACTGAAGCTGTAGTCCAGCAAGATATTGTGAGGCTTGATATCGAAGTGGAGAATGTGCTGGTTGCATCCTTGATGCAGGTATTCCATTCCTCGGGCAATACCTAAAGCAATATCTAGTGGGTACTAGGAGTTGTTTAGAAATGTTAGAATCATGTAAGAATATGTATTTCTCCAATGACTTGTTAGGCATGAATTCATAAATAAGAGCGCGTCTTGTTCCTTCAGAGCAAAAGCCTACGAGGCGGACAATGTTTGCATGGTGGATTCTCCCGATGGTTGCGACTTCATTGATGAATTCCTCTCCCTCTCCTGTAGGGTTGTCTTGCATCTTGACTGCCACAGGCACTCCATTTGGTAGCTCACCTTTGTATACACTTCCAAATCCACCCTGGCCTAGTTTATTCTTGAACCTTCTCGCTACCTTCTTAACTTGAGAGAAACTGTACCTTGTGGGTTTTGATGTGCCATATGTCTTGAGAAACATTTCAACCTTTAAGTTTATCTCTTTGTCATACCTTGACTTCAAGGAGAGATAGAGTACAGTGGCCACCATCAATGAAAGAGCTACGAACGTGGCTACAGATGATGTTGCGGAAAAAAAAGAAAGGACATTAACGAGTTGCATTCAGACAATAAGCCATGAGTACATGACTTATTGTCTTTTTTATTCGAGACAAACATAGTGTCTCTTATTGAAATGAGATAATAAAAAAGTTAGCCAGGTAAGCAACAAGACTTTCATTCAGAATGGAAAAAAGATTGAGTTGCAGCATTACCTGCAATTAAGATGACATGCAAACCTGCATGTAGGAAGGAGAGAATTAGTTTCTTCGCGATTTAACATAGACAAAAGTATGGGAAAGCTACCTTAAAAAATTGTTAGGAAGCACTAATTCCTGGTTGTTACTTTTAATATGAGAATAGCTTGTTATATTGCACAGCCTTAAAGGGGTAATATATATATAGTGAATACATGAAAACCCTAGGACAACAGGAAATGACTCTAATACCCTTAACACCTTCCTCAAATGCAAGTCATATGTAATAGCACTGCATTAGGAGGGTTTGCACTAAAACAGGTAAAATCTAAAGTTCGAGTCTTAAAGATGTCGTAACGTGTGGCTCTTGGAAAATTGTGTTGAATACCAAACATTCGGAATCGTGCAACAGCTCAAAAAGCACAAAGTGCAGGGACCGGAAAAGTAGAGGTAAGTGGGAGCAAAGTCGACCGCAACAACACAATAAAGAGAATGTAGAAGGTGACCAAAAAAGAGAGAGCTATCAAGCTGAAGAGAGCGAGATAGAAGCATAGCGGCGCAGATCGAAATCCGAGATGGCGGTGGTGTGGAAGAGAAGTGCGGCGGTCTTAGAAATTCGGGGTAATGGCTTAAAGAGAAGTGGCGGTATCATAAAGACTTCTACGATCTGTAGTGGCTTAAAGATAAGAGTGATGGCTACGGTTATGCGAAAGAAAGGAGAGGACCACACTCATTCAAAAGGATGGAATGTGGCTAGCAAAGCAATCGACGGATTGACAAGAATTTCATGGACTCGCACAGCTTTGACGAACTGATAGAGAGATAGCAACGGATTTGGATCGACACAACGGAAGACTCAAGGAAAAAACTCAAATGCAGCGGAGCGGATACTAGCAACAGAACAACACCAAGGATCTAGCACTCTAACACGGCCTTAATCCCATTGTGATCTCTCCTTTCTCACCAGCCAAGCACATTCCCTACCTTATCTCTTCTCCCCCATTTCTTTTCTTTCTCCATTGCTTCTTCCTGCTGCTCTCCCTCTCCAGCTGACTCCCCCTTCTCTAGCTCCCACCAGCACCGACCACTGTGCCTAGCTCCCAGCCGGTGGGGGACAGTGGGCTCCGGTGGCCCGAGCAGGAGGGGGACGACACGGTGGCCGGGAGGTGGCGGTGTAGGCGTGGCGTGGCGACCGAGAGACGGAGGCGATGTGGCATGGTGCGGGCGGCGTTGGGGGCGGCTAGATCCGAGGTGGTGGTGGCTGGCGCCAAGGAGACGTGGCCGGATCCCAGGTAGGGACCGGCAAGTGGAGGTGAAGGGCAGCCGCGGGCTCCAACTGCCAGAGTTGCAGTAGGGGGCATGGCGGATCGAGCTTGAGGGCCGGCGCGCATCCAGCGGTGGTGGCGGCTGCGGCGCTGGGAACGATGGCGCGAAGCGAGCGCTCACCGATCCGACGTGGAGGCACGCATATCCGGGTTGGGCGACGGCCGGATCTGGTGTGGGCCAGTGGCGCGGAGGAGGCCGAAGGCGACCAGATCGAGCTGGAATAGAGGAGGCTGCCCCCGGGAGTGGAGATTGCTCCTCCCGGGGGCAGCAGGGGTAGCGGCGAGGGGTGAAACCCTAGCCCAACTTGGGCTCTGATACCATATTAATGAGAATAGCTTGTTATACTACACAGCCTTAAGTGGGCAATATATATAGTGAATATATGGAAACCCTAGGACAACAGGAAATGACTCTAATACCCTTAACAGTTACATGAGTTCTCTATGTGGGTATAGGGTATAGGAAGGGGATATATGTAGGGTAGTGTCTTGGTGGCTTCATGTATACTGGACCTCAGACATAGTGTGTTATATTGATTGATACGCTCCTTTATTGTGCTATAGTTGTACTATTTTCACTCATTTTTCTTTTACTTTCTTGTCATGCAGATCCAGCAACAAAAGAGTACGAATCGCTACAAATGTTGGAACAAATACAGGTAAGTGCTTATTGCTTAGTATCCAATATCTTGGTATTCAATTGAATATTAGCACCAAAAGGCCTAATTCTAATGGGATTGCTTTTGTCTAAGTAGCCTACAACAATATAAACCAGTAAACTGGTATTTAGCACCATATGACTCTGGTTCTAATGGTCTACAATAATCCCAGCGTATCTAAACATGGCATGTAAGAATCTACAGAAATTAATGGAAAAAGCAGATTGCCATATTTTAAAGAAGCTCAACTTGATAATTTTATTTGGACCAGACGACCAGTTCGATTCAATTTGTCTTACAAGATATCAGAACTTTTTCAGATAAATTTATGTTTAAGTCTTCAAGACAAGATCAACAGTACGCAGCGAATGGGAACATGTTTAAGTCTTCAAGACAAGTTCTTTCTCTCTAAAAACTATCATCATATATATTAGTGGGATTAGAGCTTCATGTCTTCCGAAGCAGAAAATTCTTGTCTTAACTAGAAAAGGGCAGTGCTAGGCAAATTTGTTTTCAACATTATCTAGGAAGAAGAAAATTCTTAATCCAACAGTCTCGAAGATCATCATCACAAAGGTGCACGTGCACAACTTTGCAGCCAACATATTTATATAAAAATCTGTTTGAGATTCTGCTTCGTTAGCACATATGATCTTGCTGTGTTAATGGTCTAAATAATTTTGGTGCATTCTTAATTCCTTGTGATGGGCATAGCTTTTGTATAGTCAGGACTATTGCATTAGCACCGAAGGGCCTAATTCTAATGGGATTGCTTTTGTCTAAGTAGCCTACAGCAATCTGAACCAGTAAACCGGTATTTAGCACCATATGACTCTGGTTCTAATGGTCTACAATAATCCCAGCGTATCTAAACATGGCATGTAAGAATCTACAGAAATTAATGGAAAAAAAACAGATCGCCATATTTTAAAGAAGCTCAACTCGATAATTTTTTTTTGGACCAGTACGATTCAATTTGTCTTACAAGATATCGGAGCTTTTTCAGATAAATTCATCTCAATCAAATAAGGTCCTATAGAAGCATTTACAAAAGGGATTATATCTGACAATATAGAAGGGTCAATATTCACATGTTGCCGTTGTGAAATTTGTTAATGGTCATTAATGCACCTCATATACATACAGTACCCAAATTTCATGTACAAGGAAACACAGTTTTGAACAGTTACTTTGGATTCAAGCAAAAGGGGAAAAGAAAAAAAAGGGAGTTACTGATAAGTAATGAGATCCATATCCAACCTACTAATCTAGACCTAAAACAAAGACCTTATTGCCTAAACAAAGTTTGGTCTTTATATCTAAAACTATGTGCAAAACAGCGATTATGGTTTATTTCTTTTTACCTTTTTTGTTGAAAATTTTACAAAAGAATCTAACATTATCATTATATTTTGGAGCTGCCATCTCTTGACAAAAGTTTTGTGGGATCGTCCATGGATGTGAACCTAGGGCCCATGTGTGCTTGCTCGAGCTAACCATTGGGCTTATTTGTAGTACAATTTTGTTAAATGATTTGGCTATAGGTGAAAATCTTGTGGAAAGCTTGAATTTTGAAAACATTTAGCATTAGAACATAGGAGATTGGCAAACTAATAGACTGATAAAAAATTTTCTAGAACGTCGTTCCAAAATAAAAATGAGACTTGGACTAGGGAAAGAAACAATACCCTGACGCTGGCAGAATGCTTGACCCGATTGTGAGCTGAATCCACAGTGTCGACCTTCATGGTCACACTGTTGGCAAACACGGGTAATGTTGTTCAGGTGCCAAGTGAATGTTGTTTCACCAAAGTTGATGACGCTATTTGCCTTTTTCCTTGAAGGTTGAGGGGTCGCTGTTTGGGCCATTGTTATCATAAGTGAAGGGTGTCGGGATGCCTTTAGAGAAGCCCACGCAGTCCCGCGGAAGAACAGACATGTATGCATAATCTGACGCCAAATTTTGCCTCTTGCTTAGAGATTTTTTTTTAATTTTTGCCCGTAGCATGTAATTTCAAATTTGGCCTTATAAGCCTGGAAATTGCAATTGTAACCTCTTCACAAGCGCGGAAGGACAGGAACCCGAGAGGTGTCTGCTACCTCAGCACCCAAGAACGGCAGGACGTCTGGCGTCGCACCGGGCCGACCGGCATGGTAGACGGCGGAGATCATGCGCCTCCTGGCCGGGGAGGAGCTGCGCTCCGGTGCCGCACGCCATCCTCACACGTGCATGCGTTAGTCCTCGCATTGTACGGATATCTCGGTTACAATACAGCAAGATGATAATAACTAGACAATACACCTTGAAGATAATCCCACTTGTAGATTATAGACGGTTCACAAAAACCGTTAGTGTTAAATGCAATTATAGACGGTTTACGTTTTAGAGACCGTCTGTGTTGATACTAGCGCTAAAAACCGTCTGTGATACTTCACATACGTTTATAATACAAACCGTCTGTGATAATGCAGTTATCATAGACGGTTTGAATTAAAAACCATCTGTGATATATTTCTCACCTCGTAATCTCCTAACATTTCATAACCTTCTGCCTAAGTCCGAGTATGATTCTGTTCCGACACACCTTTAGTAAAACGGGCATAACTTTTGCATATGGTGTCCGTCTTCGACGTTCTTGTACTCGTTGGAAAGCTAACGATGAGCCCGATCTAAAAAAATAACCCACTTGTGCTAGTCACCCTCTAAGACCTTCAAACTTGGTCATCTTTAGTCTCAAATTTACATCGTAAGTTTTTTATTTATGTTTTTACTAAAATTTTTTATCTTCTCTTCGAAATTTGGGGTTTATCTCAACTATAAAGTTGTAAATCTCATCGAAACTTTTCAAATGAGTATATATAAACTATATATAACTTTGCTATTTTATATTTTGAGACTATTTGTTTACATTGTATTGATATATATATATATATATATATATATATATATATATATATATATATATATATATATATATATATATATATATATATATATATATATATATATAAAATAAAGTATCATAGACGATTCGTGGTTCAAATCGTCAGTGATAATTATGTTTCATGACGGTTTGTGGTTCAAACTGTCTATGATAATTATATTTTATAGATAGTTTATGGTTTAAACCGTCTATGATAATTTGGTCGCTGACCGTTGAGCCTATCAATCCTCCCTAACCTAATTCTAACTAATAGAAGTCGACCAATCCCCACCCCCATGGATCGTAGCTCCCGTCTCTCTCTTCTATAAATACTTATCTGAACCTACCCCTTACCTATTTCATGCACTCAAAATCTCTCCCGTTAGTACGTATGTAATTACCCCACTTAATTTGGCGGCAAGTAGCTAGTCTTGTTAACTCGGTAGCTTTGGTAGCTAGCGACTCCCTTCCCTTGTCGTGGCCTTCATCCTCTGGGTTTTGCGAACAGGGCAGTCAGCCATGGCGATGCCTGGTGCATTTCATCGTTCTACTACTGCCCTGCAAGCCCTTAACTGTCTTGTCTGTGCTTGCAGTTCTTGTTGCAGATCACGTTCAAGGGCGACACCATCCTCCTCTCTCTTGCGGCCGTCTTAGCGGCGTGTCGTATCCTTTCCGCCGGCGAGGTGATCCACCTGGGTGCTGGTTTGCAGTGACAGCAACGCTGCAATACGCATCGACGATGCCAAATACTACGTAGAAAGCATCAACCAGAACAGATTGACTGGCTCAACCTTCTGGGTTGTCGACGCCGACTTCACGTGGATTTATACAGCAACGGTTCCTCGGTGGAATCGACTTGCTTACTCAAGCGGATATTGGCTCCTAGGCTCATCACGCCACACCATCCATGTCGAATTGGCCCCTGATACTTATTTGAGCTAATTAATGAAACAAAGGTAGTTCACAAGACAAACATTAAACATTAGTACGTAGGGTAAATATTAACAGTAGTACAACATAACCAGCTGCCAGCAAGACTAGATGAAGAGCATGAAATTTGTTTATTTTTATGTTCATTTAATTTAGGGTGTTATAGAATTTAATAATTAAAACATGAATTCAAGAAAATAAATAAATAATAAAAAATATTTTGACTTGATTTGGCCCAACTGTTTGGCCCAGCTGGCCCAGCCGGCCATTCCTTTAACCTAACCCTACCCCTCTTTCTCTCCATTTCTCTTCCCCTTCACCAGCCACCTCTCTCTCTCTCTCTCTCTCTCTCTCTCTCTCTCTCTCGCCTCTCTACTCTCCCCTCTCCGTTCTTCGACTGGCGTTGCCGCCAAACCCAATGGCCTCTTTGCAACCGGTGGCCTTCCCGAGCGCCGCCGCCCCCATGCTCCTCCTCCCAGCTGACGTCATTGCTCGGATCTTCCAGATCCAACGGCCTTCGGCACCCTTTGCTGCCACTTGCCCCTCCCCCTTGCTTCTCCTCCTGGCTGACGCCGTCGAGTTTGCTGTTGTCGGTGGTTGCCCTGCTGCCGGTGGCCCCTCTAGCTCCTCCTCGGCTACCTCTCTCCTTCCATAGAGGGAGCGGCGGTCGGCGGGAGCAGGGGGTAGGGAGAGCGGCAGGGGAGCAGAGGGAGAGGTGGCCGGTGGGAGCAGGGGGAGTAGGGAGAGCGGCGGGGGAGCAGAGGGAGCGGGTTAGGGTTGGGGAACACTATTGGGCGAGGCGAGGCACGGCGCCCTGACTTTATCGGCGAGGCGCTTGGTGTTGGGACGCAGTTGGGCCAGCGTATCGGCGCCGTTTCTCCCCGTATCAACGACGTATCAGCATGTTTTTTGTCTAGAATTTATTGATACTCCATCGATACCGTATCGCACCGTATCAAATATATATCATGCAGATACATATCACATACGGATACATCACTCACTGCACTGCCATATCGATGCTTCATAGTGGTACATTCCTTACCCGATCATCCACAGGAATCACAGTATCAACAAGAAGGCTCCACGTTTCCAACATAGTAAGAGTAAAATGAAGTCAAGACATAAACGAAAGAATTCTGCCCACTCAAGCAAGCAACAGGCAAGTACATTCCATTCTTTATCACCCGTGAGCAAGCAACAGGCACGTACCTTCTGGGTTGTCGACGCCGACTTCATGTGGATTTATACAGCAACGGTTCCTCGGTGGAATCGACTTGCTTACTCAAGCGGATATTGGCTCCTAGGCTCATCACGCCACACCATCCATGTCGAATTGGCCCCTGATACTTATTTGAGCTAATTAATGAAACAAAGGCAGTTCACAAGACAAATATTAAACATTAGTACGTAGGGTAAACATTAACAGTAGTACAACATAACCAGCTGCCAGCAAGACTAGATGAAGAGCATGAAATTTGTTTATTTTTATGTTCATTTAATTTAGGGTGTTATGGAATTTAATAATTAAAACATAAATTCAAGAAAATAAATAAATAATAAAAAACATTTTGACTTGATTTGGCCCAACTGTTTTGCCCAGCTGGCCCAGCCGGCCATTCCTTTAACCTAACCCTACCCCTCTTTCTCTCCATTTCTCTTTTAAATTATCCTGCATCGCTATTTTAATACAACCATTGTACTTGGTAGTTATTACCCTATTTGATTAAATTCCACCTTGATAATTTTGTACATCATGATACCATTGTCACCATAGGTTGAGAAATTTAAATAGTGATACTATGTTAGATGTCACATGGGTTGCACGATTAGAATACTTAGCTTGCTTAAATTACGAATGGGTTTATCATCGCATGTGAATAATTAATTTGACTTAATGAGATATGGAACCGTGGTTGATGCCATAGCTATAAAATTTGTGCTATGACATTGGTGTGTCATTGGGGTGGTTATACAAACTTGGTTTTCACTTGGGAGAGTGATCGTGCAGTAAAGGGGGAAGTGTGGATTCACTTCGTGGGATGTGGAAGTCTCGCCCGGGTAATATTAAGAGCTTAACTTTGTGCGTCATTGATCTGAGCTCTATCGTGCAAACCACATGTCTAGTATGGGATAGACCTGGCTGATTAATTTGGGATATTTTAATTTCAATCTCGCCATTGTGATGAGTATGGTTGCCGATTTCCATGTGGCGCAAGGGGGGTGATGCGAAACCCTAGCGGGTGGGATTCGGTTGTAATTGAACTTTGTAAATGCCGTTATGATTTCCTTAGGCTGAGTCTAATCACATCGTGTGGGTACAGTTGTGCAACCTCTGGAGAGTGTAAAACTATTGGAATAGCCGTGTCCTTGGTCATGGACAATACTCGGTGATTTCACACGAGGGGTAGCGATTTCATATAAACTTGTGGATTTGGTTGGAAAGTGAACAGGTAGTTCACTGTTGGTTTAGTTTGTGGATGGAAGGTTCACAAGTGGTTTATTTCAATTCCGTTGATTACTTATTATTGTTTTTCATTAAATTTCGCTTTCAATCTATTACTTGTATTTATCTTAAAATATCCTTTTATACAAATTAACTTTTGAGCCCTCCATTGGTAAGCCTTGCATACTATATTGTATTCATTTGTTACAAACGACTTACTGAGTACCAATGTACTCACGGCTTTATGCCCATGTTGCTCAGTTGAGGAGAAGGAGTATTACCAGTAGGAGGTTCTAGAAGGAGGGTACTTCAGCGACTTCACGGATTAGGATTTTGCTCCCCAATCGATTGCTTGTGGGCATGTCGAATGACTACTACGCTTATTTTGTTCTTTCCGTTGCTAGACTTTAAGCCCTTCGGGCTAGTAATATTGTAAGCTTGACCATAAGGTCGTACTTCGGATATTATTGTTATTTGAGTTTCCCGTTATTTCAGCGTGTGTATGGATGATATTGCATCTATGTTTGACTGTGTGCACTAGTGTGATCCTGAATTGGTGTTGTATACACAGAGAGTTTGAATTTGCATATTCAGGTCTCGACAAGTTCAATCTTATATAACTGATTTGGTGTTCTCATGACCTTCATCAATAGCTGTCGCTCACTATCATGCAGTAATAAGTATGATCCACTTAGAGACACATCACAGCCTTCTTCAGTTAGCTGACCCAAGCTGATGATGTTATTGCACAATTGTGGTGTATAATAGACATCAATCAATGCTCTTTGCTCTCCATTCTTGTTTGTAGTAAAATAGTGTCATTTCCTTCTATATGAACGACTGATCCATCTCCAAACTTTACCTTGCCTCTAACGGTTTCATTCAATTTACTGAATTTTTTTCTTTGTCCAGTCATGTGATTGGAAGCATCATTGTCGAGATACCAAATATTTGACTCCACCAGCTCTTCTCCAACTTTTAGCAATTTCGGCTAAACATGCTCTTCTATTAGTAACATAAGTTGTGTGCTCTTCTCTTCACATATGGACAACAGAAGTGCTGGCTCCTAATCTGTATTGGCTTGAATCAAGTTTGTCTCTTCCTTCTTTTTCTTGTATCGGCAGTCAATAGTGTAGTGTCCAAACTTGTGACACTCAAAACACTTAATATGACTTCTAAAGACTGCAGCATAATTGCCTTCTTTGCCATATATAAAACATTTGATTCTTAGCTTATCTCGGTTGTGAGAGGACTCACCTCGCATTACTTTGTCTCCACGACCAGCAGTAAAACCATGGCCTCCTCGACCAAAACCATGGCTACCTTGACCACGACCACAACAGTGCCAATTGGCAGATCCACGACCACTTCCTTGACTTGGATTTGTTTCCCGCCAATTTTTGTTTTCTACCTTTACTTCACTTGTTGCTAGCAATGCTTGATTAGTTCTAGTCTTACACCCTTTAAGCAATCCTTCATGAGCTTTGAGAGATCCTGTTACCTTTTCTATTTTCATATCTTGAAGATCTCTTGAATACAGAAGAGTTGTGATCACCGGTATAAACCTTTCGGGTAGGATTCGTAGATATTTCTCGACGACCGTAGTTTCTTCCAATTTTCCTTCAAGAGATCAAATCTCATTGACCACCGCAGTTAATTTTCCTGCGAAATCATCTATTGACTGAGTTTTACCCATATGTAGTGCCTCATATTCTCCTCGAAGAGTCTGTAACCGAACTTTCTTTACTCGATCTACTCCTTCATGCATAGTTCGAGGAGTAATCCAAGCTTCTCGTGTTATATCTTTTTTGACAAGTTGACTGAGCATCAAGTCGAGTATGGCAGCATAGATGAGTGCTAAAACAGTTTGATCGGTCTTCACGTTGGCTTCTTTAGCCTTTCCTTTTGGATTGACCTTTCTATTAGCGTCGATCGGATCAGCTACAGTGTTCCTGACTCCTTGGGCACGCATATTCACTCGCATCTTCATAGATCATACTGGGTAGTTCTCTGAGTTGACAACTGGATATGGAAGGGAATTTCATCCCTCCTTCATTATCGACGAATATCCGCTCCCTGCTATGTGCTGCTTCTTCTACGAGTTGATCAGCACCTGCTCTGATACCAGGTGTTGGTTATGACCACGAGGTGAATGTTCCGACTTCGACCACGTCTCAGCTGATGTTGTCTTCGACTTCGAGTAGTAGTCGTAACCTTTGTTTGCTACAGTAGCCACGAGTACTACAGTACTCGTAAGCTTACGATCATAGCGCTTTGAGCTTCTTTGATAGTCGGAGCTTTTAGGTGTTGATCGGACGCCCTGATATTGATGTCGTACAGATTGATCTGAACTACTTCTCTTCTTCACGACTATTGCCTCTGCTCTTCGAGAATGGCGACAACGATGCGAAAATCTTGAGCGATAGAATATGATACAAGTATTTTGGTGGTGCTCAAATGGCTGCACCTTTTCTTTGGTTTTCTCCACTATTTATACACAGCTTTACAAATTAGACTTGCATGTAGACATCGACTTTGAAACATAAATTTTCTAATTCTAAAACTGATTTAGACTCAATTTGATATAGAATCCGAAACGGATTCGACAGGATTATTTCCAACAGACTAGATCACCGTTCCAACCCTCTCTTCAGCCACAAGGTATTGTCCTCTTCCTTTTTTCCATTCCATTCGATGCTTGTCCCTTCAATCCTAATCGGCTAAATCTTATGAGGAGTTAACTTGACTTGCAAGTCTGTATTAATTTAAAAATAATTAATACACCTATAGAAAAATAATTTAAAAATTGAATAAAATCCAGTGAACCCCACCTATAGAGAGTCTGTCTCCTGTGTTAATTTTTAGATTTAGCCCAAATCCCATCTGGTGAGGAAGCACTGAAGAAGCACCCTGCAGGCCTTGGCTCCAAAGGAGGTGAATTCGCAGCTGGATCTCACGAGTAGTAGTTGCCTTGACTTGCAACCCAAAATTGAGATCGCCGTTCCAACCCTCTCTTCCGCCACAAGGTATCGTCCTCTTCCTTTTTTTTCTCCATTCCATGCTTGTCCCTTCAATCCTAATCGGCTAAATCTTGGAGGAGTTGAGTTGACCTGCAAGTCTGTACTAGGAGGAGGAGTTGATTTGACTTGCCAAGTCTGAATGAATTGCTAAGGGTGGGTGGTTCCCTTTGCTCGTGCAACACCAGCCAATCCAATCCCATCCCTACGAAGCCCTTACTCTTAGCACCACCAATTAAATCATAAAATTCCACCCTTTTTTCCCTTTAAGATATGAAAAAAGAAGAGACCTTGATAACTATACCGGCACTTTAGGTCGTGATCGTGTGGCAATCCTCAAGGAATACGAGTGTTGCCCTTTCATTCTTAGCAATATTATCTTTTCTTTGTAGAAATATTTAGGATGTTACCTTGCCTGGCACCGAGGGAGGCGCTTGCCTGAGAGAGATCCAGTCTCCAACTCTACTTGTTGGTTGAAGCCGGTGGAATAGACAAAGGCAAATGTACGCGCGCATCCTGGCTCTTGTAATCCCTATTCTTTTTTCTATTCATGCCAATTACAATTTTCAACTGGGCAACTTGTGTCTTCATCCTACACGTCCAGAGCTCTAGCATCTTAGGAAATGACCTCGAACTTATGCCTGACGAACAGTTTCAGAGCTTCAAGCTTACAGCTCCAGCTCTGCACGTGTGAGCTAGAGGTTTGGCCAGACAGAGCCTAAGCAGTAATGGATCGATACCAGTGTCGCATTATATAGAAACACGCTGCTGAGAAAATTTCGTGTTAGATGACGTGCTTTTGCATCTCTTAAAGCATGCAGGCATGTTTGCGCTTCTTTGTTGAGTTTGGTTTGGTGGTTGATGTGTTCCACTGAAGGATTTCAATCTTTGGGTCGAGTATTATGCTCGGTGTGATAGTAAGAAAAAGCTTCCTTAGTTGTGCTCCTTTGCAGTTTCAACCATGAAGAATTTCCTGATGTTTGTCCCAACATTTTTTTCTTCTGTTTGAGATCTACATATGACAGAAATACTGTTAATAAGCTTGCTATATAATTCAGGATGCCATATCTCTGTCTTCCTTATTGCGTTCCAAGCTAAAAGTGCATTTGTTTGGAGAGCTTGCTGCTGTCTAAAGAATGGGCATCCTTACTCCTGAAACCTTTTGCTCGCTAATGCTTTCCTGCTTTTAACGGCAACAAGCAGCTCTGAAGCCAACATGGCTGCCTTTCCGTTGGCCACCGCTGAAGTATGCGATGCAAATCCGCATTTAATCATCAACGGCGAGCTCCGTGCCCTCGAGCCCGTCTTCCAAATATATGGAGGGCGGCGGGCTTTCGCCGGCCCTACTGCGACGCTCAAGGTATACGAGGACAATGTTCTGGTCCGCGAATTCCTCGAGGAGAAAGGCCATGGCAGGGTCCTGGTAGTTGACGGCGGTGGGAGCATGCGCTGCGCCATTCTGGGCGGCAACCTTGCCCAGCAGGCGCAGAACAACGGGTGGGCTGGTATCATGGTCAATGGGTGCGTCAGGGACGTCGACGAGATCAATGGCTGCGACATTGGCGTGCGAGCTCTGAACTCGCACCCTATGAAGTCGAACAAGAAGGGCATCGGCGAGAAGCATGTCGCCGTGACCTTCGCAGGGACCAGGATCTGCGACGGCGAGTGGCTCTACGCCGACGCCGATGGCATTCTCATCTCCAAGACTGAATTGACTGTGTAAGCGCACTATGCTGCGCCGATTGTGAGTACAGTAAACACTTGTGAAAACTCCTGCAGATATATGTTACTCAAACACAGAAAACAGAAAAGCCATCTCCTAATTATATAATTGAATGGATATCAGTGGTAAAGGTATGTAACATGCACCAGCGATATCAGAGACCAAACCAATATGGAGTTTTTCTACAGTTTTTATACAACCACACACACGTAGCAAAGTTTTTATACAGTTTTTCTATTTTTTTTTGCCATTTCACAAGCTAATGAACTTCTAACTGTAAGCAAAGATAGAGCATGTTGTAACCAAACAATCATAGTATAAGATCCAACTAACCTTCTAGATTTCCTAAACGTGTAACAGAAACATTGTCTTAAAAATAAGCATCCTTACCATCTAGTATACGTCTTCATTTTTTGACTATTCATGCCAAAAAAGGATCCATATTCAATCTCCTCGAGCAATTCAATGACAGCCCTATGAACAGCTTCCTTCCAGGAACAAATGCATGGCCTACAACATTTCGAGAACAAATGGTTGTTATTGGATCAAACCATATGGCTCATGGCCTTCAGTATAAGACATAGTTCTCCATTATCTATTAGAAAACTCGTCCTTCTTATAATCTTCAAATGTAACATCCACATAATTAAGATCGACTGTACAAAACATTATTTAGCACTAAATAGTAACTAAGTAGTAAAATGGCTATACCAGATCTAAAGAGGCAAAAGGGTTCATGGGGCTTGTCAGAAGGATTGCCAACATGCTGACCTAGCATCTTTGCTCACATTATCACAATTAGGACCACCCAATCTACTATCATATTCATCATAGGTCGAAATGCTCTCACTAAACCCTGGAAATTGTTTGGTGTCAATAGGCTCTTACCTTCAGTGGGCAGCAGGGAAAAATTATAAGAATCAATACATGCACATAGCAGGCATGATACGTAATTTAGGAGTGGCTACAAACATAGTGTCACTATTTTTGATTCAGCTGGCATTGGCATATATCAAATGACCGATAGCATGGCATTCAACATAATAGAGTTTAGAAATCATTCCAGCTGAGCTCTGATCGATCTCAGAGAGGCATGCACATAGGCAAATTACAAATATTTCCTTGCTGATGTTGACTTGAATGTTAGTGATATGCCTAAGAGGCAATCATGAAAATGATTGTATCACTTCTATATTTATAATATTTTGAATAATATGTCTATTGAATAAATGTCTTTCATATTGATCAACAAGTATGTGACTTATTCGTGGAACTCTTTATTTATGTTTTGATGTTATTCTAAATTATCCTTGATTTTATATCATTATGTGGGACAATTATGATTTACATATCATCACATATATTGATTGATAATCATGTTTCATGAATCATGGATATGAGATATCAAATCAATAATGTGGATACATGTTAGAGAATATGATGTTGGTTTGACCCACCATGAGATACTGCGAGAATTGTTATATTCTTAAGTGTAATCAGTTGGACTCAAACTTAGTTTATGTAGGATTCTTAGATCTGAGGTCGTCATTGTTTTCTAAATATGTAATAGTTTACTTAGAGGATACCAAATACTATTCCGTGACTGGGTAGTCACGGAGTTCGTGACTTGTTTTCATATTGATCAACAAGTATGTGACTTATTCGTGGAACTCTTTATTTATGTTTTAATGTTATTCTACATTATCTATTTATGTTTTAATGTTATTCTAAATTACCCTTGATCTTATATCATTATATGGGACAATTATAATTTATAGATCAGCACATGTATTGTTTGATGATCATGTTTCATGGATCATGGATATGAGATATCAAATCAATAATGTGAATACATGTAGAGAATATTATGTTGGTTTGACCCACAATGAGACACTGCGAGAATTGTTATATTCTGAAGTGTAATCAGTTGATCTCATACTTAGTTTATGTAGGATCCTTAGACCTGAGGTCGTCATTGTTTTTTTACATATTTAATAGTTTACTTAGGGGGATACTAAATACTACTCTGTGACTGAGTAGTCATAAAGATAGCTTTTAGGTCTATTATGAAATATGTAGAGAAATATGAGCGATCAAGATAGAATTTGCTCCTCCCATATAACAAGAGAGATCTTTGGGCCCTTTGATGTGATTGGATTAACAAAGTGCATGGCCATACCGAATGTGGTTGAAGGGTCAATCACAGCTGAATAATCCACTATAGATTCGAGTGAAGGATTGAGCTATCATAGAATGGTACGCTTTTCGTCTTGAGTTCAATCTGGCATAATGAGGCAAAGGGATTGATACAAAAGCACTATATAGGTTAGTCCGATATAATCTTTATGTATGATTGATAGTCGTTATGTCCTACTAAGGATCGCTATCGACTTATGGATCGGAAAGGAGTTTTCAGCTCATGGCCAAATATACATGAACCTAGACACTTAATGGGTTGGAATGATAAGGGTTCGGATGACAGTCTTTTAGTGGGATATGATCTGTACTCGTATCAGATAAGGATCCAATTGGAGGCTATATATGGAGAGGTGCAAGTGCTGAGGGAGGTATCCTGAAACACACCCATCAAAACTCTAGTCGCCACCTCTCATAACCTCTGTCGTGCACGCTAGTACTAGTACACCAACGCACAGTGTTCCCTCCCTGGACATGTGGACCTCGATAGAGGCGCTGCTATGACTACGGTGCTGATCGAGATGATCGCAAGGAGGAGACGGTTGGCTGGAGGACGATCGATTGCTTCCACTATACCGACGCTCTCTTCGTTGAATCGGCTGTTTCAACTCTACTTTCGATATACTACACATCTAGTGGTAACGCTTTATGATCTCTTACTAGTATGGATTCCTGGTTTACGTAGTAAAAAATTTTAATTTATGCTAATGTAGCATATCCGTATCCCAACAGTGGTATCAGAGCCATCCTGTGTAGTATTTGATCTGGATTGGTCGCATATAGTTGATATGTGATGGTAGTAGATTGGATCTATTACTGGTCTGATATGATAACTTAGATTGGTTCATATTATTAGATTGGTTTAGGCGCTGGTTGAGATCAATCAGTTTCAGCAATAGTAGATGGGTTCGGAGGAGGTATGAATTAATAGCACTGAGTTGTTGTTCTTTCTAGAAACCTCCCACGTCGATCAATATGATTGATCAATGGAAAATCGGGCCGATCAAATTAGTTCAAAATTAGGTTAATGTGATTAATCCAATGAAAGTTTCAAGGGCAATTTTGTGAATAAGATTCATGCCCTAAAAAACTTTTCCAGGGGCGCTGCCCTCAACCCTTGAGGGACCGCCATGCTAGGTAATCATACCACGCATTATAGGTTTTATGTGTTCATATCGCACAACAAAATTGGATTCTGCACATAACTCATTTTTGCAGAGTTGTGTGGATAGTATGGCCCAATGTTTGTGTGATGCATGCATGAGTTTTTCATGGCCTACGCATCATGTTGATTTATAGCCATGTGCTATATATTGTTGTATAATAGCCTGCATGTCGATATGTGATGCTTGATATTTTCATATGTAATTCATTGTTAGCTATTTGGAGTAATAGCTAAGTAGATGAAAATGGTAAACTCAAGCATTGATAGCTTGATGGATAGGAAGAGTGGTGATGGAGATTGTCGTGCTAAGGGCCATACTATATCACAGTTTAATATGATTTAATTGTGAATACTTTTATGTTCCTGTTATACTATTATTTATGCTATTACTATCTTGGGTGTTTTTAATATGATAGAATAGTATCCCTCTAGAAAAATTAAGTAAAACTTGATACCTTTCAAATAGTTGCACCTATCAAAATTTTGATCATTAACTGGTAGGTCTACCAAAGTAGAGTGCAATTAATTATCTTAATACGATAGAGTAAAGTGTTGGATACTTCATGCATAATATTGGTTTAACTTGACTAGCTTATCAAAATAGTTTTGGATTTAGGGGCATAGTGTTGAGTTGGGACATATGGATGTCACTCAACAAACAAGAGTTGCATGTGATGTAATTTGCAAGGGGTTATTTACCTATATCACTAGGTTTCTAGCAGTGATATCAAAACTCATTAGGACTTAGTGAAATATGGATCTTGATTCACTATATGTTAATGGAGGGTACATAATTTTAGACATATAGTGGGAGTATCTTTTATTAAATTATTTAATAGAAGATTTCACATAAACATAATGCTGAATTTTTGTATATACTTTTTATACTGTAGACAATGCTACCATCTACTTCCTCCACACCCAGTTTAACCTATGATCTATTCTTGAGAAAGAAAAACTAAATGGAATAAACTTTATTGACTGGTATCACAACTTGAGAATTATTCTCAAGCAAGAAAAGAAGAAATATGTTCTAGAGGTTCCATATTCAGATGAACCAGCTGAAGATGCTACTCATGCTGAAAAGAATGAGTATGAGAAATACTGTAATGACTCACTTGATGTTAGCTGTCTCATACTTTCCACCATGAACTCTGATCTTCAGAAAAAAAATATGAGAACACAGATGCCTACAATATAATTATGGGATTTAAAGACACGTTTGAGAACCATGCAAGGGCTGAAAGGTACAACACTTCCAAGTCATTGTTTGCGTGCAAGTTAGCTGAAGGAAGTCTGGTGAGCCCTCATGTGATTAAGATAATTGGATACATTGAGAGTTTAGAAAAACTTGGTTTTCCCCTTAGCCAAGAGTTGGCTACTGATATAATCCTCCAGTCACTCCCTCCGAGTTTTGAGCCAGTCATCTTGATCTTTCATATGAATGGTACGGAGAAGTCAATGACCGAGTTGTATGGGATGCTGAAGTCAGTAGATGTGAGACCCGGAAGTAGAAACTCTCAGACCCCCTTGTGTATTGCAGTACTAGTCCCAGATCAACGCTAGTACACATAGATAATCAGATAAAATGATACATTGCCAACAACGCTTTATTACAATAATAACGTAAATACATAAGTCCTGGCCCAAGGCCTTACAACTGCGGTTCACTGAACCTCTTACACAAAATAAAACAGCGGAAGCAAAGTATTCAGATAAACGGCCCATCAATCTGCCACAGGCAATTGACTTGAGCAACGAGTCCTAGTCCTCCGGAAAGAATCCATCACGGCCAAGCGGAGCAAGAGTCGTAGTCCCCTTCACGAGCTTCAACCTCTTCTGAGAATTATTTGAAGTGTAGTATGTGAGTACAAAAAGTACTCCGCAAGTCTTGGGAAAGATGCAATAGATGCAGGGCTTACAAAGGAAGGTTATATGGCTCTTTTGCATAAATGAGCATTTTATTTCAAATTTATATACTATTACTAAAAGCATTTTTGTTAAACATTGAATTTTCATAATCTAAATTTTAATAAGTACCTTAGTGAAGGTTACATCCACCATCACTGATAATTAGGCTATCTCCGCCAAGATTCAAAATAGAGTTTAATTCCACCTGAACTGGTTACATCCACCAGACCAAAATCACGAGAGTTCTATCCACTCTCTAGTTTTTCCAAAACCTTTTCTTTTTAAATTCAAAGTCAAATCTCTACTTTGTGAATGCATTCCTTGTCCGCCCTTGACCGTGGGCACGGCTATTCGAATAGTTTTATTACTCTGCAGAGTGTGTACAACTTTACCCACAAGAGATATGTTACCTTAACAGTCAACACGCTTCCTTTGGCATGAGACCCAGATAAAATATCACAAAGCTTTTCACCTACTCCAGTATAGTTTTATATCACTCGCTGAGGTTTCACCGCTGAAGGGTTAAATCCACCACATTCAGAAGCCCCCTCTTGCGCCATGTGAGTGCAGTAAATCCCTGCCCCTCATTTTGAGTAATCAGTAAATCCCTGATACCCATTTTCTAATAGTGACACAAAGACTAAACTATTATAGGTTAATTAGCTAGGTTGTACCCATTTTAACTTGTGGTTGTCTTGCTTTACTCAGTTGGACAAACACAAGAATCGGTCCTTAGACGACTAGGGTGGATCATTCACAAACCCATTTATCGTGCTAAACCGCACCAGCCAAACATTCCATCCACCCTCGTCAATTTCACCTTGACTTTCATTTTTATTTTTTTTAAAATTTACAGTGGTAACATCTATTACCACTTTTCAAACAAAACATGAAATCCAAAACATTTCTTAATCATTTTTCTCATATGAGCATTTTTACATTTATCAGCTAGACTAAGCATCTACTAATGTTATTAAATTCAACAAAGTAATACTAACTCATTATTGAGTCAAAGATTTATCTTAGGTTGACAAGGGTACATGGTACATAATTTCCAAAAGAGGGCATAACAAATTGGTGCTTATCTAAATTTTAGAATTTAAATTATCAATTTACTAAACATAGCAATGCAATTAATTTAAAATAATTTGCAAAAACTATTTATAAAACATGGGAGCAAAATGGTCAAGGAGACTTGCCTTCTGGAATTATGTTGGAATCTTCCCGAGGTTGCTCTTGAAAATCGTTGGACAGATCGGATTCTACTCGAGAAACGAGAAGAACCAAATAAATAAAATAAAATAAAAACTCAAAAATTAAAAATAAATATACCAAATGAAAGTTTGGAATTTTAGATGAATTTAGAAATTTGAATGAGTCAATTTGGAGTTAAAATGCAAAAGTTATAGCCTTTCAAAGTTTAAATACAAAATAAAAGAAAAAGGCTATTTTCTGGATTAAAATTTAAACCGAAAATCATTTACGACGTCAGCAAGAATTATTTTTCTAAAGGAAAATCGAAATAATGATGTCAGCATAGGATTTAAATAAAACCGCAGAGGCTGACAGGTGGGGCCGGTCCACGGTGGACCGAGTCCACTAAAGGCGATACGCAGCGTGCAGCTACGACGCAGCAGCTTGGGCCGACGTGGCATGCGCCGATGCCGCCACGCGTCAAGCTCGGCCGACGTGGTCACGACGCGGTTGCCACGTGGCACCTGGGGGGGGCGGTTTTTGGCTGACGTGGCATGCCACGTGGCTGCTGACATGGATTAGGGCTGACGTGGCACGCGCTGGTGCTGCCACGTGGCTAGGGCTGACGTGGATGACTCGGGTGCGAGGCGCGGCGAGATCGGACGGCTCGCGGATCGTCTGACGCGGCAAGATCGAGCCGGCTCGGTCCGATGGACGGCGACGCGCGCGCGCAGAGGCGGAAGGCGAGATCGCCGACGCGTGGCGCGGCGCGTCGCGCGGGCGGGAGCGCGGGCGATGGCGACGCGTGGACGGCAAGGGGAGCGGATCGGCGAAGCGTGATGGGTGTGTCGCGCGAGGCGTCGCGGACGCGGGCGCGGGCATGGAGTGTCGGTGGATCCAACGGCGGAGAGGGAGACGCGTGGCGAGCGCTGATGCCTCGCGGTTCCGATCTCGGATGAACGGTTGGGATGCGATGGTGCGGAGGTGGGGAACCGCTGGATCGCCGACGCGTGCTGGCTGGCGTCGGCGCGGCGTCAGGCGGCGTGGCGCGACGCGGACGGTGCAGCGCGCGGGAACCGAGGGGCGGAGCGAGCGACGGGACGGCGGAGGAGCTCACCGGCGGCGGCAACGTGCTCGGCGACTTGAAAACACGCGGTGACGCACGCCAAGCTGGCGGAGAGGAGGAAGTGCGCGAAGGGTAGACGGGCTCCCGGCGGCGTCTTTATACCGCGGAGAAGAAAGCGGGCGCACAAACTCGCCGGAGAAGACGCGGCGGTTTCCGACGCCCAACGGCGGAAGCGGGCCACGCCTCGAAAAAGCGCGGCTTATTAACGCGCACGACGAGCGGATGCTCGGGACCGTTCATGGCGAAGTAACGGCCGAGGCGAAAACGCGAGCTCAGCGCGCGCATAATGGCGCACGCGCGCGACGGAGGCGAAACCGGCGGACGACGGCCGACGGCGGGACCCACTGTCGCCGAGAGAGAGAGCGAACGGAGAGATGGCTCGGATGCACGACGCGCGTGGCGGAGGAAAAGAACCGACCGTCGGATGAGAAGCGAAGGGGTAAGTGAAGGCGGGCGGTGCGGATCAGATCCGGCGGCGGGGACGGACGGCCGAGATCGGAGCGGGGGCGCGGTGCGAGGCGAAGGCCGGTGCCGCCGCGTGTCAGCAGCGGATGCGCGACGCTGCGTCGCCAATGAATCGAGCGAGTGAGAGCGCGGCAGCGTGCTGCGGCGCGGAAGGGTATCTTGGCGGCGCTGGCGCGGGATGAGCGACGCGTGGAGGAGAGAGAAAGATCGGGCGGCGGGGATATTTTTCAAGAATTCCTTTTCCGTAAATTCAATTAAACTTCTAGAGCTCTAGAAAATACCAAATAAATCAGAAAATTCACCAAAAATACCAAAAATTCTTTGAGAGACAGGGAACCCAAATAAAATATTTCCAGCAAATTTTTATGTTGAATTTAATCATATTAAATTCTTTTAAATTCTAAAAATTCATTTAAGCTGGTTTTAAATTCATGAAAATTCCAGAAATTTATTTTTAAATGCAAGGTTTTAAAAATCTCTGAAAATCAGGATATTACAAACCTACTCCCCTTAGAAAGAATCTCGACCCAGAGATTCGAAAGGATCGGAAAAGATTAGGAACTCCGCTCCGAGATTCTCCTCACGCCTCAAGTTGCTTCCTACTGGACAATTGCTCCACTTGCACTTTGCAAAACTTGATAGTCTTGTTTAGATGCACGACGCTCGCTTCTTCCAAAAACTTGACTGGAAACTCTGGATATGAGAGATCTTCTTTTAGATTCACTTCTTCTAAAGGCATCAGCTCTTCTGGCACTCTTAAGCACTTTTTCAATTGTGACACATGAAACACATCATGCACATCTGACAGTTGAGAAGGAAGCTTCAACTGATAAGCAACTTCACCTCTTCTGGCTATAATTGGAAATGGTCCAATATATCTTGGAGCAAGCTTCCCACTGACTTTGAAACGACGCATACCTTTTAGAGGTGACACTTTCAAATACACATGATCCCCTGGTTGAAACTCTAACATCCTGCGACGATTGTCCGCATAACTCTTTGCAGTGTCTCAGGCTGTTTTCAACCTGTCTCGAATTAAACGAACTTGCTCTTCTGCTAGCTTCAATACATCAGGTCCAAATACTTGACTTTCTCCTGTCTCTGACCAATACAAAGGTATTCTACACTTTCTACCATATAAAGCTTCAAATGGAGACATCTGTAAACTTGATTGGTAACTATTATTGTAAGAGAATTCTGCGTAAGGCAAACTTTGGTCCCAACTGGCTTTATTGGCTAATGCACACGCTCTCAACATATCTTCCAAAATTTGATTTACCCTTTCTGTCTGACCGTCGGTTTGAGGATGATAGGTAGTACTGAAATTTAAATTGGTTCCCAAAACTTCATGAAGCTTCCGCCAAAATCTTGAGGTAAATTGAGATCCTCTATCTGACACAATCTTCTTTGGGATTCCATGCAAACACACAATCCTTGACATATAAAGTTCTGCCAATCTATCTCTCGAATAAGTGGTCTTAACTGGTATGAAATGGGCAACTTTTGTTAAGCGGTCCACTATAACCCAAATTGAATCATATCCTGACTTGGTTTTTAGTAGCCCAGTTATAAAATCCATTCCAATTTCCTCCCATTTCCATTCAGGTATCTGCAAGGGTTGCAAAAGACCAGCAGGTCTTTGATGCTCTGCTTTAACTCTTTGGCATATATCGCACAAAGCTACATATTCTGCAATTTCCCTTTTCATACTGGTCCACCAGTAACTTTCCTTTAAATCCTGATACATTTTTGTACTTCCGGGATGAATTGAATATCCTGCTTCATGAGCTTCTTTTAAGATTAAATCTTTTATTTCCTTTTTCTCAGGTACTAGGATTCTTTTTCCAAACCAAAGAGTCCCCTCTTCATCTTCTAAAAATCCAGACGCTTTACCTTTCTTCATATTCTCTTTAATTTCCTTAACATATTCATCCTCTCGTTGGGCTGCCTTGATATGATCTTCTAGGGTAGGGTGAACCTTCAATGTAGACAGAATACCTTCGTTAACTATTTCCAAATTCAACCGCTGAAATTCTTCATGGAGTGTTATCGCTTATCCGAATTGTGATTGTTAATATGACTCTTCCGACTCAAAGCATCGGCTACTACGTTAGCTTTTCCTGGATGATAATGTATTCCCACATCATAATCCTTTATCAATTTCAGCCATCTTCTTTGTCTCAGATTGAGGTCAGGTTGGGTGAATATATACTTTAAACTTTTATGATCTCGTATATATCTCACACCGACATCGATTAAGTAATGCCTCCATAACTTTAGAGCATGCTGTGACTAGCTCTAAATCATAAGTGGGATAATTTTCTTCATGCGGTCTAACTGCCTTGATGCATAAGCTACCACTTTTCCTTCTTGCATTAGTACGCAACCAAGTCCTTGTCTTGATGCGTCACAATAAACTTCAAAATCTTTCCTGATGTCGTGTAACCGCAAAACTGGTGCAGAAGTTAATCTCTTCTTTAACTCTTGAAAACTGTCCTCACAAGATTTACTCCATTCAAATTTCTTTTCCTTCTTTAATAACTGCGTGAGAGGCCTGGCAATCTTGGAAAATCCTTCAATAAAACGTCGGTAGTAACCTGCTAAACCCAGGAAACTCCGGATTTCTGTTACAGTCTTGGGTTGTATCCAATTTAACACATCCTTAATCTTTCTGGATCCACGATACTCCTTCACGTAGAAATTACATGTCCCAAAAACTCGACTTCCTTTAACCAAAATGCACATTTGCTGAATTTGGCATACAATTGATGTTCTCTTAATCTTTGTAAAACTATCCTCAGATGTCCTTCGTGTTCTTTCTCATTCTTGGAATAGATAAGAATGTCATCTATGAAGACAACAACGAACTTATCTAAATAGTCCATGAATACTTTATTCATCAAATTCATAAAGTATGCTGGTGCATTTGTCAAGCCGAAAGACATCACCAAATACTCATATAATCCATATCGAGTAGAGAAGGCTGTTTTTGGTATGTCTTCGGGTCTAATTTTTAATTGGTGATATCCTGATCGGAGATCAATTTTTGAGAAAACACTCGATCCTTCCAGCTGTTCAAACAAATCATCGATCCGAGGCAAGGGATATTTATTCTTGATTGTTACTTCATTCAAGGCTCTATAATCCACGCACATACGCTGGCTACCATCTTTCTTGTTCACTAGAAGCACTGGGGCTCCCCAAGGTGAAGAACTCGGTCTAATGAAACCTTTCTCTTGCAATTCTTGAATTTGCCTCTTAACTTCCGCTAGATCATTAGCTGACATCCGATAGGGTCTCTTAGCTATTGGTGCTGTACCAAGAACCAGATTTATAACAAATTCAATCTCTCGGTCTGGTGGCATTCCTGGTAAATCCTCAGGGAATATATCAGGGTATTCACTTACTACGGACACATCCTCCAAACTTCTCCCTTTTAAGCTGGTCAACAAACTTCCCTTGTTTGAGGGTGTACTGGATTCATATCTAATCTGAATTCCATCAGAATTTGTGAGAATAACGGCGCGATTGGCACAATCTATTTGCCCTTTATACTTGCTCAGCCAATCCATACCAAGTATAATATCTATGCCTTCGGAGTCTATTATAATAAGGTTCGCTAGGAACTTTACTCCGTTTATATCTATGGTTGCTCTAGGGCAAACCAAATTAGTCCTCAATTCTTTTCCAGGTGATTGGACTAACATGAGATTCTTTAGCAAGCAAACATTCCAATTATTTCTTTCAGCAAAAACTTTTGTTACGTATGAATGTGAAGCTCCAGAATCAAATAATGTAATTGCAGGAACCGAATTAACAAGAAACTTACCCAGAACCACGTCTGGTGTATCCTGCGCTGCCTCTGCGGTGACATGATTGATGCGCCCTTTGTTGAATGTCTGTGGAGTCTTGGGAGTCTGAGGGCTTCCACGTCCCTGACCAGCGGTTGGAGCTCTTGCCGGTGTAGGATCAAGATTGAAACGGACCGGGGTTACCGCTTGACGTTTCTGGGGACAATTATTGGCATAATGCCCCATGTTCTTGCAATTGAAGCATTGCACCCTGCATGATTGCAGTCCTATTCAGTTGAGGTTGAGTCGTATTTCGGATCGAGGAGCTTGAGGTAAAGGACGGTGCGAAATTGGTGTCATTGATTGGTTGGGCAAAGGAGGCCGGCTAAACTGCTGTGAGTTGGAAAGGTGACGAGAGCTGCTCGCAGACTGTTGAGCTTGAAACTTCCTCTTTCTGGACTCAAAGAGCTGACGCTGGGCATCTTCCTGCACAAGGGCCTTGTTCACCAAATGCTGAAAAGTGGGATAGTCATTGGATACTAACTGCACCTTGAGATTAGGATCCAATCCTCCCATAAACCTCCAGATCTTTGCTTCGTCAGTTGCCACATCCTCTGTTGCATTTCACCTTGACTTTCATTTTTATTTTTTTTAAAATTTACAGTGGTAACATCTATTACCACTTTTCAAACAAAACATGAAATCCAAAACATTCCTTAATCATTTTTCTCATATGAGCATTTTTACATTTATCAGCTAGACTAAGCATCTACTAATGTTATTAAATTCAACAAAGTAATACTAACTCATTATTGAGTCAAAGATTTATCCTAGGTTGACAAGGGTACATGGTACATAATTTCCAAAAGAGGGCATAACAAATTGGTGCTTATCTAAATTTTAGAATTTAAATTATCAATTTACTAAACATAGCAATGCAATTAATTTAAAATAATTTGCAAAAACTATTTATAAAACATGGGAGCAAAATGGTCAAGGAGACTTGCCTTCTGGAATTATGTTGGAATCTTCCCGAGGTTGCTCTTGAAAATCGTTTGACAGATCGGATTTCTACGAGAAACGAGAAGAACCAAATAAATAAAATAAAATAAAAACTCAAAAATTAAAAATAAATATACCAAATGAAAGTTTGGAATTTTAGATGAATTTAGAAATTTGAATGGGTCAATTTGGAGTTAAAATGCAAAAGTTATAGCCTTTCAAAGTTTAAATACAAAATAAAAGAAAAAGGCTATTTTCTGGATTAAAATTTAAACCGAAAATCATTTATGACGTCAGCAAGAATTATTTTCTAAAGGAAAATCGGAATAATGACGTCAGCATGGGATTTAAATAAAACCGCAGAGGTCGACAGTGGGGCCGGGTCCACGGTGGACCGAGTCCACGAACAAGACATCGCGGCGCAGTGGCCGACGCGGCAGTTTGGCGACGTGGCGCGGCGATGCCGCCACGCGTCAATCGGCCGACGCGTGTCGCCACGCGGCACCGGGGCGGTTTTGGTCGACGTGGCATGCCACGTGGCTGCTGACGTGGATTAGGGCTGACGTGGCACGTGGCTGGTGCCGTCACGTGGCTAGGGCGACGTGGATGACTCGGCGCGAGCGCGGCGAGATCGGACGGCCGCTGGTCGCAGACGCGGCAAGATCGAGCCTTCGCCGATCCGATGGGCGTGACGGCGCGCGCACGAGGCGAGAAGGCAGATCGCCAACGCGTGGCGTGGAGCGTCGCGCGGGCGCGGGCGGGAGCGCGGGCGATGGCGATGCGTGGACGGCGCGGGGAGCGGATCGGCGACGCGTGATGGGCGTGTCGCGCGAGGCGCCGCGGACGTGGGCGTGGGCGTGGAGTGTCGGTGGATCCAACGGCGAGAGGAGACGCGTGGCGAGCGCCGATGCTCGTGGTTCGATCTCGGATGAACGGTTGGGATGCGATAGTGCGAGGCGGGAAACGCTGGATCGCCGACGCGCGTGCTGGCGCGTCGGCAGGCGTCGCGCGCGCGCGCGACGCGGCTGGCGCGACCGAGGCCAGCGGCGCGACGCCGCGGTGCAGCGCATGGAACCGAGGGGCGAGCGAGCGGCGGGGACGGCGGAGGAGCTCACCGGCGGATGCTCCGGGACCGTTCATGGCGAGAAGTAACGGTCGGGAGGCGAAGAACGCGGAGCTCGGGCGGCGCGAGAATGGCGACAGCAAGACGCGAGGCGAAACCGGCTGGGACGCGGGCACGACAGCGGGACCCACTCGGCGAGAGAGCGAGAAACGGAGAGATGGCTCGGATGCACGACGCGTGGCGGAGGGAAAAGAACCGGGCCGTCGGATGAGAAGCGAAGGGGTAAGTGAAGGCGGATGGTGCGGATCAGATCCGGCGGCGGGGACGGACGGCCGAGATCGGAGCGGGCGCGGCGCGAGGCGAAGCGCCAGTGCCGCCGCGTGTCAGTATGGATGCGCGACGCGTGGTCGCCAATGAGGCTCCTGGCGCGAGGGAGCGGCGAATGCGCTGTGCGCGGAAGGGTATCTGGGCGTGGCGACGCGGATGAGCGGCACGCGTGGAGAGAGAGAAAGATCGGGCGGCGGGGATATTTTCCAAGAATTCCTTTTTCCAGAAATTCAATTAAACTTCTAGGAGCTCTAGAAAATAGCAAATAAATCAGAAAATTCACCAAAAATACCAGAAAATTCCTTGAGAGACAGGAACCCAAATAAAATATTTCCAGCAAATTTTATGTTGAATTTAATCATATTAAATTCTTTTAAATTCTAAAAATTCATTTAAGCTGGTTTTAAATTCAAGAAAATTCCAGAAATTTATTTTTAAAAGCAAGGTTTTAAAAATCTCTGAAAATCAGGATGTTACAATAGAGAAGAGCATTAAGAAAAGATCTAATCATATGATGATGGTTCAGAAAACTACCAACTTCAAAAAGAAGAATTAGAAGGCTTTGAGCAAAAGAAAGGGCATGGGCAAAACTCAAGATGAGATTTTGAGTACCAAATCTAAGTTTCAGAAGTTTAAGATTGGAACTACACTGATGCCATTTGCTACCATTGCCAAGGGACTAGAAATTGAAAGAGGAGCTGCAAGAAGTACTTGGCAGAATTGGAAAAGAAGAAGGGAAGTAAGACTTCTACTTCAGATATAAATGTTATAAAAATAAATCTTGTTACTTCTTATGTTAGTTCTTGGGTATTTGATACTAGATCAGTTGCTCATATTTGCAATTCGATGTAAATGATAAGTAGTAGGAGTTTAGCAAGAGGCGAGGTTGATCTTCGCGTGGACAATGGAGCAAAAGTTATGCATTGGTGTTGGTACTTTGCCATTAAATTTACCCTTAGGATTATTTTTGAATTGAATAATTGTTATTATGTTCCTACCTTGAGCAAAAATATTATTTATGCTTTACGTTTGGGAGCAGAAAGTTATGAGTTTAGAATAAAGAACAATTGTTGTTCAATTTATTTGAATGATATGCTTTATGGTCATGCTCCATTGATAAAAGGATTATATATTTTAAATCTTAAGGATGTGCGTATCTATAATATTAATGCTAAGAGGCTTCAGCCTAATGATTTGAATCCCACTTATATTTCGCATTGCCGTTTAGGTCACATAAATGAGAAGCACATGATGAAGCTCCATAAAGATGGTTTTCTAAACGCATTTGGTTTTGAATCATTTGAAATATGCGAGTCTTATTTACTTGGCAAAATGACTAAGACACTTTTCTTCGGTCTAGGTGAGAGGACAAATGATTTGTTGGCTTTAGTACATTCGGATGTATGTGGACCAATGAGCTCAATGGCTAGAGGTGGTTTTCAAGATTTCATAACTTTTACTAATGACTTTAGTAGATATGGATATATCTACCTAATGTCACATAAGTTTGAATCATTTGAAAAGTTCAAGGAATTTCAGAATGAGGTACGAAATGAATTTGGCAAGACAATTAAAGCCCTACGATTAGATCGTGGAGGTGAATATTTGAGCCATGAATTTGGTGATGATTTAAAACAATGTTGAATTATTCCATAACTAATTCTGCTGAGAACACCTCAATGGAATGTGGTGTCTGAATAACGGAATCGGACCTTATTAGACATGGTTCAGTCTATGATGAGCCAATCTGATCTGTCATTATCTTTTTGGGGGTATGCTCTAGAAACAGCTGCGTTCACGTTAAATTAGGTTCCATCAAAAGCTTTAGAGAAGACACCATATGAGATATGGAGTGGGAAGCGTCCCGGATTGTCTTTCTCAAAATATAGGGATATGAAGTATATGCAAAATGTTTGACGTCTGACAAACTCACACCTAAATTTAATAAATACTTCTTCGTGGGGTATCCTAAAGAAACTAAAAGATATTACTTTTATAAAAGGGATGAGAACAAAGTGTTTGTTGCCCGAAATGGTGTCTTTTTAGAGAAATTGTTTATCTCAAACGGAGTTAGTGGGAGCACGATGAGACTCGAAGAAATTCGAGAGACATCAAAAAATGTTTCAAATCCTACTGAACCTCTATAGACTGTACAAGATGTTGTAGAAACTGTGGAAGAGACACTAGCCTTACGTAGGTCTGAAAGGCCACATCAATTGCCGATAAGGTATCAATATAATATTTTATTGTTAGACAATAATGAGCCTAAGATTTATGAGGAAGCGATGATGGGCCTGGACTCTGAGAAATGGCTTGGAGTTATGAGATCTGAAATTCAATCCATGCATGATAATCAAGTTTGGAAGTTGGTTGATCCAACTGATGGTGTGAAAACCACTAAGTGTATATGGGTTTTTAAGAAAAAGATAGATATGGATAAAAATGTTCATATCTATAAGGTACAACTGGAGGTGAAGGGTTTTTAAACAAATTCAAGGTGTTGACTATGATGAAACCTACTTGCCCGTCGCTATGCTTAAGTCTGTCTGGATTATTCTAGCTATCGCTACATATTTTGATTATGAGATATGGCAGATGGATATCAAAATAGCTTTCCTAAATGGGAACCTAAGTGAGGATGTGTATATAACACAACCTGAGAGTTTTGTCGATCCTTAAAATGCTAGAAAGATATGCAAGCTTCAGAGATCTCTTTATAGATTGAAGCAAGTTTCTCGGAGTTGAAACATTCGTTTTGATGTGGTAGTCAAAGGGTTTGGCTTCATCAAGAATGAAGAGAGCCTTGTTTTTACAAAAGGCTAGTGGGAGCGTATTTGTTTTTCTGGTCCTATATATCAATGACATATTATTAATTGGAAATGATATTCATATGCTTGAATCTATCAAGTCTTCATTAAGAAATAGTTTTTCTATGAAAGACTTAGGAGAAGCAGCATATATTTTAGATATAAAGATCTATAGAGATAGAACTAAAAGGCTAATTGGATTAAGTCAAGATACGAACATTGACAGAGTGTTGAAGCAGTTCAACATGCAGGATTCCAAGAAGGGTTTCTTGTCTATGTCACATGGTATTAGTCTTACCAAGACTCAGTATCTTTGAACACCAGATGAGCGAGACCGGATAAGTAAGATTTCATATGCCTCCGCCATTGGGTCTATCATGTATGCCATGCTATATACATGCCCAGATGTGTTATATGTTTTAAGTGTTACGAGCAGATATCAGTCAGATCCAGGTGAAGATCACTGGATAGCTATAAAGAACATCCTAAAATACTTGAGAAGGACTAGAGATGCGTTTCTTATTTATGGAGGTAAGGAAGAGCTAGTTGTACATGATTACACTGATGCTAATTTTTAAACCGATAAACATGATTTTCGATCGTAGTCTGGGTTTGTGTTTTGTTTTATGGAGGAGTAGTGAGCTAGAAATGCAAGCAAGGGATAGTTGCCAATTCTACAATGGAAGCTAAGTATATTGTGGCTTCCAAAGCTGCAAAGGAGGCTATTTGGATAAAGAAATTCATCTCTGAGCCAGGTGTGGTCTCTAGTGTTTCTAGTCCAATGAATATCTATTGTGATAATAGTGGAGTCATTGCGCAAGCCAAGGAGCCTAGATCACATAAAAAATCTAAGCACATACTTCAGCGTTTTCACCTCATTCGTGAGATTGTAGATAGAGGTGATGTTAAGATATGCAAAGTACATACGAATTTAAATATTGTTGATCCATTAACAAAGCCTCTTCCACAGCCAAAGCATGAGACGCACACAAGAGCTATGTGTATTAGATACTTACATGACTGACTCTAGTGCAAGTGGGAGATTGTTAATGATATGCCCTAGAGGCAATTATAGAGTTGATTGTATCACTTCTATATTTATGATCTTTTGAATATTATGTCCCTTGAATAAATATTTTTCATATTGATCAACAAGTATGTGACTTATTCGTTGTGACCTCTCTTGAGATTTTAAATTTTTGGATTTTCCCATGGTCTTTGATTGGGGTTCTTGTAAATAAAAAGAATATATATATATATATATATATATATATAAACAATGTTAAAGCATAAAACAAGGGGAGAACAATATATAGAAGGAATATATGTTTATAAAAGAAAATTTTAAATAAAAATACGAATCTGAAAAGATGATCCAAATCTTTGCCCAAAAGTTTGTGAGACCCGGGGTAGAAACTCCTGCACTCTCGTGTATTATCTGCACTAGTCCTGCAGATCAATGCTAGTACACACAGCTCAAACAGTAAAAGATGATACATTGCCAACAACGCTTTATTACAATAGTAATCGAAGTTTTACAAAGGCCATAGCCTTAATAGAGTTCACGTAACCACAAGCAAGAAAATAAACACAATGAAACAAAAGATAACTTGATCGACCCATCAATCGCCACAGCAATTGACTGGGAAACGAATCCTAGGCATCCGAGAATAATCCACCGCATCCACATTCGCGCAGGTCATACTCTCCAGCTTGATCTTCTCCATTCTCGCTTATATTTATAGAGCAACAGTGAGTACAAAATGTACTCATGCAAGTCTTGGGAAAATGCATAGATGTAAGGTTTCACAAAGGAAAGCTATATGGTTTATTTGCAAAATCAGCATTTTATTTCAAATCTACATAATTACTTTAAAAGCCATTTTGTAAACAACTTGTTTTTAATATCGAAATTGATAAGTACTTTAGTGAAGGTTAAACTACCAACACTAATATCTCAGCCATCACACCAATTTTCAAAACCTCAAAGTTACACCCCGATCCAACATCACGAGAGTTATACTACACCCGAGTTTTTCTCCAATTCATTTTGTTTTGAAAACAAAACCAAAACTTCTACCATGTGTATGCATTCTTTGCTCGCCCTTGACCGTGGGCACGGCTATTCGAATAGTTTTAACTCGCAGAGGTTGTACACTTTACCCACAAGAGATAAATTATCTTAATAGTCAACACGCTTCCTTTGGCATGAGACCCGATAAATTATCACAAAGCCTTTCGCCTACTCCAAGATAGTTTAAATACCACCCGCTAAGGTTTCACCACAACTCGAATCCACGAGTTGGAGCCCTCTGCGCCATATGAGTACAAGAAACCCCGTCCCTCACTATGAGTAACCAAGACACCCGCACTCAATACACCACCGGTGATATCTAAACTACACTATTATAGGGTAGTTAGCTAGGTCGCACTCCATATAGACTTGTGGTTGTACTGTTTTGCTCAGTTTGAACAAACACAAGCGCCGGTCCTTAATCGACTGTGGTGGCTCATTCACAAACCCAACAATTCTCGTGCTAATCGCACCACCAAACCTTCCATCCACCCTTGTCAACTTTTCCTTTGATTTTCAAATTAACAAAGTGGTAACATCCATTACCACTTTTCAAACAAAATATTTAACAATGGTAACATCCATTACCAATGTTCAAACAAAATATTTAACAATGGTAAAATCCATTACCAATGTTCAAACAAATCATTCATCAAAACATTTGATAAACATGCTACTCATTTGAATATTATTACATTCATTTGCTACGCTAAGCATTTGCTAGTATTTAAACATTCAACAATTGTAGCACTAACTCATTATTGAGTCAAAGGATATCCTAAGTTGACAATGGTACAAGATAAACAATTTTCAATGGAAGGTATAACAAATTGGGTCTTTAACTAAATTTTCTAAATTAAATTATCACTTGATATAACATAAGCATGCATTAATTTAAAAATAACTACCTACTCATTTTATAAATCATTGGAGCAAGTTGATCAAAGGAAACTTGCAAAACATAGGAGCAAAATGGTCAAAGGAGACTTGCCTTCCCGTGTCCGGTTGAAATCTTCCCCAACTTGTTCTTGAGATTGCTCTGACAAATCGGTCTCTACACGTAAATCGAGAATTCCAAATAAATAAAATAAAATAAAAATTCAAAAATTGAAAATAAATATACCAAATGAAAGATTGAAATTTTAGATGAATTTAGAAATTTGAATGGACCAATTTGGAGCTAAAATGAAAAAGATATGGCTATTTGAAAATCTCAGATTTGAATAAATCCAGAAATTGGAAATCTCGACATGTGGGGTCCATCGGTCAGCAATTTCATTAAAATGAGTCTCGACATATGGGACCCACTCGACTCGGGACCCACTTGTCGCTGGCTAGCGCAGAGGGGTGTCGCCGACGGTGGGGCCTACCGCGGCGTGGAATAAACGGAGAAAACTCAACCTCGCCACGGAGCGGCTCGAACGCGCGCCGAGGAGTGGGGGGAGGAGAGCGGCGCTAGCCAAGTGAGCGGGAGGCACCGCCACCCTTAACGGGTAGGTAATCCTCTTGAGGATTATCTCGCGGAGGCCGCGGCAACGTGGCACACGTGGTCGACGCGTGGTCGCCGCGTGGTCGCCACGCCACGGCTTTTGCCGACGGCGCGCGCACGCCGCGAGGTGGCGGGAGGTGCTCGGTGGCGCCGACGCGGCGCCGATCCGCCGCCACGCCGCTGCCACCTCAGCCCGACGGCCGACGGTCGGGCGCCGGTGGTGGCGCACGGGACCTAGGGTCGCCGAGTTCGTGACGGCGACGCCGCCAAGGGTACCAAATGAAGAGGAGGATGCAGGAATGCATTGGTACCTTGCGCGAGACCGAGGTGACCGGAGGGAAGAATCGCGAGAAGGGGCGGCGGTCGGAGAGGAAGCTCACGGCGCGAGGAGATCCAGCATGCAGCAGCTCGGGAAGGGGTCGCCGGATTCGCCTTGGCACCAGCAACGCCGGAAGGCGCGGCGAGGAATGAGGAAGCCCGAGGCGACCGGAATTGCTCGCGGAGTATTTGAAGCCGCGGGAAGAAATCGGGCGAGGAAGGGCTCGCGCCGGTGATTCGCTTGAGAGGTGAGGAGGAGCGGCAGCGTAGAGGGACCTCGGGTGTGGGTTTTATAGGCCGGGAGGGTTGTAACGGCCGCGCGGGTTCGCCGGACTTGGAACCGCCGGAGGAGATGAATGCGACGGCGAGGAGAGGAGTAACGCGCGCTTTATGCCGTAAACCGACGCGTGGAGGCGGGGATTAATATGCGCAGACGGAATATTGGTTAAGAAACAAGCTTTTAAAGCTTCGCTTTGCGTTTAATGGCGCACGCGTAGACGCGGGAGGAAGAAGGTGGCGGGAAGACGATCGCCGATGGGCCCCGCATGTCGCTGAGAGAGGAAAAGAGAAGGAAATCAGCGACGTTGGATTAGTGACGGTGGCATAAGGAAAAGATCGGCCGCTGGATCACGCGAAGGGGTAAGTGAAAAGGAACGATCGAGATTCAATCCGCAACCTTGATTAAATCGGGCCGATAGGGTGTATTAATGGCAACGGCGGCCGCGATTTAATACGGCAATCATGAACGGTCAAGATGACGACACGCCGCCGGGCACGACGGGTTTGACATGTGGGACCACCGGCGTGAGTCCACACTGCACGGCCTATGACAGTGGGGCCCGCTTGTCGCCGCAAATTGAAAAAGAAACTCAACCTCGCGCGCGAGCGGGCTCGAACGCGCCGAGGAGCGGGAAGGAAAGAGAGCGCGCGGTAACTGGGCCGGGCGGGAGGATCAACCTACCCTATAAGGTTGATTTATCCTTTGAGTGTTAGTCGGGATGGCCGGTCGCCGTCGGATGCGCGACACGTGGCGCCGCGAGAGAGGGGAAGCGGATGAGGCATAGACGGCGGGATGAGCTCGGGCCGGGAGGAAGGGCTCTGATGCGTGACAAGTGTCACCGAGGAGATTTGATATTTAAATCTTTATATATATTTCGTAAATCATTAGAGACTTTAAAATACTCTAAAAATACCAAATAAATTCCAAAATTCCAGAAAAATTCACATAACTCATCGATAATGTTTTAAACATATGAAAAATATTTCCAACTTATTTGGATATTAAATTTTCTTTTCAATGTAAACTTTAACTTCAGAAAATTCCGTAAAATTGGAAATTATTAATTTAAAACTATTTCTTCAAAATAAAAGCAAAATTGGGATGTTACAAACCTACTCTCTTAGAAGGAATCTCGACCCTAGATTCGATGAACTCGAGAAATAGATTAGAAACTCGTCAAGATCCTCTTCTCGCTCCTGTGTTGCTTCGACTGGACGGTTGCTCCATTGCACTTTACGTAATTTGATAGTCTTGTTTCTTGTGCAGCGCTCGCCTCTTCCAAAATCTTGACAGAAATTCAATATGTCAAGTCCTCTTTAAATCAACATCCTCAAAAGGTATCAACTCCTCCGTACTCTCAAACACTTTTTCAATCGTGATACATGAAATACATCATGTACTCGATAATCGAGGAGGAAGTTCTAGCCGATAAGTTTACTTCACCTCTTCTTGCTATAACTAGAAATGGTCCAATATACCTTGGGGCAAGCTTACCATCGACTTTGAATCGACGATCCCTTTCATAGGTGACACTTTCGATACACATGATCGCTCGCGTAAATTCCAACATTCTTCGACGATTATCGCGATAACTCTTTGTCCGGTCTCTGCTGCTTTCAATCGGTCTCTGATTAAGCTTAACTTGATCTTCCGCTAACTTTAAGACATCCGTCCGAATACTTGACTCTCTCCGCCTCTCGACTAATATAACGGTGTTCTACATTTTTCGCCATACAAGGCTTCAAACGGAGACATCTTCGACTAGATTGATAACTATTATTATATGAGAATTCCGCATAGGCAAACTTTTATCCCAATCGGCTTTATTGGCTAAAGCACATGCTCTCAAAGATATCTTCCAATATCTGATTTACCTGCTCGTTCGACTATCCGCTTGAGGATGATAAGCAAGATCAAATTTAAATTGGTGCCCAAAACTTCATGAAGCTTCACAAAATCTTGAGGTAAATTGTGTTCCTCTATCCGACACGATCCTCTTTGGAACTCCATGCAAACACACAATTTTTGACATATAAAGCTCGCTAATCTATCTCCGAATATGTAGTCTTCACTGTATAAAATGAGCGACTTTTGTTAAACGGTCAACTATAACCCAAATTGAGTCATAACCTAACTTGGTTCTTGGTAGTCCTGTTATGAAATCCATTCCAATTTCCTCCCATTTCCATTCTGTATATGCAGAGGTTGCAAAAGACCAGCAGTCTTTGATGCTCGCTTAACTCTTTGACATATATCACACAAGGCTACATATTCTGCAATTTCCTTTTCATATTGTTCCACCAAGAACTTTCCTTTAAATCTCGATACATTTTTGTACTTCCAGGATGAATTGAATATCCCGATTCATGAGCTTCTTTTAAGATTAATCTTTAATTTCCTTGTTCTCGGTACTAGTATTCTCTTTCCAAACCAAAGAGTCCCTTCTTCATCTTCTCAAAATCCAAGCGATTTACCTTTCTTCATATTCTCTTTAATTTCTTTAACATATTCATCCTCTCGTTGGGCTGCCTTGATTTGATCTTCCAAGGTAGGATGAACCTTCAATGCGCATGTAATACCTTCGTTAACTATTTCCAAATTTAATCTTTGGAATTCTCATGGAGGGTTAATCGCTTATCCGAATTGACAGATTATTCATATGACTCTTTCGACTCAAAGCATCGGCTACTACATTAGCTTTTCTGGATGATAGTGTATTCCCACATCATAATCCTTTATCAATTCGAGCCATCTTCTTTGTCTCATATTAAGATCAGCTGGGTGAATATATACTTTAAACTTTTATGATCTCAGATATATCTCACACCGACACTAATTAAATAATGCCTCCATAACTTTAGAGCATGCACAACAAAGACTAGTTCTAAATCATGAGTGGGATAATTTTCTTCATGCGGTCTTAATCGCTTTGATGCATAAGCTACCACCCTTCCTTCTTGCATTAACACACAACCAAGACCTTGTTTTGAAGCATCACAAAATATCTCAAAATCTTTTCGAATATCGTAACCGCAGTAACCGGTGCTGAAGTTAACCTTTCTTTAACTCTTGAAAACTATCCTCACAGATTTACTCCATTCAAATTTCTTCTCCTTCTTTAACAACTGGTTAAAGGTCCGCAATCTTGGAAAAACCTTCAATAAATCGACGATAATAACCTGCTAATCCCTAAAACTTCGGATCTCTGCATCGCCTTGGGTGGAGTCCAATTTAATACATCCTTAACTTTTCCAGATCTACAGATACTCCTTCCGCTGAGATCACATGTCCCAAAACTCAATTTCTTTAACCAAAATGCACATTTGCTAAATTTAGCATATAACGGTGTTCACTGAGTCTTTGCAACACTATCCTTAGATGACCTTCATGTTCTTTGTTATTCTTTGAATAGATAAGAATGTCATCTATGAAAACAACAACAAACTTATCTAAATAATCCATAAAGACTTTATTCATCAAGTTCATGAAATATGCGCTGCATTTGTCGCACCAAAAGACATCACCGTATACTCATATAATCCATATCTTGTATGTAAGGTCGTCTTTGGTATATCTTCGTGTCTAATCTTCAATCGATGATATCCTCGACCAAGATCAATCTTGGAAAAGACACTTGATCCTATGAGTTGGTCAAACAAATCATCGATCCGGTAAGGGATACTTATTCTTTATAGTGACTTCATTTAAAGCTCGATAATCAACGCACATCCGCTGACTACCATCCTTCTTCTTTACTAGAAGCACTGGGCTCCTAAGGCGAAGAACTTGGTCCGATGAATCCTTTCTCATACAATTCTTGGATCCGCCTTTGACTCGCTAAATCATCTACCGACATCCGATAGGGTCTTTTGATATTGAGCTGCACGTGCACCGTGTTTATAACAAATTCAACTTCTCGATCGTGGTAATCCGGCAAATCTTCGTGAAAACATCCGGTACTCGCGAACTATCGACACATCTTCCAAACTTTTTCCTTTTAGGTCAAGTTAACATATCGTCTTTCCTTGAGTGCATAATCGCTCATGTCTTATCTCGAATTCCATCGAATTGGTAATGATAATGGCACGATTGGCACAATCTATCTCGCCCTTTATACTTGATCAACCAATCCATACCAAGTATTATATCTATGCCATTGGAGTCTATTATAATAAGGTTCGCTAGAACTTTACTCCATTTATAATTATGGTTGCACTAGGCTAACCAAATTAGTCCTCAATTCTTTTCCAGGATTGACTATCATAAGGTCCTTTAGCAAACAAATTTTCCAATTATTCTTTCAACAAAAGCCTTTGTTACTTAAAGAATGTGTAGCTCCGTAATCAAATAATATAATTGCTGGCATCGAGTTTACTAGAAACTTACCCGTAACTACATCCGTGCATCTTCCACGCTCTGCGGTAACATGGTTGATACGCCTCGATTAATGTTTTGTGGAGTCTTGGGAGTTTGAGGGCTTCACGCCCTGACCATTGGTTGGAGCTCTTGCTGGTGTAGGGTCAAGATTGAAACGAACCGGTTACCGCTGACGCTTCGTGGACGAAGCTGTCGCATAGTGTCCCATATTCTGCAATTGTAGCATTGCACTCCCGCAGCTACATTTTGCTTTGCCGCAGCTGGGCTGCATTTCCGTTCTAGGAGCTTGAGGTAAAGGACGAGGTGCGTAAATCGGTATCCTTGTATGATTATGAACCGGGGTCGTTGTACCGTGGTGGCGTGAATCGTGAACCGCCGCAGATCGCCGAGCTTGGAACTTCCTCTTCCGGAGTCGAAGAGTTGGCGTTGAGCATCTTCTGCAATAAAGCTTTATTCACTAGATGCTGAAAAGTAGGGTAGTCATTGGAGACTAATTGAACCTTGAGGTTGGGGTCTATCCTCCCATGAACCTCCAAATCTTTGCGGCATCGCCACATCTTCCGGGGCATATCTAGATAGTGAATGAATTTGCTTAAATAAGCGGAAACGCTCAGTTTCCTCTGTCAGATGATGGAACTCTTTCCTCTTCATTTCCATAATACTCATAGGAATATGAGCATTACGGAAGGCTTCCAAAAATTCGCCCAACCAATGTTCGAGCATCCCGTGTGCAAAGCAGCAAGAATTGTCCCACTAATTGGCAAAGAACTCCTGGAGTTGATGAGCAGCATATATAACCTTCTCATGTTCAGCACATTGAGCTAGATTCAGCTTCCTTTCCACTTCCTTAATCCAATCATCCGCCTCCAACGGATCGGCAGATCCGCGAAGGCCTGAGGTCGGGTCCTCATGAATTCCCGAGCTTAGATCATGTGGGTGAATAGGTACTTGCTGAGCTTGATTGACTTGATTTTGGGCCAAAGCTCAAGAAGTTGTAGTTGCATGGCCATCATTTGTTCCATGTTGGGAGCTTGGGTCATGGAGGTGGAATTGGGGCCTCATTGTTGTTGGGCTGGTGGTTGTTGATGTTGCTTCTCGTGTTCACCATCCAAGCTCCATCAAGAAAAGTACGTAAAAGAGGGAAAAGCATAGATGAGAGACGGGCAATTTATCATCCCAAAACAACACACAAGATTAACACAACAGATTGAGAAAACTCAACTTTGAAATTCAATTAACTTTTGAAATGGTTGTACCACAAATGCACAAGGCTCTGCACAATCCATTTTATTACATCATATCATTATAAAAGCGTTCTAGTATCGATAAACCATCAAAAAGGGTATCTATCTAACATCTAATTGTCCTCAACGATGATACGCTCCTCGCTCCTCCTCGATCCTCCTCTCGAGTCCGACGAGTGACTCGCCCACAACCACGGCAGCTTGTTTGGCGAACGCGACCGTGATCGGCTGGCTGAAAGTAGGTGATCCGAACGGAGCGCCGCGCCCTACCGATCCGCAATGTCAGGTCGGTAGCGGATCGGGCGCCGCACACTCTTCCTTGCCGTGAGCCTAGTGCGAGGTCCCGAGAGTCCGACCGAGCAGCAACAGGAGCCGGTGGAGTCGGTGTAGTGGTGGCAGCCAAGACGCCCACCGCGCCTCAGCAGCTGTCCTCGCCGCATAGCCGCGGCGCAGCGGTCCGACTCGCAGCACCGTGCTCGAGAGTGTCTGAGTGGTCGAGCTCGACGTCGGCATCCGAGAAGTCCTATCTCCCGCCGAGCTCGCGTAAGTCGCGGTCGATGCTTGGGTGAATCGCACTGATGAGACAGCGTGGTCGCCCACCACGATCCGAAAGCCTCGGGTGGGTCTGCCCCGCTCGTAGTCGGAAAGAAGCGTAAGGCGATCGTCAGCTCCCCTTGTGCCTCCCGCACAACTCGCTATCGCCATCTTGGCCGCATCTCGATAGCGCCCGCATGGGTCCGAGGGTGCTCCATCCGCAGAGATGGGGTCAAGCCGCCTATCCGGAGCATAGATGAATACTTCCATGGTCCATGAATCCATAGTCATCACTCTAGTGTTCCGCTCTCAAAATGGGTCGTTGATTATATTTCGATGCTGCATTAATCGTCGAGAAGAGTCGCAAAGCTCCTCACTCGCCATGAGAATGGTGATCCCATGGGGTCAAGACGACGAAGAACCCGCCATCTATAAGTTTGAGAATAAGGAGAGATTAGTAAAGATTTTTAAATAATGAGAGTAGGACAAGAACAAGATACTAAGTAAGAAAAGAGTAGAAGCAAAAGAAACTTATATTTTTGTACATAAATTTTTATTAAATATAAATCCTTAAAGCTTCCCAAAACCTAGGGCTCGCCCCATACCAAGATGGCTCGATACCACTTCGTGAGACCCGAGTAGAAACTCCTGCACTCTCGTATTACTGCACTAGTCCTGCAGATCAATGCTAGTACACACAGCTCAAACAGAAAAGATGATACATTGCCAACAACGCTTTATTACAATAGTAATCGAAGTTTTACAAAGGCCATTGCCTTACTAGGTTCACGTAACCACAAGCAAAAAAATAAACACAATGAAGCAAAAGATAATCTTGATCGACCCATCAATCGCCACGTGCAATTGACTGGGAAACGAATCCTAGGCATCCGAGAATAATCCACCGCATCCACATTCTACAGCAAGTCATACTCTCCAGCTTGATCTTCTCCATTCTCTCGCTTATATTTATAGAGCAACAGTGAGTACAAAATGTACTCCGCAAGTCTTGGGAAAATGCATAGATGTAAGGTTTCACAAAGGAAGGCTATATGGTTTATTTGCAAAAATCAGCATTTTATTTCAAATCTACATAATTACTTTAAAAGCCATTTTGTAAACAACTTGTTTTTAATAATCGAAATTGATAAGTACTTTAGTGAAGGTTAAACTACCAACACTAATATCTCGTGCCATCACACCAATTTTCAAAACCTCAAAGTTACACCTCGATCCAACATCACGAGAGTTATACTACTCCCGAGTTTTTCTCCAATTCATTTTGTTTTGAAATCAAAACCAAAACTTCTACCATGTGAATGCATTCTTTGCTCGCCCTTGACCGTGGGCACGGCTATTCGAATAGTTTTAACTCGCAGAGGTTGTACACTTTACCCACAAGAGATAAATTATCTTAATAGTCAACACGCTTCCTTTGGCATGAGACCCGATAAATTATCACAAAGCCTTTCGCCTACTCCAAGATAGTTTAAATACCACCCGCTAGGTTTCACCACAACTCGAATCCACGAGTTGGAGCCCTCTGCGCCATATGAGTACAAAGAAACCCGCCCTCACTATGAGTAACCAAGACACCCCGGCACTCAATACACCACCGGTGATATCTAAACTACACTATTATAGGGTAGTTAGCTAGGTCGCACTCCATATAGACTTGTGGTTGTACTGTTTTGCTCAGTTTGGACAAACACAAGCGCCGGTCCTTAATCCACTGTGGTGGCTCATTCACAAACCCAACAATTCTCGTGCTAACTGCACCACCAAACCTTCCATCCACCCTTGTCAACTTTTCCTTTGATTTTCAAATTAACAGTGGTAACATCCATTACCACTTTTCAAACAAAATATTTAACAATGGTAACATCCATTACCAATGTTCAAACAAAATATTTAACAATGGTAAAATCCATTACCAATGTTCAAACAAATCATTCATCAAAACATTTGATAAACATGCTACTCATTTGAATATTATTACATTTATTTGCTACGCTAAGCATTTGCTAGTATTTAAACATTCAACAATTGTAGCACTAACTCATTATTGAGTCAAAGGATATCCTAAGTTGACAATGGTACAAGGTAAACAATTTTCAATGGAAGGTATAACAAATTGGGTCTTTAACTAAATTTTCTAAATCAAATTATCACTTGATATAACATAAGCATGCATTAATTTAAAAATAACTACCTACTCATTTTATAAATCATTGGAGCAAGTTGATCAAAGGAAACTTGCAAAACATAGGAGCAAAATGGTCAAAGGAGACTTGCCTTCCTGTGTCTGGTTGAAATCTTCCACAACTTGTTCTTGAGGTTGCTCTGACAAATCGGTCTCTACACGTAAATCGAGAATTCCAAATAAATAAAATAAAATAAAAATTCAAAAATTGAAAATAAATATACCAAATGAAAGATTGAAATTTTAGATGAATTTAGAAATTTGAATGGACCAATTTGGAGCTAAAATGAAAAGATATGGCTATTTGAAAATCTCGATTTGAATAAATCCAGAAATTCGGAAATCTCGACATGTGGGGTCCATGGTCAGCAATTTCATTAAAATGAGTCTCGACATATGGGACCCATCGACTCGGGACCCACTTGTCGCTGGCTAGCGCAGAGGGTGTCGCCGACGGTGGGGCCTACCCGCGTGGAATAAAACGGAGAAAACTCAACCTCGCACACGGAGCGGGCTCGAACGCGCGCCGAGGAGTGGGAGGGGGAGGAGAGCGGCGCTAGCCAAGTGAGCGGGAGGCACCGCCACCCTTAACGGGTAGGTAATCCTCTTGAGGATTATCTCGCGGAGGCCCGCCAAGCAACGTGGCACACACGTGGTCGACGCGTGGTCGCCGCGCGTGGTCGCCACGCCACGCTTTTTGCCGACGTGGCGCGCACGCCGCGAGGTGGCGGGAGGTGCTCGGTGGCGCCGACGTGGCGCCGACCGCCGCCACGCCGCTGCCACCTCAGCCCGACGGCCGACGGCCGGGCGCGGTGGTGGCGCACGGGGACCTAGGGTCGCCGAGTTCGTGACGGCGACGCCGCCAAGGGTACCAAATGAAGAGGAGGATGCAGGAATGCATTGGTACCTTGCGCGGAGACCGAGGGTGACCGGAGGGAAGAATCGCGAGAAGGGGCGGCGGTCGAGAGGAAGCTCACGGCGCGAGGAGATCCAGCATGCAGCAGCTCGGGAAGGGGTCGCCGATTCGCTTGGCACCAAGAACGCCGGAAGGCGTCGGCGAGGAATGAGGAAGCCCGAGGCGACCGGAATTGCTCGCCGAGTATTTGAAGCCGCGGGAAGAAATCGGGCGAGGAGGGCTCGCGCCGGTGATTCGCTGAGAGGTGAGGAGGAGCGCAGCGTAGAGGGACCTCGGGTGTGGGTTTTATAGGCCGGGAGGGTTGTAACGGCCGCGCGGGTTCGCCGGACTTGGAACCGCTTGAGGAGATGAATGCGACGGCGAGGAGAGGAGTAACGCGCGCTTTATGCCGTAAACCGACGCGGTGGAGGCGGGATTAATATGCAATGGCACGGAATATTGTTAAGAAACCAAGCTTTTAAAGCTTCGTTTCGGTTTAATGGCGGCAGCATGGCGAGACGCGGGAGGAAGAAGGTGGCGGGAAGACGATCGCCGATGGGCCCCGCATGTCGCTGAGAGAGGAAAAGAGAAGGAAATCAGCGACGCTGGATTAGTGACGGTGGCATAAGGAAAGATCGGGCCGCGGATCACGCGAAGGGGTAAGTGAAAAGGAACGACGAGATTCAATCCGCAACCTTGATTAAATCGGGCCGATAGGGTGTATTATGGCAACGGCGCCGCGATTTAATACGGCAATCATGAACGGTCAAGATGACGACACGCCGCCGGCACGACGGGTTTGACATGTGGGACCCCGGCGCGCGAGTCCACACTGCACCGGCCTATGACAGTGGGGCCCGCTTGTCGCGCAAATTGAAAAAGAAACTCAACTCGCGCGAGCGGGCTCGAACGCGCCGAGGAGCGGGAAGGAAAGAGAGCGCGGCGTAACTGGGCCAAGGGAGGATCAACCTACCCTATAAGGTTGATTTATCCTTTGAGTGTTAGTCGGGATGGCCGGCCGCCGCGTTCGGATGCGCGACACGTGGCGCCGCGAGAGAGGGGAAGCGGATGAGGCATAGACGGCGGGATGAGCTCGGCCGGGAGGAAGGGCTCTGATGCGTGACAAGTGTCACCGAGGAGATTTGATATTTAAATCTTTTATATATATTTTGTAAATCATTAGAGACTTTAAAATACTTAAAAATACCAAATAAATTCCAAAAATTCCAGAAAAATTCACATAACTCATGATAATGTTTTAAACATATGAAAAATATTTCCAACTTATTTGGATATTAAATTTTCTTTTCAACAGTAAACTTTAACTTCGTAAAATTCCTAAAATTGGAAATTATTAATTTAAAACTATTTCTTCAAAATAAAAGCAAAAATTGGGATGTTACAAAGTTCATAAAAATAAATTAGTAATTTATGTGCAAAATCCTCCAAAATTTCCAAACTTCAAAAGTCATCCCCATTAAAAAAGGGATGCTTCCAAAATATGAGAAAAATATAAACGAAAAGTAGAATTATTGAAATAAAATCTTAAAGTCTTGTACATGAAATATATGCAAAACTATATGCACTCATGTGCTTAAAATAAATCATGGAAATTAAAAGAAAAATGAAAATCAAGAAAAAAAAGAAAAAGAAAAAGAGGAGGGAAACCAGCCGGTCCAAATGGCCTCGGCCAGATCCCCCCTTCTCCCTTTCTCCCCTCGCCCTCTGCTCCTTGTCTCTGCCCCGCTTACACACGCGCGCGCCAGCGCCGGCCATCCTCTCCCCTGAATTTCTGCTACAGCCGGCCCCACCCACACCTCCCCTTCGGACTGCCGGTAGCTGGCTTGTGCCCCCGCCCTATCCCGCCTCCACGCTCGCCTGTGGTACACCACCAGCCTCCATCCCCCTCCGAGCACAACCGAATGACAGTGCCCACGCCTCCGTGTCAGCACGTCCGTGTCCACGTCACCGTGATGCCTCTCCGAGCTTCACCATCCTCTGCAAACCCTCCTGCCGCCTGATCCTTCACATCGCCAAGTCCAGCTCCGATGCCCTGTGGCCACACCCCTCCCTCTATCACCTGCCATGGCCGCCTACCCACCCTCCGTGCGGACAGCCCATCTCGTCGTCTATAAAAGCCCGCAGTGGCTCCCAACCAACTCCCTGTACTCCCCTCTTCCTCCCACCAAAATCAATCGAACTCTCATGCGTTGTAGCTCGCTGGAGCATCTTTCTTCCCCGACTCCAGCCAATGGGATCGCTAACGATCGAGCCTCGCTCACCAATTCCATTCGCCAAGAGCATCCTAGGAGCTTGGCGGTCATCCCGAGCATCGGCTGAAGCTCACCTTGCCTAAGCAGCCCTCGCTATGCGCCCTCCTTGGATTGACGCCACCGCACGCCGACAAGCCACCACAGCCATGCCCGAGTCCGCCGACCCCGAGGTAGCCTCAAGATGCCTCCCGATGCTCTAGTAGCGCTAATTGGGCTCCGTATCCTAGATCATCATGTCCACTCTCGCCCTGCTCACGCCTGCCGTCCGAGCTCACCACCGACCATGGCTTTAGCCAAATTGAATGGCGAGACTCCGCACAGAGGTGGGCGCAAGGGCAGGGAATCTGTTTTGCTTATGTTACCGACCAGCCACCGCCTCCTCCGCTGGCGACGAGTTTCGCCATTATCGTCGGGAGGAAGATGACACTTTTCATCGGTGAAATCTAATTCGCACGGGGTTAATTAATGCTAATGATCATTATTAGTTTAGTTAGTCACTGAAGTGTGGGCCCAGTTTAATTAAACCGTTATCCTTTCCCCACCTGTCATGTCGACCTCTATCCTATTTCATTGCCGTCCGAGCTCGTCGCCGGCCATGGCTTCAGCCAAATTGGCCGGCGAGACTCTGCACAGAGGTGGGCGCAAGGATAGCGAATCTATTTTGCTTATGTTACTGACCGGCCGCCGCCTCCTATGCCGGCGGCGAGCTTCGCCATTGTCGTCGGGAGGAAGACGACACTGTTCATCAGTGAAATCTAATTAGCGTGGGATTAATTAATGCTAATGATCGTTATTAGTTTAGTTAGTCACTGAAGTGTGGGCCCGCTTAATTAAACCGTTATCCCGTCCCCACCTATCAGCCTCACATAAATTATTAATCCCCGTGGACCCTACCTGTCAGCGAAACCAAGGAAAGTTAATGATCTGTAGTGGGTCCCACGTGTTAGTCTCTGGTGCATTAAGAAATAAATAAACCCAGTGGATCCCACCTATCAGAGAGAGAACAAGAAAAATAATATAATCAGTGGACCACACCTGGCAGTCTCACACACTCTTTCTCGTTAGGCCATTTTAATTAAATAAAGTGAGAACTTCAAAAATTCATAACTAATTCATTTTAACTCCAAATAAAGTGACAAAATTTTTTAAATTCATCTAAATTCACCTCTTCCAATGGAACCAAAGTCATGAGTTTTTGAGCTTGTTTGAATTTTTGATGAGAATTCATTTGGTTATATTGATTCTTTTATTTCTTTTAAATTTTCGCTCGACGTAAAATTAGCGCACAAAGCTCAAGAGGAGGAACTGACGAGACGCAAGTCAAGATTAAGGAACTTGTGACCCATGTGAGTCAATACTTTGATCATTTTGAATTCCCACTTTAGCAAATTATTTACATTTAAATTATCAAGTGTATGCTGTTATTTTATGTGATATCTTATGTTTGTTTTAATGCTCTAGCTAGCTTTCCTTTTATTAAGTGTTACTATTACAACTTCCTAGCACATCAAACAGTGAACCTTGTTGTATCCCTAAGAAAAGTTATAATGATAATTTATCAAAAAAAAATATAAATTATGAGTATGCCTATGGCTTAGCCTTGCTAGTCACCGAGGGTGCCTAAATACTCCAAACATTATATACAATTACAAGAGTGATTTTGGGAAAGTTGTAGAGGGAAATGGTCATATACTTTTTAAATGATCATCATTTTATGCCCCAAAATCCTCAATTGCTTATAAGTTTGGGCGGATGGATTGGGGGTATGGTGCATTGGAGTGCACGAGTGTGTGGTTTGCGGTAGAACCGCCCAGATAACCTTGAGAACCGATCGCCAAGACCTCCTATTGTAAAATAGCATACCACAAGTCGCAAAGTGCAACTTGGCCGAGTAAAACCTATCGAATCTTGGACTCATCTTACAAAGTTGAGGAGAGAAGTGAGATGAGAACAAGAGGCCAGGTAGTTTGAAAGGTTATTGTGATGGTCTACTCAACCACATGACTAAGGAATCATGTGGGGAAAATGTACACACTTTGCAGAGTCAAAAATATTCGAATAGCCGTGCCCATAGTCAATGGAGGACATATATTAAACTTTGATGTAAATATATTATGGCTTTATGAATATCATATGATGTATGAGTTGATTCAACAATGTAATGTGAGCACTATCTACTGATCTAGGAAATAGTGCGGTAAAATCACAGAGGATTCTGGATTTCAAATCCGGGTCCGACATTCGTGGAACTCTTTAATTATGTTTTGATGTTATTCTAAATTATCCCTAATCTTATATCATTATGTGCGACAATTATGATTTACAAATTAGCACATGTATTGATTGATGATCATATTTTGTGGATCATTAATATGGGATATCAAATCAATAATGTGGACACATGTTAGAGAACATAATGTTAGTTTGACTCCACCATGAAACATCGCAAGAATTGTTATATTCAAGTGTCATCTGCTAGTCTCATACTTAGTGTATGTAGGATACTTAGACTTAAGGTCGTCATTATTTCCTACAAGTGTAATATTTTACTTAAGGGTTACCAAATACTACTCCGTGACTGGGTAGTCATAAAGGTAGTTTTCAGGTTTACTATGAAATATACGGAGGAATATGAGCGATCAAGATGGAATTTGCCCCTAGTATATAACAGGAGAGATATCTCTGGGCCCCTCGATGTGGTTGGATTAAGAAAGTGCATGGCCATGTCGAATATGGTTGAAGAGTCAATCATAGCTGAATAATCTACTACAGTTTTGAGTGAAGGATCGAGCTATCATAGGATGGCACGCTTATTACCTTAAGTTTGATCTGGTATAATGAGGCAAAGGGATCAATACAAAAGAACTATATAGGTTCATCTGATATGATTTTTATGTATGTTTGGGAGTCGTTATGTCCTACAAAGGATCGTTACTGACTTACGGACCGGAAAGGAGTTTTTGGCCCATGGCCAAATATACATGAACCTAGAGGGTCACATACTTAATGGGTTGAAACGATAAGGGTTCGGATATAGTCTCCGAGTGGGATACGATCTCTACTCGTATCGGATAAGGATTCGATCAGAGGCTATATAAGGAGAGGTGTGGGGGTTGAGGGAGGTATCCTGAAACACACCCATCAAAACCCTAGCTGCCACCTCTCATAACCTCTGCCATACACACTAGTGCTAGCACACCGATGCATGGTGTTCCCTCCGTGGACATGTGGACCTCGGTAGAGGCACTGCTACGACTACGGCCCTAACTGAGACAATCGCAAGGAGGAGACGGTTGGTCGGAGGACAATCGATTGCTTCCACTACACTTCAACTCTACTTCCGCTGCACTACACGTCTAGTGGTAATGATCCATGATCTCTTACTCGCATGGCTTCCTGGTTTACACGGTAGAAAAACTTTAATTTGCGCTAGTGTAGCCTACCCATATGCCAACATTGAACAATGTTAAGAACTGGTACTAAGATGATATGCTAGCAGTACAATATGCCATAACCATCCTATTATATTTCAGCATATTGACCAAGATCAATTACTATCATCTTATCCTCTGGCTTACTCACATATAAATTGAGTAGTTCAATTTAACTATTTTTACAGGCAATAACCCTTCAAACTAACATGAAGCAACTATCAAGGTTGGCTACTCACCTCACACTAAAGCCCACACACAATCCTTAACATGAATCGGTCAATGTTTCGTTCTGAAAGGCACATCCAACATATCTTTAAAACAACAAGAGTTCTTTTGATACTTGTAAAAGAGTATTTTATTTCTTAACTTTTGTACTAACAAAGTTGTCCAGGTCAAAGAGGAATATAAATAACATGTATCTAGAAAGAGGGTTCAAATAAATAGTGAATACTACCATTATTTGTATGACATAGAACACAATGGCAAACTTAAGCAATGAGGCAACATGTATGTAATACAATGGCTTTGTGCCTAGTCTAATAGTGCCAAAATTTGTCTTTACTATATAACTTTGGTGATCAAGGCCCTATAGGCCTGGCTTAGTTCACTTGCTTGGTGCCATTGGATAATAATAATCAATCCGCATGATACACAACAATTACACAAATGTTCTGAATCCAATAGTTAAGCAGCACACATTTCACATTTTACCCTGCAATGTATCAGTATGATGGAATTTTTGTGAAGAATCCAAATTATTAAGTACATTTCATGGTACCGATGATCCTATTTTGTAAAACAAATGAAGAAAATATCAGTATGATTTCAGTGAAAATGGATGGATCTTATATGACCCTATCCATAATAAGTAGGCATTTATCTGAAAAAGTGATAATATAAAAATTCTAAAATAAACATAACGACATAGACTAAGAAATAGAAAACATATCGCTAACACAACCACCACTCGCTCCATCATGGAATGTTGCATGATAAATAACCCATTGTGCTATTCATTAGCTTCCTCAACTGACATCTTGAAGCGGTAACTAAAAGGTGAAGTACAAACATAAGGCAATTCTAGGATAATATGAGTAGCCGACAAAGTAACATATCAAAGGTAAAATAACCTATCCTTCGTCCAAGATACCATAAGTATATAGAGAACCTAAACCAATAGAGAACCAGTTTCCCTTGAACCTTACACTGTCACTATCAAAATAGTACAAACCAGGACCCTCAACCAAGAGAAAAAGCATTAAGCATAGAGCAACATATGAATTAATGAAACTAAAGTCATACAATCAAAGGCAATCATTCATTATTTGAATGTAAAAGCAGCTACTTGAGGATAACATAGCGATTGAAACTAAAGTCATACTATGACATTTTAAAAGTTTGGATCCTGAAAATGTGTAATTACAAAAATATTTTGGATTGTATTCTCTCTGCAGTTTGATCTTGTTGGATTTTCTTGATTCTTGGTTAAGGTTCCAATAAGTAAAAGTAATAAAAACCTAAATTCAAAAAGGAAAAGTATAATTAATAGAAGTTAAATCTATCATAAAAGATGAATCTAAAAAGAAGATCCAGCAATTGGGGTACAATAACTTACTAGGAATATGGTTGTAAGTTGAACAATAAAAAGATATGGGCTAATGCAAAATTTTGGAATGAGAAAAGTTGGATAATTAAGGGTTAGTAAAAAAATCAAAAAAAGTGGGAAATGGGCTTAGCCCCAAAAACTATTCTGGCCTTTTGGCCTGGTCAAAGCCAGCCCAACTCCCTCCTTCCCTTGCTGTGCTTTGCCACGGTAAAATTTCCTTTTGCTTGCCCTTGTCATGGCAGCCCATTTCCGTCGTGTCTCACCGCTGTGACCACCAGTCACCGGCATGTCCCCTTCACCTGTGCTGCTGCTAACCGCCTATGCTACCATCTCCGCTCCCACGTCACCACAGGAAAGCCATCTCATCCAGACCTCCTCCTTTTGACCCACCGCTCGGAAGAAGGTCAATGAGACACCGCTTGGAGCACTGCGCCATGCCTTTTGGATCAGCCACAGGGCGTGCCCTCATCGCTGTGACCGGCCATCTGCTCCACTATAACTTGACCACATTTGCCACTGTCAACCTCAGTGTGCGCCCTGCTTTTGTCACATTGTCATTCTCATGCTATGCCCTGCGCTAGCCATCCTCAGCAGCCCATGCCCTTCGGCATGTGCCTCACTGCCGTGCAACAACCATGCCCTATAGTGCATCACCGTCATGAAGCGAGCTTGAATCACCGGTTTCCATAGCCATGACGACGCTACGCCATCTACTGTGACCCATCCAACAAACCCTCATGTGGCCAGCCCTCTCCGCCAACTATAAAGCTCTCCAACTCGTGGATTCGAGTTGTGGTGAAACCTTAGTGGCGGCGTGACTGTTTTGGTTATGGAACATTGAAACAGCTTCGTCGTGAACTCCCCGCCGCACACCTAAGGCAATGTATTAATCGCGTGGCTTAAGTGGGATAACACGTCTTATGGGTAAAGTTGTACACCTCTGCAGAGTTTAAACTTATCCTGGATAGCTGTGTCCACGGTCATGGACAAGCTGAGTAGAATTTTCACAGATTAGACTTGATTTTTATAAGACTTGGATTTTCGGATGAACAACAGTGGTTTTGTCAATTGTCCAGGTGGGATGCCTGGGGTTAGGTTAGTGTAGGTCGGAGTCTACACTAACGATATTATTTTGTTAAATTACTATTTCGTATGAAGTATTAAAAATTTTGCTTTCATACTTACATTATTGTATTAAGTCCAAAATCATTCTAGAGGATTCTCTGAATTTTTTTAGAATTTTTAAAATTTATATTGGTATTTTTCTGAGCTTTTTAAAGCCTCCCAGTATTTTCTGAAAATCTGAAAAAGAATTTAAGCCAAAATTTCCCGAGCTGACAAGTGTCGCGACCAGGTTTAATCCCCAGCCACCCGAGCCATCTCCACCGTCTGTCCCCATTCCCACCTTCCCTCTCGACAAGTGCCGTGCATCGGTCTCAAGTCCCGCGCCCGGCCTAATCTCACCGTCACGCTACCCTTCGCCCCCATCACTTCAATCGAACGGCTCGGATTAAATCCTCCCCCACCCGATCAATCCCTGCTATTCCTATTCACTTAACCGCTTCATCCCGCCTTCTTCTCCTCTCCGCGTGGCGATCGGTGGCAAGATCGGGCCATCGTAGCCGCTCGCCGCCATACTAAATCGCAGCCGCTCACCCCGTTGTCGGATCAAATCGTCGCCCTCCGTGCTCACTTACCGGTTCGCTGAAATCCAACGGCCACTCTCCTTCCCTGGTGCCAAATGTCACGCATCCGCACCCCCGCCCCTTCTCTTTCCTTCTCCCTCTCTCGCTGACGCACAGGGCCCGCCCATCAGTTGTCTTCTCCCCTCTTCTTCCTCCTCGCGCCCGCGCTGCTGCCACCATTAAAGCTTGAAACTGAAGCTTTTAAGCTTCGGTTTCTTCCGCCATTTCCGCCCGAGTGTTTGCGCATTCACTCCCTCATTCCCCACCGCCATCAAATCAGCCGTTTACCCCTCCATTACCCCGCTGATTCTTCAATTCGCACACGGCATTGCTTAAAGTCCGGCGAGCAATTGCTCGGCCGTTACCCATCCCTCCGCCTATTTAACCCCTCCCCGAGCACCCCTCGACACTCCACCCATTTCCCCCAACTCAATTTCACCCCTCGGCGCTGTGTGTTCGTCGCACCGCGCGCCTTCCCGATCTTCCACCGCGGAAGCTCTGATGTGCGATTCCTGCCACCACGGGGCCCCCCGGACCACACCGCCACCTCCGACACCTTCACCCGGACCGCACGTCACTCCCCTACCCTTCTTTCGGGCTCAGGCACCATCGGCCGCCGATCGCCTCCCTTCGCCGCCGCTCCTTGCCGCCGCCCGCCCTCTCCGGCCACCCGCGAGGTCCGCGCAAGGTACTGGGATGCTCCCCTCGCTCTCCTCTCGCCAATGCGCGCATCGGCCAGTGCCGCCGGTCACCGGAGCTCCGGCGACCATTGGTCCCCGAGCCGCCACCGCTACTACCCTGCCACGTCAGCGTCGAGGCCGAGGTGGTAGCCCACGTGGTAGCCCGGTGGACGCCACGTCCGCACCGGACAGGCCACGCCAGCACCACCCACTCCCGACCGCGCCACGTGAGCGCTGACACACCACGCGCGCCACCTCATCACCCGGGCCCACATGTCAGCCACTCAAATTCCAGGGCTAACATCATAAGCACGTTTATTTCCATTTAAAAATATTTCGGCCGAAAAATAAAATTCGTGCTGATGTCATAATTCAGGTTTTCCTTCAGAAAAATAATTCCTGCTGACGTCATAATTCCCTTTGCAGTTTAACAATAATTCCAGAAATCCCTCTTTTTCTTTTAATTGTATTTAAACTTTAGAAGGCTATAACTTCTTCATTTTAACTCCAAATTGACCCGTTCACATTTATAATTTTTTCTAAAATCATGAACTTTCCATTTCTGGCATTTAAATTTTATTCAAATTTTGTTTTGAATATTATTTAGTAATCCCAAGATTTAAATTCTAAATTCTAATTTCCAGTTCACATCTAAAATTTAAAATTTAAATCTTGCAAAAATTTAAAAACTCCATAACAATGTTTGCTCTATTTTTTTGAGTCCAAATATAAAATGAAGATTTTCCCTAGGCCAAAATGTGCTTTTGTTTAAGCACTCTCATCTATTAATTCTCATCCAATGCCATAGATGATTCCCATTTTCAGGTGTTGAACTATTTCTTTTATCCTAATATTTATTCTTCTCTCCTTTGCTATCCAACTCCATGCCTCCGATGAACAAATAGTCTATTTTTCAGCTAAAGCCATCGTGAGCAATGCATGTATGCAAGCAAAATTATTTTCCCTCTTACCAAATTAATTGGCATGCAGCAATAACACCTTTAGTCATTGCCAAGCATCAATTCCTTTCAGTTTTTATCCATTAAAAATTTTAGTTTCTTGTATGCATTGAAAACCAACATTTCATTTATTTCGGCCATTACTATGGCATTCAATTCCGGCCATTTCCTTGCTCCTCTCCACCTATAAATTGAACCCCAGCCTCCTCACCTCTTTCCCACTTGTTGTGCATTCTAGAAAACCAGAAACACAGCCAAGAAGAAAATTTGGAAGACTATTCCTTCGGTTGGCCTGTTCCAACAATTTCCTTTCCAACCGATCTTCCGACGACTCATTCTCCGTCGTCCGAACTTCGAATCTAGTGATTCAAATTCCTAAATTCGTCTAAATTCATATTCTATCTCCCAATATATATATTCGATAATTTTGGAGGTTATCTGGATTTTATTTGAATCTTGTTTTTGGTTTCTTTTGTTGTGGTTCTTCGCGTCGATTTCGATAATTCGGGAGAGTACAACTTCGACGATTCATAGCAGCACTTCAAGCAAGGCAAGTTACACCTTTGACCATGTTGAACCTATTATTTCAAATTTATTTATGTTGTTTTACTGTATATGCATGCGTATCTTTATTCAAATTTAGTTCAAATTCGATTTAAACATAGTTACACCCATGATCCTTTGACTATAGCCAATTTTGAATCTCGAGTTCATATAACTTGTCACCCTTGCTGAAAACTAGTTAGTACTATAGTATTAATTAGAAATTTTATAGAAATACTTAGCCTGGCTTAGTATAATTTTAGGTGAAATCAACTATTTTCACATGAAATGATATTTCCTTTTGAAATCTTGACTTCGGTGAGTCAAGGATGGTTTATAAAAATGGTTTAAAAATAAAAATGGAAACTTATGATTTGGACTTAGGCTATTGGTTAGGTGGTGGGGTGCCGGCATGCCGCGTGTTTGGTGACACCTGGTTGATTGTCGTGCATGTGGGTATATGGTTGAGTCTAAGTCGGATTAAGGACCGTTTCTATGATTCATTTTATGAAGTCACTTCGTACTACCACAAGTCCGGTATGGAACGGATCTGGCTAAGTAATTTGTGAAGGTCCAAATATAGTTTCGCTATAGGCTGAATGTGAGCGTGGCGTAGGCCGCGGGAAGTCTCACATGGCACCAGAGGGGGCTCCAACTCGTGGATTCGAGTTGTGGTGAAACCTTAGTGGCGGCGTGACTGTTTTGGCTATGAATCATTGTAACAGCCTTATCATGATCTCCTTGCCACACACCAAAGGAAGTGTGTTAATCTAGTGGTAATATGGGATGATCTTGTCTTGTGGGTAAAGTTGTATACCTCTGTAGAGTAACAAACTATCTGGATAGCCGTGTCCACGGTCATGGACATGCTGAGTATAGTTTTCACATATTAGACTTGGGTTTTTAAAATGGTTTCTGAAAAAGCTTATGGATGGATGGATGGAATCCATGACCAGGTGGGATACCTGTGAATAAGTTGGTAATTGGTCGGAGCCTACACTAACGATATGAATCCATAAGAGATTTTGAAAAGCATATGGATAGATGGAATCCATGTGAAATCATTTGAAAAGATGGACCAGGTGGGATACCTGTGACTAGGTTAGTGTTTGGTCGGAGCCTGCACTAACGATATTATTTTGTTAAATTGTTATTTCTATCTACTGTATAAAATTCAGCTTTTGCACTTATGTATTGTATTTAAATTCAGTACTATTTTATGCACAAATAACCTTATTAAGCCTTCCTTGGTTATTCTTATGCATGCATTCACTCTGTTAAAAACTCCTGGTGTAACTTGCGTAAGTGCTTTATGTGCTTACCTTGGGAGTACTTTATGTGCTCACCTTGCTAAAATCTGTTGCCAGAGGATGACGTCAACAACTTCGGTGAGGATGGTGACAACTAGGCCGCATCTTACAGTCATTCGCCTGTGGGCAGGAAGGATGGGCTGTACCTCTATGCTTTATTCTTCCGCTGTTTTTTTTGTTGGCCATGAGCCTTTATTTGTAAACCTTGGCCATCAGGCCCGTTTAATAAAGTGGTATTGTTTTGCATGATTTGTATCCCTGTTGACCCTGTGTGCACTAGCTTTTCCAGGATAGTGCGATTTACACAGAGGGACTTGGAGTTGTTGCTTCGGGTCCCGACATATTGGTGGCCCCACATGAAGAGAGACATTGTAGAGCATGTCACCTACTATGATGTGTGCCAAAGAGTGAAGGCTGAATATCAGAGGTCGGCAGGTTTTTGTAGCCACTACAAATACCTCAGTGGAAATGGGAGGAGGTTGAAATGGACTTCATCACTGGGTTACCATGAACCAAATTAGGATATGACTTCATATGGGTTGTAATGGATAGATTAACTAAAGTTGACCACTTTATCCTTGTCAAGACTACCTACAAAGGAGACAAGTTGCCTGAGCTTTACATGTCCCACATCATGTGTTTGCATAGTTTACCAAAAAGAATAGTTTCAAATTGAGGTTCTTAGTTTACCTCGCAATTTTGGGCCAGCCTTCATGAAGCCCTCGGCACTCATTTGGATTTTAGTACCGCCTACCACCCATAGACAGACGGTCAAACAAAAAGGGTAAATCAAATACTAGAGGATATGCTTCGAGCATGTGCAATAGAATTCACTAAGGATTGGGAGAAATGCCTGCCCTACGCAGAATTTGCCTACAACTATGGATATCAAGCCAACTTGAAGATGTCCCCATTTGAAGCCTTATATGGAAAGTGGCGCTTTACTTTTTAGTTGTGAATGATATGTTGTAGTTTTCTGCTGAGTGGTGATCTATGAATAGGTGGCTTCGCTCCTGACCGTGCTTGAGCCCTTCGCCCCTTCGGTAGAAGCAAGTAAACGTAGTGGTTGTTCCTACAGTTTAGCATGTTAATTTTACTACCTCCATAAAATTTACTAAATGTTGGGTTATTAATTCACCTTAAAGTTGAGATGCCTTGCTATGTTATATGCTTTAATATACACATTGTTGTCTATGTGGTTATGTTCTTAATGAATCATTGTGGTCATATCATGCATATCATAGCATCATTTGCATCATGGATATGTCGCGCACCTAGCCACGATCGTACCGATATAGCATAGTACATTACTGTAGTAGGTTGCACACTCTTACGTTGCCAAGTAAGAGTGATGTGGATCATTTGCATACATATACATCTCATGTGGATCATTCTTAATTTAAGAATCTAAGTGGTAATAGCTTGCGAGTCACATGTGGCATGATGTGGATTCCTTGTGGTTATTGCTGTTGGTGGTGGTGGTTGTGGTTATGAATTAAGCAAACGAGTATTAATTGCTAATGCTTTACTGATGTTGGTAGTAGTGGTGGTTGTGGGTATGAATGAGGCTATTGAGTTTAATTGATAATGTCATATCAATATTCCTCAAGTTGTTAATTGATGCTTAATCATCTGTGATTTAATTAACTTGTTAAACAGTTTGCTTGCTGAGATTTTATCTCACCCTTACTTTTCCTCCCTCCAGGTGATCCTTGAGCATATTTGGGAAGGGGTAGAGCAACACGTCACTATGCACCATTCATCATGAGTTTGCTGTAATAAGATAGAAGACCTTTCATCATTTTGTGTTCCTCATTATTGGCAATATAATTCAATAATGCTAGGTCGTGGTTGATTTTTGGAAAGATGGAACAATCTAAGCTAGGTTGATTTTGATGTTGTGGGATGTTTATGTTTTTTAACTATTATTCTGTATATCTCCTTTGTTTGTCATCATGCTTCCGTGTAGATTTTATTCTTTTTTTGGAGAGTTGCTACCGGATTTTTCTTGAATCCAAGCTAGTCATGATGTATTTTAGTAGCATTTTCAGGGTAATGTGGTTCCTGGGTGTTACAGTTGGTATCAGAGCCTAGGCTTTAGATTCTAGGAGAAATAAGAAATTTGACACTCCTGCACATGTTGGATGGGGAAGGGTTTGCATATCTTGCATATACCTTGTTTGTTTCATTGTATCAGTGCTTGCGCATTAATTGCTTGAAGTTGATGCTTTGCTTGATTATGAACTGTGGTGGCTGCAGGAATGCTGCCTAAGGCTAGTGGCCATGGCCATGCAACTACGCCAGTGGCGTAGTCGGCAGCTGAGGAGGCTGAGTTTATCCAACCAGAAGGTGGTAGTCAGGAGGAACTGTTGGCCGCTACGAGGGCCATGCAGCAGGAGCTGAGGACAATGAAGCAAGGGCAGTCTGCCCCCGGTGTTGGCACTGTTTCAGTGCTTGAGGCTGCAGCAGCTTGAGCGGTTAGCGGCATCTTACTTCGAGAGTGGGTGGGGTTGAGACTGGACAGTTTTGATAGTGGAGCCACTCCTGTTTAGGCCGCTGACTGGTTGTCCTATGTGGAGGACAAGATGGAGGCGTTCGAGGTGGTTGTTTCTGATCGTGTGCAGTTTTTGGCACAACTCCTGAAGGGTGAGTGTCGAGATCCAAATATGCAAATTCAGACTCTTGTGTAAACTGCACTAGTCGAGGATCACGCTAGTGCACACAGTCAAACATAGATGTGATCACAACCATTCACACGCTAAAATAAAGGGAAACCTCAAATATCGATAAATATCCAAAGGTACGACCTTATGGTCTAGCTTACAATAGCACTGGCCCGAAGGGCTCAAAATCTAGCAGTGGAAAACCAAAACAAAACGTAGCAGCCAATCGACACGCCCACAGGCTATCGAGTGGAGAACGAAGTCCTAATCCGTGAAGTCGCTGAAGTACTCTCCCTCTGGAACCCCCTGCTGATAATACTCCTCCTCCTCAACTGAGCAACATATTCATAAAGCCGCGAGTACATTGGTACTCAGCAAGTCATTTGTAACAAATGAATGCAATATAGTATGCAACGCTTACCAATGTGTCAAGACCCGAATATGTAAATTCGAACTCTCTTTGTAATCTGCACTAGTCTAGGATCACGCTAGTGCACATAGTCAAACATAGATGTAATCACAACCATACACATGCTAAAATAAAAGAAAAACTTAAATATCGATAAATCTCAATAGTACGACCTTATGGCCAAGCTTACCATATCTCTAGCTGGAAGGGCTTTAAAATTAGCAGCGGAAATCCAAAGTAAAACGTAGCGGCCAATCGACAAGCCCACAGGCTATCAAGTGGAGAACGAAACCTAATCCGTGAAGTCGTCGAAGTACTCCCCTTCTGGAACCTCCTGCTGATAATACTCCCCCTCCTCAACTAAGCAATATAGGCGTAAAGCCGTGAGTATATTGGTACTCAGCAAGTCGTTTGTAATAAATGAATGCAATATATTATGCAAGGCTTACCAATGGAAGGCTAAAAGGTTATTTTGCATGAAACAATATCTGAAGGTAAATACAATAAATAGATTGAAGGTGCATTTTAAATAAGACAATAATGAATAAGTAATCAAATGAATTGAAATAAACCACTTGTAGACCTCCCATCCACAAGCTAACCAACAGTGAATTACCTATTCACTTCTAACATAAAACACCAAGTTTAAAATGGAATCACTACCCCTCATGTGAAATCACCGAGCATTATCCATGACCGAGGACGCGGCTATTCAAATAGTTTTACACTCTGCAGAGGTTGCACAACTGTACCCACACAATGTGATTAGCCTCGGCCTAAGGAAATCACAATAAGGCCTTTACAAAGTTCAATTCCAACCTAATCCTGCCCGCTAGGGTTTCGCATCACACCCCCCCTTGCGCTACATGGAAATCAGCAACCATGTTCATCTCAATGGCAAGACTAAAGTCCAAACTTCCCAAATTAATCAGCCAGGTCTATCCTATACTAGATATGTGGTTTACACGATAAAGCTCAGATCAATGGCGCACAAAGTTAAGTCCTTATGTCTACTTGGGCGAGGCTACCACATCCCACGAAGTGAACCTGCACGTCCCCCTTTACTGCACGATCACTCGCCTGAGTGCAAAACCAAGTTTGTATAACCACGCCAGTGACACACCAATGTCATGGCCCAAATTTTAAGAAATGTGACACCAACCACAGTTCCATACTCATTAAGTCAAATTAATAATTCACATGTGATGATAATGCCAATCGTAAATTAAGCGAGGCTAAGCATCTAATCGTACAACCCATGTGACAAATAACATAGCATCACTAGTATGTTTCCCAACCTACGGTGACAATGGTATCATGGCATTCAACATTATCAAGGAGGGATGAATTCAATTGGGGCAATAACTACCAAGTATAAGGTTTTATAATAAAGTAGCAATGCAATGTAATTTAAAACAAAATAATTAAATATTAGATTGTAAACTGGGTTCAACATGATCAAAGGACATGACTTGCCTTGGTTACGCTCAGCGAGGTACTCTTGGTCTTTGGGCGTCGCTCCTGCTTCTCCAGAATCGGAATCTAACGAGAGAGAAAACGATCGAAACAAAAAAACACATAAAATGATAAGCAAATAAACTCCAAAAATCATGAAAATAGAACCAAAAGCTAGAGCTCAATTTTAGATGAATTTAGAAAAAAGAACGGGGTCAATAAAATGATAAGTAAATAAACTCCAAAAATCATGAAAATAGAACCAAAAGCTAGAGCTCAATTTTAGATGAATTTAGAAAAAAGAACGGGGTCAATCAGAGCTAGGACGGAGGAGAACGGGCTCTCGAAAAATCTAATCTAAAAGAAATTTAGAAAAATCGAAAAAGTCACTGTGCTGTGAACCGAGCTCACGAAAAACCAAGTCTACGGTGGACCGGGTCTACGTAACAGTGCACGGGAGAGGGCAGCTGATGCGGCGGACTAGGGCTGACGTGGCATGGCATGGGCGTGACACGTGGCAAATGCTGACGTGGTATCCGGGCTCGGATATTGCTGATGTGGCCTGACACGTGGCATGCCACGTTGACCTAGGGTTGACGTGGCTTGCCACGTGGGTGGGGCTGACCTGGCACAGGTGCAGACGCGGCGGCGGCGCGGGATCGGACGGTCGGGAGGAGTCCACGCGGCGGGATATGCGGCGTCGACTTGGATCTGGATGAATGGCTCGTATCGGGTGGACAGGAGGCAAGACGGCGGCCGATGGCTGACGCGTGGCCTGGCGCGTCGCGCGAAGCGACGTGGATGTGGTGCGGGCGCAGGCACGGTGGAGCGCGGGGACCGAGCCGGGGCACGGGCACGGCGTTGGCACGGGAGCTCACCGACGGGTTCGGTGACGGGCGTCGACGAGGGAGGTGACGACGACGATGGGCGAGGAAGGAGGCGCACGGGGTGGCGGCAGCGTGGCTTCGGTGACGGTGACACGAGGCGAGGAGGCGGTGGCGAGGGTTCAGGGCGGCGAGGCACACGAACCGAGCCAGCAACGATGTTTATATCGTGCGAACCGAGGCACGGAGACGGGCTCGGTTTAGGACACGCGGACGGCCGGGATGCGAGCACAAGGGATCGAACGGCACGGGTGCGGGCGCGCTAGGGTTAGGGTGGCGGCGCGAGCACGGGCGGTAGAGATGACGCCACGTGGAGGGGAGGCAAATCGGGCAGTGGGCAAGGGCGGGGCGCGGGTGCGAGGGCGGCGAGGCGTATGGCCGACACGTGGACGGCAGCGGAGGAAGAGGCGAGTGCGAGCGGACGCGGTGAGGGACGGATGGACGACGCGTGGAGAGGGGCAGATCGGGCGGCGGGGAGTGGCAGGATTTTTTTATTTTTCTTTTTCTCTTCTTCTAGAATTCAAATAAAATCCAAAATGGCTCTAGGAAATAGTAGAAAAATTCCAAAAATTCACCAAAAATACCAAAAAATTTCTTAAGACCTGAGAAACTTAATTAAAATATTTTTAGCTTATGTTAAGGTTTATTTTAATCATATTAAATCATTTTAATGTTTGAAAATTCATTCGAAGCTTGAATTAATTCTAGAAAATTCAGTTTTAAAAATTGAGCTTTATAAACTCCAGAAAAACAGGATGTTACACAATGGATGGCTCAAAGGTTAATTTGCATAAAATGATATTCAAGATAAATATGATAAATAGATTGAAAGCAAATTTTAAAGAAAGATAATAATAAATAAATAATCAACGTAATTAAATTAAACTACTTGTGAACCCGCCATCCACAAGTTAAACCAACAAATGAACTACCCGTTCACTTTCCAACCATAAACTATAAGTTTAATGAAATCACTACCCCTCGTGTGAAATCACCGAGCATTGTCCATGACCGAGGACGTGGCTATTCGAATAGTTTTACACTCTACAGAGGTTGCACAACTGTGCCCACACGATGTGATTAACCTCAATCGAAGGAAATCATAACAAGGCCTTTACAAAGTTCAATTCTAACTCAATCCCGCCCGCTAGGGTTTCGCATCACACCCCCCTTGCGCCACACGAAAATCAGCAACCATGTTCATCACAATGGCGAGATTGAAATTAAAATCTCCCAAATTAATCAGCGAGATCTATCCCATACTAGGCATGTGGTTTGCACGAGAAAGCTCAGATCAATGGCGCACAAAGTTAAGTCCTTAAGTCTACCCGGGCGAGACTGCTACATCCCACAAAGTGAACCTGCACTTCCCGCTTTGCTGCACGATCATTTGCTCGAGTGAAAACCAAGTTTGTATAGCCACGCCAATGACACACCAATGTCATGGCACAAATTTTATAGCTGTGGCACCAACCACGGTTCCATATCTCATTAATTCAAATTAATTATTCACATGCGATGATAAACCCTTTCGTAAACTAAACAGGCTAAGCATTCTAATCGTATAACCCATGTGACATATAGCATAGCATCACTAATAAATTTTTTAACCTATGGTGACAATGATATCATGGCATTCAAATTATCAAGGGGGAATTATTCAATTCTTGACGATAACTACAAGTACAAGGGTTTGTATTAAAATAGCGATGCAAGGTAAAGTAAAACAAAATAATTAAATAATAGATTGCAAACTGAGTTCAACATGATCAAAGGTTATGACTTGCCTTAGTTATGCTCAGCGAGGTACTCGGGGTCTTCTGGTGTCGCTCTTGCTCCTCTGGAATCAGAATCTAACGAGAGAGAAAACGACCGAAACAACAAAATCACATAACATGACAAGAAAATGAACTCCAAAAACCTTAAAACTAGAACCAAAAGCTAGAGCTCGATTTTAGATGAATTTACAAAAAAAGAACAGGGTCAATCGGAGCTAGGACGGAGGAGAACGGGCTCTCGAAAAATAAATTCTAAAGAAAATTCTTGAAAATCGAAAAAACTACTGTGCTATGAACCCGACGCACGGAAAAGCAAGTCCACGGTGGACCCAGTCCACAGAACAGTGTCACACCGACGCGGCAGGCATGGCTGATGTGGCAAGCTCTGGTGCTGACACGTGGCATGCTTTTGTGGCACCGGGGTCGGTTTTGCTGATGCGGCACAACACGTGGTGGTAGGGCTGACGTGGCTTGGTCGGACGCATCGGCGGCGGTGGGATCGGACGGCTGAGGTGTGGCCACGTGGGCGCATCCGAGCCATTGGCTTAGATCTGGATCTGCAGCTGTGATCGGGTGCAGGAATCGTCAGATCTCCGACACGTGGCTGGCGTGCCGTACGAGACGTCGTGGCAGACGCGAGGCGCGAACGCGAGCATGGTCTAGCACATGGGCCGAGGTGGACGGGCGCGGGGTCCAGCGGCACAGGGCTCAGGGACCGAGGGATGAAGCGCGCGGGCGCGGCCGAGGCGACGCAGCTCCGGCGGGGCGACGAGGCGGTGCGAAGGGGAACGGAGGTGGGCGCGGCGGCTTACCGATAGCGGCGGTCATCGGGGAGTGGCAGGACGGCGGCGAGGTGCTCCGACGACGACAGTGGCGAGGTCGGGGAGGTGCGGAGGGGGCGGCGGCGCTTGCACATGAACCAAGGGTGGCAACAAGGTTTTATCCTGTGAACCGAGGCATTCCCGGTCGGGTACAGCATCTATCGAAACCGCATTGGAGATGAAACCGGAGAGCTTGACACGTGGTGGATCGGACGACTGAGATCGGGCACTAAGATCGAACGGTGATGGGGGATTTTACGGATGAACAGTGTATGGGCGCGCGGATTAGTGATGCGTGGCATGGGGCGGCATCGGACGGCAGAGAGGGAGTCCGAGCGAGGCGCGGGTGCGGCGCTGGGGTTAGGGCGTGAGGGCGCGGCGCGGTGGATGCCAGGCATGTGGCCGGTGTGGGGAATCGTGCGGCGGGGACAACCGGGCTGAGTTGGGCCGGGCCGAGGGGAGGCGGTGTGCAGAAGGGGAACAGATGGATGACATGTGGAGGAGGGGAAAGGATCAGATGGCGGGGAAGCGGCTCGAAGTTTTTAGGAAAAGATTTTTCCCGAATTTCTTTTTCTTAATTCTGAATAAAATCCAAAAAGCTCTAGAAAATAGCAGAAAAAACCCAAAAATTCACCAAAAATACCAGAAAATTCCTTAAGACCTGAGGAACTCAAATAAAATATTTTCAGCTTATGTTAAAGTTTATTTTAATCATATTAAATCATTTTAATTTCTAAAAATTCAATTTAAGCTTGATTAAATTCTAGACAAATTCCAAAAATTCATTTTTTAAAAAACAGGGCTTTAAATTCTTCTGAAAATCAGGATGTTACAGTGAGGCACAAATCTGTGGAAGGGGTGCGATGCCGTCAAGACGCACGCATTACGCACCGCTGACATGGGCTGAGTTTGTCCGGTATTTTGAGAGGAGGTTTTGTCCAGTGACGTTTCTAGACAAGATGAAGATCGATTTGAGCAAGTGTGCTTAGGATAAGAAATTTGTGGCAGAATATGAGGTGGGATTCAATCTGATAATTCGCTTTGTCCCTCACGTGGCACGTGATGATGTGGAGAAGGCCAGGTAGTTTTGTCAGGGGCTTAAGCCTTCGATCCGCCACTTGCTGGGTACTTTTCCAATCATGGATTTTCGTACCTTAGTGGAGTAGGCCTTGGGAATCGAGATGCAGCGGGCTTTCATAGAGGACATTTGCAAGGCCTCTGGAGGAGATCAGCCTCGAGGGCAGAGTGAGAGGAAGGGCCATTCTGGTGGCCCTGTGCACAAGAAGGTAAAGAGTCACCGTCACTATCTTTACCATGGTAGTTCGGGGTAGTCTAGCTCTTCTGGAGGGAGTTCTCAGCAGTACCGTGCCATGGTGAAGCCCGGGATGGGCTTGGTGTGTTTTCGTTATGGTGATCCACACAGGCAAAGTGACTGCGCAGTGTACTATCTATGGTTAGAACCACAAGGATGTGGTGTGCAGGCAGAATCCCAAGGGAAAACTGAAGTGGATGTTAGCGCCGCACCTCAGCTGAGATCGCCCGCCCCGACAAGACTGTAGATGATGGCTGTGGCTCCTACCCCATAGTACTTGCCTGTGGTTCCCACACCGCATTACTTGCCGACGCCTTCAGCACCTTCGTCGACTATTCTGGTGCCTCCACCTGGAGGATACTGGGTTCAGTAGCCTGCTACTCCCTCGGCGCCTGCACCTTAGTGGACTTCCGCACCAACTTACCCAGGCGTGGGAGGTTCTTCTTTTTCAGCTGTTCCCCTGGCATACTCTATGTCTGCGATTGATGGCAGGGATCATGGAGACGTGGTGACAGGTACTATATCTATTGATTCTTTTGATGCATGTGTACTTTTTGATTTGGGAGCTAGTTTCTATTTCGTCTTAGAGGTTTCTGTCTGTCAAGCAGGTCTCTCTGTGCAGATGATCGGGAGGGCAGTGGTTGTTAGCTCTCCTAGTGGGCTTATCTCTAGTTCTCGTGTTTGTCCCGGTTGTACGGTGGTTCTTGCGGATGAGATGTTTGTGGTGAATATGGTAGTTATTCCTTTGGAGCCTTTTGATGTGATCCTTGGCATGGATTGGCTTACTCAAGATTAGGCTGTCATCTCTTGTTTTTGGAAGATGGTCACCTTGCGGTCTCCGTCTAGGCATGAGGTTATTTTCTAAGGGAGTGCCCCATGGTACTCTCTCTCATTGCTTTGCCAGTTGATTCCTAATCGGCGGATGTAGAAATCTGGGTTGTTGTGGGCCATGGTTGATGGTCGCGAGGTTGTGTTGCGGGTAGAGGACATATCGGTGGTTTGTAGGTACCCGAATGTTTTCCCTGATGAGCTCCTAAGCTTGCCACCAGAGTGGGAGCCGATCTTCCGCATTGAGCTTGTTCCGGGTACACGGCCTATTTATAAGTCCCCGTATCGGATGGCTCCCATTGATCAAGTAGAGTAGAAGAAGTTGTTGGATGAACTCCTAGCTAAGGGGTTTATTAGACCGAGCACATCACCTTGGGTTGCTCCGGTTTTGTTCGTGGAAAAGAAGGATGGCACCAAGAGGCTCTGTGTGGATTATTGAGCGCTTAATCAAGTGATGATCAAGAACAAGTATCCTTTGCCTCATATTGAAGATCTCTTCAATTAGATGAGGAGTGCCAAGGTATTCTCGAAGATCGATTTGCGTAGCTCACCGGCGCGACGCGCGCGGCGGCCCGCACTCGGCGATATCATCAATCGTGAATCGTGGATGCGGATATAGAGAAGACTGAGGTTAAATCCTTTTCTTTTCTTTTTCCAAATTCAAATAAAGAAAATTCCTTGAGACTGAGGAACACAAATAAAATATTTTCCACTTATGTTAATGTTTATTTTAATCATATTAAATCATTTAAAACTTTAAAAATTCATTTGAAGCTTCAATTAATTTTGAAAATTCCAGAAAATTCATTTTTTTCAAGACAAGGTATGGACATTTTGAGTCTGTAGTTATGTCTTTTGGACTAACAAATGCCCCTACTATCTTTATGGAAGCTATGAACAGGATGCTCCATGAGTACCTGGATTCCTTTGTGGTGGTTTTCATCGATGATGTCTTGGTTTATTCCAAGACAGAGGAGGATCATGAGTTACATCTCAGCATGGTTATCGATGCCGCTCAAGGAATAAGTTCTATGCAAAGTCAAGAAATGTGCTTTATGGCTGTCCGAGGTGGGCTTTCTTGGTCATACCATCAATTAGCATGGTATCACAAAGGATCCAAAGAATGTGGCTGCGTGGTGCAGCAAGCGCAGGCCAACCAATATGATAGAGATTCGGAGTTTCCTTGGTCTTGCTGGTTATTATCGACGTTTTGTGCAGGATTTCTCCATTATTGCCAAGCTGATGACTAGACTCACACAAAAGAGGGTTCCTTTTGTTTGGACGGATGAATGTGAGACTGGCTTTCAGACTCCGAAGAACAAACTAGTTAATGCACCCATCTTATCTTTACTCGAGAGTGGCAAGCGTTTCACGGTATACACAGACGCTTCTCAGATTGGTCTTGGTTATGTGCTAATGCAAGGGGCCCGAGTTATTGCTTATGCTTCCAGACAGTTAAAGACTCATGCGCAGAACTATCCTACTCATGATCTTGAGTTGGCTGCAGTCATCTTTGCTTTGAACTCATGGAGGCATTATCTATATGGGTAGTAGTGTGATATTTTTACCAATCATAAGAGCCTTAAGTACATATTCACTCAGCGAGAGCTGAATTTGAGGCAAGGATATGGTTGGAGTTGAACAAAGATTATGATATGACGATCCAGTATCATCCTAGCAAGGCTATAGTGGCTGATGCTTTGAGCAGGACATAAGTTCCTCAGACAACGATGTCCTTGATCTCAGAGTTTGAGAGGATGAGTATCTCCTTCTTTTTCACTGGAGTTGCGTGGACAGAGACATAGATGATCATTCAGTCTGCCATTCCCGAGTGTGTTCGTGAGACTCAGCAGCACGATCGGCTTCTTTCAGAGGTGTGGAAGAGGGTCTCAGAGGGTCGTTCCCGAGAGTTTAGTGTGGATGACAGCAATGCGGTTTGTTTCAGAGGCCGACTCTATGAACCACAGAAATCAGAGGTGAAGACCGATATTCTTCGTGAGGCACATCGAACTCCATATTCTATACATCCGGGTGAGACCAAGATGTATCGTGACCAGAAGCAGGTCTTCTGGTGAAAACGGATGAGGGTGGACATTGCTAAATATGTCGCATCTTTTGATGTATGTCAGCAGGTGAAGGCTGAGCATAAGCAGCTTGCTGGTTTGTTATAACCTTTGGAGGTACCTGAGTGGAAGTGAGAAGTCCAAAAACTCACTAGCTGTATGGTGGCTCTAAGTCATTTCATCGTATGCCTAGGTGAGAAGGGACTTCCTTTCTTTAAGCTTCTCAAGAAACATGAAGTTTTTAACTAGTCGAAGGAGGCTAATGATGCTTTTAAGGATATCAAGAGATATCTCATGAGTGCTCTCGTACTAGTTTCTCTGAAACCAAAGTAGACGCTACTCATGTATCTTTCCTCCACGCCATAGGCGGTAAGTGTTGTACTCATTGCAGAATGTAACAACGTTCATCGACTTGTATATTATATAAGCGAAGTCTTACATGGGCCTGAGGAGCGCTACCCGCAGGTCCAAAAACTATTATATGCCCTCCTTATGTCTTCGAGGAAACTAAGGCATTATATTTAGGTGCTCAAAAATTTTGTACCATCTGAATTTCCGTTAGGAGTGGTCCTCCAAGGTAGGGAAACAGCGAGACGCATGGCAAAATAGTCGGTGGAACTTGGGGAGTTTGACCTCCATTTCATGATCCGAATGGCCATTAAATCCTAGATCTTGGCAGACTTCATCACTGAATGGACAAATCCTAAACTTGTTCAGCATCCCCAACAGTGCAATTTCCATGATACGTGGATGATGTACTTTGATGGGTCATTTACGTTAAGTGGCTCGGGGGCTAGGGTGGTTCTTGAATCTCCTATGAGAGAGACCTTAAAGTATATCATTCAATTACTCTTTCCAACTACGAATAACGTGGCTGAGTATGAAGGTTTGTTGGCTAGCATACGAGCCGCTAAAGCGCTCGGGATTCATCGACTACTCGTGAGAGGAGACTCTTAACTTGTCATGAATCTGGTCGGCAAAGAGTATCAATGCTCGAGTTTGACCATGTCTAAATATCTGATAGAAGTTTGCAAGCTAGAAAAGTACTTTTTTTGGTTTCGAGTTACAGTATATCCCTCGGGAGGATAACTTTCTCGCATACCAGTTAGCTCGACTAGCTTCTTCCCAGTTGCTAGTTCCATCAAGAGTCTTCTTAGAGCAATTATAGAAACTGTCTTTAGTCAAAAGACTAGAGACAACTCCCGATGAGGTGGCGTCTATTGAGAACGAAGATACCTAGATGTCCGCCATCTACGAGTATCTTCAAAATGGTTCTGTACCCAAAGATGATCTGGAAGCAGATTGTTTGTCCCGAAAAGCCAAGATGTATACCTTGGTCGAAGGGGTACTCTATAAACGGAGTACTCAAGACATCCTCTTGCGATGTATATCACAGAGAGAAGGGTTGCAACTCCTTAATAATATACACGAGGGCATCTGTGGAGCACATACGTCCTACAGAACACTGGTCGGTAAGGCCTTTTGACAAAGTTTCTATCGCCAATAGCCTCAATGATGCCAAAGAGTTGGTTAAGAATGTGTATAATGCCAGTTTTATACCTGGCAAATAGACCAACCAGCTTAGGTGCTACAAACGATTCCTCTTTCATGGCCATTTGTGACCTCGGAGTTAGACATCCTCGGACCATTTCCGCAAGCGCCGGGGGGCTTCAAGTTCCTTTTTTTGACTATTGATGCGTTCACAAAATAGATAGAGGCCAAACCGGTGATTCGAATCACAACAGAAGGCGCAAAGAAGTTCATGATGAGAAGTGTAATTACTTAGTTTGGAGTCCTAAGTCAAATAATTACATATAATGGTAAGCAATTTTTAGTACTAAATTCCAAGAGTTTTTGATTAGCTCAGATTAGTTTTGATATGCTCAAAGAGCTCACCCTCAAAGCAATGGTGCGGTTGAGCGTGCGAATGGGCAAATAATGCAAGGGATAAAAAATCGAGTCTTCATCAGTTGGTAAAACGCTCGAGGGCTTGGGTACAAGAACTCCCTTCAGTGTTATGGGCAATTCGCACGACTCCTAGTTGAGCAACTAGAGAAACTCCTTTCTTTTTAGTCCTTGGGGCAGAAGCCATGCTTCCACCAGAACTAAAAATACGGTCACCAAGGGTCAAAAAATTTAACGACTCGAACCAAGAGCAATTTCGAGCAGATGACATCTGTTGTGGCTACAGACCAAACAGAGAGAGTATGGTGGTGGAGAGTTAGGTAAACAAATGACCTCTTGGACCTTTCCCAAGGACCAGTCACGATACATAAGTATTCCCCCTCGCAAGGGGCGACTTTACCATCGTAGCCTTACACGGAGTCTCTCACCGAGGACAAGTATGTCATTTATATGACTTACAACCTTCTAACAGGCTAGCTGGGTTTAGGTGGGGGCCACCCCTACAACAGGAGCCTCTCATGGTGAAGGGCTTCACAGCCAAGCCATGTTGCCGAGCCTTTGGCCCTCCGTCCTCGTGGCCCGTGACGTTGTGTGATATTAGGCGAGGGTGACGTTGGAGCCGAGCTGTTGCGCGGGGGCGAAGACCTTGCCGGGCGAGCTGGTTCGCCCGGGCGCGAGACTTCGCCGGGCGGTTGAGTTGCCCGCCAAGGCGAAGATTTCGCCATGTGGGTCGGATACGAGGGGCGCAAGCCGAAACGGCGACGACGCCGCAAGCGATCGCGCCGTTCGACTTCCGCCGTTGCACGAGCCGAGGAGTCTACTCTGACGCGTCCGCATCTGGTGAGTGCGCCGCGGCTCATTTTGCCCGTGACGCATCATCGGCCGCCGCTGGCCGTGTTGACAGATGTGGGACCCGCAGCCAAAGAAAACAAAGGGAAGTGTGAGGGTCAAGGGGCGGAATAGTACCGTGCGAAAGGTAAGGGAGTGTGGATGCGGTGGGCGGCTAGGCTGCCCCAAAGGTATCAAGCGGGGCATCTGCGGGCGCAGTGCGCGGCATACGGTGCCCGGCGAGGTGTCTTTCGTAGGGGTGAAGCCGAGGTCGGGCTCGGCCGGGCTTGCGGAGGTGGGGACCTCGCGAAGGCGCGAGGCAGAACGCATCAAAGGCGGAGCTGTAGCTGCCTCGCCGGCTGACCCATTGCACTAGCGTTTTGTGTGACCCGGGCCGGTCCCGCGGGTGTAAAGGCTTCGGGAGTCGCAGAGTGTTCGCTCCGCTGGCTACACTATTGCCGGGCTGAAAAGCTTTGTTTGGCGCGGAGTTGCTATGCCGCGGCGTTGGGAAGGCCGGGCGTTTGGCGCATCGCTGCATTTAATGGTCCCGAGGTAGCGTACACGCGCGCTGCTCGGTTGGTGCGCCATGAGATGTTAGGAGCCTTGCGATCGCGCGCCACGTCCTGCTCCGGGAAGCGAGACACGCGCGAGCCATCCGCGGTCGCATAGCTTCTCGACCGTGGGCGGGACGAACCGACGGCTCGCCGGTTGCCCTCCGATGGCGGGACGCCAAGGGGCTGTATAAAAGGTGCTTCATTGGCACACGGCGCGCATCCCGCTCGCGCCCGCCCAGCTTGTTCCTTGTTGCTGCGCGAATCCACTCGCCGCTGTTCGCCCTTCCGTCGCGGCGGAAAGAAAGATGGCAAGCCACGGAGATTCCGCCGCCGGCCGAGTGGTAGCGCTTCATCGGGCTAGCGCTCAACGCCGCCAGCGGAATATTCGTGGTGGCTCGTGAGCCAATGCAGACCGAAGGTGTACAACGCCGCGAGCTCGAGGGGCGTGCTCGCGGTGTCAGCGGCCATGCCACCAAGAGACAATCGGGCTCGTGCGGGAGAAAAAGATAGACGCATCGTTACGTAGCCCGCCCCGCCCGCTATGATGAAGTGGAGCCTCATCCCGAGGAGTCAGAGGCGATTGTCTTCACCGCGTTCTTCGAGGCGGGACTCCGGATGCCGTCGACGCTCTTTGTCGGTGAGGTCCTAAAGGCTTATGGATTGGAGTTGGCGCAGTTGACCCCGAATGCAATAGTCTGTTTGGCGGTGTTTGCTTGGGCCATCCGCGTGGAAGGCGGTCATCCCCGCACGAGCGTATTCGCCCTTCTTCATGATGCGCGCTGCCAACCAAAGAGAGTCGGAGAAGGGGCGCTGCCCAATTTGGCGCATTCACTTCGTGGTGCGCTGGCTACGCGCGATCCGTCCTCGCCCGCGACGAAGGAGAAGTGGGAGGTGGATGCGCAGCGGTTCTACCGCGCGTGACGCCGATCAAAGACCGCGGTGCCGGGTCACCGATAGTTTTGATCGCCGCCCGGATGAGGCCAAGGGCGAGGATCAATGGCAGCGCGAGGCTCGGCGGCGTGACTTTGGTGCAACATGCGCGATCTTGCCAAGAATTTACCATGTACGGGTGTCTCCGCTCCGCCCGTGGAAATATGAACGCATGATACGCGAGGGATGGCGCCCGCCTCGGTGTCATCGCCGTAGGAGCTCACCGTGCGCAGCGCTTGCTTGCGGACGCCGAGCGCCGCCGCCGATGCCTTCCTAGGGTTGTACACGTGGAAGGAGCACACCTGCGCCGGCCGCGACTAGGCTCGCGGGTTGGGGTGGATAAACCGGTGTGCGAGGTCCTAGGCCTCGCTGCGTGCTCGAGCGCCGAGTGCCGGCAGCGAGTTCACCCCGCCGCCGCGGACGGCACGGCGGGGGTGGACGCCTTCCCGCGCAAAGGTCCCGGTCCCAAGCCGCTATTTCTAACCCGTCTGGCTGGCTTGGCGGCAGAGGCCGCCGATCCGACGACGTGTCCGGGTGGGTCCGAGCATGGCAGCGGAGGGTCACGCCGCGCCAGCGAGGACCGGGTGGCGAGGCGGGCCTTGGCGGCGACGCTACCGAGACGACACTTTGTCGCCGATGCCGCCGGCGAGGTCCTACCTCCCGCGCCGCCATCGCCCGTGATGGCTGCCACAAGCCCTCCACCGGCGCCAAGCCTGGCGACGATTGGAGCAGTGGAGCACTTGTCGCCGCCACCATCGCAGCCGCCGCGATCATGCTACCCGCGACGGAAGGTGCGTGCACCGAGCGTCGGGGTGCATCTTTCGCTCTCCGTGGCGAACGTCACGGTGCAATCGCCATCGCGCGGGCAATTCCATGGCGGGCATGGTTGGCGTGGCCTAGGATTCGACCACGAGGCCACCCCAACCGAGGAGGGGTTATTACTTCCGTGCAGTGGGCCGAGCCGACACCTCCCACGCCATAGTGGGGTGGCGAGGTAGGCGAGCCCATTTCTCCTCGTGACTTCGGCAAGCTCTCCGATTTGCCGCGGCGCCGCCGCCGACGCCGAGAGGGGAGGCCGCCGGCGCGGCAAGGATCAAGCGCCGGTGGTGTTCCGCGGTCGCAGACGCTGCGCGAAACGCAAAGACGGACACCCATGCTACCGCGAGGTCCGCACGCTCATCAGGTTCGACTTCGCGCCACAACCGAGGCGCCCGCGTTCTCAACGGAGCTGCGAAATGTGGTGACAAGAGGTCGGATCGGCGAGCGCCGCTGCCATGTGGGGCGACTCGCTGGCGCTTGCACCGGGTGCCGCGGGGATGAAGGTAAGCTATTGAGCCCACCATTGACATTACCGCGCGGCATGCTAAGCAGCCATGTGTCGCCGTTAGCGGTCGCCATCGGCCGCTCGATGAGGCGCGCCGCGAACGGAGGGCGCCGGAGGAGCAGCTTCGCGGCCGACGCAGGCTCATGCCGCGGGCGACGACCTCATCGCGTGCCGAGGCGGTTCGCGCAGCGGGCGCCGCAACGCGTCGCCGAAGAGGCCCAGCGTGTCGCAGCAGAGGATCGTGCCGCCACTTGGGCGACCGCGGTTGGAGGAGGAGAGGCCCAGCCATCGCGGGCCCTCGAGGAGAAGAGCGTGCTCGAGCGACGTGTCCGCGCCGCCTGGAGGGCCATGGGGTCTTTGAGGGCCGCGGGCCTTTCCGCTGCCGTGCCGACCACCCACGACGCCGCGGACGTGAAGTAGTCGTTGGCGCGGATTGAGGAGGGCTCGAGCTTGGCACTTGACGGTGTGAAAGCCTTTGACGATCACTGCGGCTACGCCAGCGTGTGCCTTCCCTTTGCCACGCTCCACGCCCGGGGGTGCGAGCACGTGGAGGGGCTGGTGTCTCCCGGCTTGAGCGCTCCGGGAGACAAATGACCTCATGGGCCTTTCCCAAGGACCAGTCACGATACATAAGTATTCCCCCTCGCAAGGGGCGACTTTACCATCGTAGCCTTACACGGAGCCCCTCACCGAGGACAAGTATGTCATTTACATGACTTACAACCTTCTAACAGGCTAGCGGGGTTTAGGTGGGGGCCACCCCTACAACAACATCAATCTGCTCGAAGAAAGAAGGAACCAATCCTTGATCCGATCAACAATCTATCAGCAGGCCATGCGCAAGTACTACAATCGTAAGGTCCAAGCTCGTAGCCTTGCTGTAGATGACTTGGTACTGAGAAAAATCCAATCCCAGTCTAATCGGAACAAGCTTCCCCCATGTGGGAAGGTGCTTACACGGTGGTCGAAGTCACGCGTCCAGACTCTATACGACTCGCCATGAAAGACGGTCAGGTTCTTTCGAATTCTTAGAATATTGACCAATTACGTAAATTTTATGTCTAAGATTCTTGTTTCTTTGGCAATAAAGTTCTAGTATTCTCGATATTTTTATACTTGTCTAGTAAGAGTGCTTTTCATGTCTACTCAACTATTCCTAGTAACTCCAATTAGCTTTACCTAGCCGGAAAGGGCACAACAATAGTCAAAGTCTCTCCTCTCTGCACGTGGTCCTGCCCACTAGAAGGAGCTTCCTAGTGATAAGCTGCACCTCATCTCTTGCTGCTAGAACAAAACAATTGAGTCATCTATGAACACGTTGGTCAGACATGAACAAAGTAACTCGAATGATCATCTCGCTACCATTTTTGTCTTTGATTCAATTAGCCTGGTTGAAGTATGGTAATGACTACCTAGTCAGAGACTTTCTTCTCTGCATGTGGTCCTGCCCACTAGAAGGAACTCCCTACCATCGACTGGTTACAAACTTTTACTGCTAGAGCATGACAATTGATTTTCATGATGGTAGTTAGACGATTTGTTTCACTCATTACTATTTGCTTAGTTTATCCGTACAAACTAAGTTAATAGTCGGAAGCTAGGATAAGGTTGCTAGTATAACTTCATGTCTTAGCTCTAACTTTTTCTTACAACTTTTGTTTTACGAGTACAAAAGAAAGATACATTACAAGGAAAAGCTTCTCGTTTATCAAAGGAAAAGACCTTTCATTCATCAAGGGCAAGTTTTTACAAAGTTTATTACAATTACACAACTAGGGTGAATCGAAATGCATTTCTTCCGACACATTGCGCCCATAAGATTCGAGTTCCATCCATTGAGCTACTTGGATGTCGGAGTAGTCAAAATCATGCTCAATTGCTTGGAGTGATTGACTCAGTTGCTCGCCTTGATTTTTGCCAAGGTGTAGCTTATCGCACTTTTGATCGCTCTCAAATTGACTCAATCTGCCGCCTTTAGATTAGCTAGATGTCTTTCTAAAGCCTTGACTTCTAGACCAATTGTACTCATGCAAGCGCTATGGTATCTTCAAAAGGATTACTTTCTTAGAACCAAACTTGTTGAGCAAACTGTTGAAGAGAATGACATTGTTGTGAAGAACTTTCTTCACGACTTTGTCTCCTCTTCATCATGAGTCGAGACTTCATGGAGTCGTTTCATTTCGCTATTGATCATGTAAATAGGGAATCAATGGTCGATGAATTTTATACCATGACATATCTACATAGTCATAGTTTCCTTCTACTATTAAGTCGTAAGTTTTGCTACGACAATCTAGTCGTAGATCCTGCTACGAATACCTAGTCGTATATTTTGCTATGACTACTTAGTTGTAGGGTATACTACAACCACCAAGTCTAGGTGAAGTAACTTTTACCTGAAAGTCGTGCATTAAGACTTTCAAGGTCTTTCTTCATCTCCGCCTCCTCTTTACTTATTCGAGTTATAGCTTCGATCACCTTAGCCTTTTCTTCAACTTTGGTGTGGAGACATTTTATTTTGGTTTCTTTTTCTGTCAAAGGAAGGAAATCAGGGAAAGTAAGGAGGAAGTTAAAAGAGTAAGCAATCATAAGTTCATAAGTTACTGTTTATTTTCTCTTCTAAAGATTTTCCCTTAGAATTGGCCTTGTTAGGCCAATCCTAAGGCCAGCGACTTCCTTCTTTAGTCTTTGCATATCAAGCTTTTCATTCTCGAGCGCAACCGCCATGAACTCCGTGTCACTCTTGGACCAAGAAAGGTCGGCAGCCAATGTAAGAAGGCAAGTATCGAGACCCAAATATGTAACTGACTCTATGTATACCGTACTAGTCCAGATCATGCTAGTGCACATAGTTTAACATCGGTGAAATATCAACCATACACACGCTAAAATAAAGGAAAACTCAAATATTAATAATTATCCAAAGTACGACCTTATGGCCAAGTTTACAATCTCACTAACCGTAAGGGCTTAAAATCTAGCAATGAAAATAAAAATAAATGTAGAATCCATTCGACATGCCCACAGCAATCAACTAGGAGCGAAGTGATGTGACAATAGCCCGATCTTCCGAGAGGTACCGATAAGTCGATTGTGGAGAAGTCGACGTTGATGATCCAAAGGTTCACCAAAACAGATCGATCCTCGCAATCACTACACCATCGCTCCGTTGGTTATCAACCGCGTTTAACGCGTTGACCTTGCCAAGAAGGCTATCTCCGCAAGCTAACCGAGAACACAAGCAAGAGAGTAAAAGATGCAATCCAAATTATATTACAAATAAAGATTAAGTTCACAAGTTGGGGTTCCTCAACCGACGTGCGGTGAGATCGCAAGGTAATAAACTCTTAAGAAAACCTAAGGAAAACTAAAGGGTGTGACCTCCTTAAATAGAGAAGGGAGGCCACACTTATTTAAAGAAGAGGGGGTGGGACTAATCACTTGGGTACTATTCATGTGGCCATGGTACTGTTCATGTGAACAGTACCGGCCCAAATAACCTAGGTTACAAGGCCCTCGGCCCATTTTGACTCGGACTGCAAAAGTGACATATCTTATTTCATAGTTTCTGATCGTCTCAGGTGGAATTTCGAGGTGAGGCCAGATTCATCTGAAAGTAGACTTCAATATCTTTCCAACGAGTACTCACGGGCCCCGAGAAACCTTCTGGATCAAAAGTTATGGCCGTTTGAAGTTGGTGCTGTCAAGCAGTCTGAATCTGAGTCGAACTTGCGAATATGAGTTGGATTGCGCTCGATGGTTCCACTTCTACACTTGAGCTCGCGTGGTTCTTCTCCATGGTTCCTAAGAACAAGAAAATCACAAGTCTTAGGAAGTATCGAATTCTCAGCGGAAATATTATTGACTCCTAAAAACGAGTTTACCTGATAGTTAAGTTGACGAGCACGTGCTCGAGTGATTGGACCTTGCCCATCATTCATGGAAACAGTAAGAGGAGTGTTCATATCAGTAGAAGTAATGTCCTCATCATCGAAGTGCTAATCTGCGAAGTCGCTATAGTATCCTTCCTTTGGTACCTCCTACTGGTATAACTCTCCCTCCTCAACTGAGCAACAGTGGGTACAAAGCTGTGAGTATATTGGTACTTAGCAAGTCATTTGTAACAAATGAATGCAATATAATATGCAGGGCTTACCAATGGATGGCTGAAAGGTTAATTTGCATAAAGCGATATTTTAAAATAAACATGATAAATAGATTGAAAGCAAACTTTTAAGGAGAAACAATATTAAGGGCCTGTTTGGTACAACTCCTATTCCCAGCTTCTCAATAAATTCTTATGGAGCTGTACCAAACACCCAGATTCTCAAAATGATTAGATTCTGCTTCTCGCAAGAAGCAGACTCCAAAATGAACTAGAAAGGAGAAGCAACCTTTTGGTGGATTCTCGTGGAGAGCTATCCACCCTATATCAAACCTGCCCATTAAAGTTCATAAAAATTACCCGCAAAATGCCACTCAACTACCCAGCCCGCCTCCCCTCTCGCGCCGCCTCCCCTCATTCTCTGTCGGGCCTCCTCCCTTCCCCCTCCTCCCTTCCCATCTCGCCCTCCTTCCTCTCGCCCCACTGGCCTGCGCTCTTAGTCAAGCTCCTTGATTTTAGCTATGCTCTGGATCGATGTGAGTAAAGTGATTGGAAATTTTAAAATGTTGTAATGCTCAGGTTTGTGTTCTTTGTGTCATCACCAGCATCTTTTCCTATCTATGTGCTCTCATACTGTAAGTTTTGTTATTCGCTTATTGTTGTATGAGCCATGTATTTTTGGATGGTGCCATTGAATTACAATGCCGATGGGTATTCATTTTATGGTACCATTTATGTGCCCTTTTCAAGCATGTGGATTCGGTGACGATGCAATGGGTTCCACAAAAATGATGTACACTAGAAACATGCATAGTATTCTGGTAGATGATCACAAATCCACACAATGATGAGATTGATAGCTCCTCTGCTGGTTAACTGCTGCTACTTGAGAATATCTGCGCCAAAGAAAGGGGTTCGACTTCTGAGATCTAGGAGAGATTTGAACCCCTCTAATTGGATCTAGTTTCCATGGGTATGCAAACATTTCTGGATGTATAACAGAGGAAACTACAGGTAGAATTTAGATATTATTGTGTGTGAAAGATGGCATTATCTAGCATGTTTCAGAATCCCGAACAACATCCGTAAAATCTACCATCGATCAGAAAACTTTGCTGCGTTAGAGATTCATATGTATGAGATGATTGCTTTTACATATTCCATCATTTACTTAAGTTTATGTATGTATGAGATCAATTATTTTGCTTCTTCTAGTAATTGTACAGGATAAACCAATGAGATAACCAAGCAAGGGAGATGTTTTGTGTTTCCAACTATATACAAAAGATTAAAGAAAGGTGATACAACTATGATATTCTCAAACATTATTTGCTCTACCAGTTCATACAATGAGAATGTCCTAGTTTCAAAAGAAAAAGCAAGTGGAGCCAATAGATAAATAAAAGGGTTACAACTAGGGGTAACATGGTCTATTTTCCTCAAATCTCTCTTTATGAATGGAGCCAAGCCACTAGCCAAACGCTTTTAGAAGTAGCTCCAGATTCTCAGAGAAGTGGATTCTTACGAATCTAGAGCAGGTTGAAAAATGAGAACTGAGCTCTACCAAACAGCCCTAAATAAATAAGCAATGGAATTGAATAAGCCACTTGTGAACCTTCCATCCACAAGCTAATCCAGCAGTGAACTAACCATTCACTTTCCAACAATTACCAATCCCAGTTTTATGAAAACTCTACCCCTCATGTGAAATCATCGAGCATTGTTCATAACCGAGGACACGACTATTCGAATAGTTTTACACTCGCAGAGGTTGCACAACTATACCCACACGATGCGATTAGCCCCGCACTCAAGGAAATCATAACAAGGCCTTTACAATGTTCAACCTCAACTCAATCCCGCCCGCTAGGTTTCGTGATCACACCCTTGCGCCTCATAGAAATCAGCATCCATGTTCATCACAATGGCAAGATGAAAATTGAAATATCCTAAATTAATCTACTAGGTCTATCCCATACTGGACATGTGGTTTGCACGATAAAGTTCAAATCAATAACGCACAAAGTAAAGTCCTTAAATCTACTCGGGTGAGACTTCCACATCCCTCGAAGTGAATCTACACTTTTCCCTTTACTGCACGAACACTCGCCCCAGCAGGAAAACCAGTTTTGTAGAACCAACACCGATGACACACCCATGTCATGTCACAAATTTTATACCTGTGGCACCAACCACGATTCAATATCTCGTTAAGTCAAATTGATTAATTAATCGTATGTGATGATGAACCCATCGAACTATAAGCATAGCTAAGCATATAAAATTGTACCACCCATGTGACATCTGGTATGTATCACTAAATAATTCCCCACCTATAGTGACAATGGCGTTATGGTACTCAAATTATCAAGGAAGGGATTAATCAATTGGAACGATAACTACCAAGTATAAGGGTTTGTCATAAAATAGCGATGCAAAATTATTTAAAATAAAATAATTAAATAATAGATTAAAAACTAGGTTCAACATGATCAACGGACACGACTTGCCTTGGTTTGGCTCAGCGAGGAACTCTGGGTCTTCTGGCAGCACTCCTGCTCCTCCGAAATCGGGATCTAACGAGAGAGAAAACAACCAAACAACAAAAATAAAAGCAAATAAACTACAAAAACCTTGAAACTAGAACCAAAAGGTAGAGCTTGATTTTAGATGAATTTAGAAAAAACAATGGGGTCAATTGGAGCTAGGACGGAGGAGAACAGGCTCTCAGAAATTTAAATGGACTGAAAAATACTAAAAATCAAAAATGTTATCGTGGTTGTCAACTCGGTGCACCGAAGGACAGGTTAACGGTGGACTCGGTGCATGGAACAGTTTAGGGCCGACGTGGCACCGATCGTGGCCGACACGTGGTAGTAGGGCTGACGTGGCTGTTGATGTGACACTGACACGTGGCATTTAGGGCTGACGTGGCACTAACACGTGGCAGCTGACGTGGCATCTAGGGGCGGTTCGATGCTGACGTGGTGCTGATGTGGCACTGACACATGGCACCACGTGGTGGCTATGGCTGACATGTCGGCTAACTGGGCTACTGACTCGAACAGTTCGGGTGCATGGGTCTACAGCGTAGTGCTTTTGACTGGTGGGCTCTGGTGTCGTCTCTCGCGTACGATGGACCAAGTGTACCGAGGAGGCGGCGTCGGCGGCGCGCAAAGTGCGGCCGACGTTAGCGGAATCCGACGGCATAGGTGTGGACATGTGGCTCGCTTCGGTCATCGATCCATATCCGATCGACGGTGGCGATGGGGATGTCGGTCAGTTGGATGGCCGACGCGTGGCGGCACGAAGCACGAAGCGGGCAGTGCAACGTGGGCGTGGGCGCGGGGTGCAGTGGGCGATGGAGGAGTCCGGCAAGTAGTGCGGGCAGCGGTGAGACTCACCGACGACGACGGTGTGGTGGTGACGAGTCGCGAAGATGGTGTGGCACGCACGTGAGATGAAGTCGACTCCAGCGACGATGATGGCAGCAAGGGACGACGGTGCACGGTGAAGACGGCGGCGACGACGAACGGCGGTGAGCTTGGGGTGCTGGGAAGGGCGACAGTGTACGGCTTATAAGGACGGGACCCGAGGTGTCCCACTCGGAGATGGTGTGCACGGCGCAAGTCCTCCTTGGGCACGGATGCCGAGAAACGAGCGAATGGGCAATGGACGCGATTGTGACATGTGGCACGGCAGATGCGCAATACGCGGCGCATCGGCGATTGGACGACGGAGCGAGAGTGCATGGATGCACAGTGCGCAGGGCCTCAGATGCGCAACACGTGGCCAGGGAGTGGATTAGATGGGCGCGGCGAAGCGCAGGCGCGGGCGCGGGCGCGGGATGCTCAACACGCGACGGGGCGCGGGATCGCATGGCGATGGCGATTGGGCCGTGAACAGTGATGGGCTAAGCCCGTTACTGTTCACGGGGATTTTCCTGGTTTTTTTTTCAGAAAATCAAATAAATTCAAATGAGCTCTAGAAAATAGCAAATAAATCCAAAAAATTCTCCAAAAATTCTAAAAAAAATCTTTGAGACACAGGGAATACAAATAAAATATTTTTAGCTTATGTTAATGTCTATTTTAATCATATTAAATCCTTTTTAATTTTTGAAAATTCAATTTAAGCTTTATTAAATTCCAAAAAAAATCCAAAAAATTACATAAATGCATTTTTATTTGAAAAGCTTTTGAAAATGCTGAAAATAGGATGTTATAGCAAGCTGAGCAATCAAAATAAACTTTGATTCCAAGAAAAACTTACCATGTTTTCGCGTCTTTGGAGAGTGTGACATTCTCTTCTCGTAGGAGAGTAAGCTGTCTGTGGTACTTGGCCACTGTTGCCTTGTTCTCTAAAGCTCTCTGCATTTGGGAAGCCAATAAGACACTAGTAAAGGTCCTAAGATGAATGTCTAAGTACTGGATACTTACATTCATCTCCCTACGAGCAAAAGTTATGAGAACGTGTGAGGAGTCGCGTAGTTGGTTGAGCTCGTCGACCCTCCTCCACTACACCTCTTTGAGACGGTTGTCATTGAAAATCTGCCCTTTGTGGGACAGGTCTTTTGGGTGTGGGGCCTGAGGACGATCTAACGAGTTCCTTGCTACAAAAGGAGGAATAAATATGAAAGAGAAGAAGTTAGATAGTTCATCCTCTTCCTATATGTTACCTTCTCAAATCTTAGGAGGAACGTCTTCGGTGAACTCCACAGTATGTTGTTCGGGAAGTTCTCCTCCTCCTCGCCTCCCACGATCTCCTCTCGTGGTCATGGGCACGCAGCCTGCCATGACCCTCTCTATAGTCATGGGCGTTGCAGTTTCCACAACTACCTTTGTAGTCGTGGGCGCCTCAACATGGGCCTCCGTCTCCATCGGTTGGCTGGTCGGTTCTTCGACCACTGTTACTATCTCTTTGCTGACTGCAAGTAAAGTCATGAGAGACTCTCCTACAGTGTCATCCCCCTTCGATGGAGATGCCAAGCTGCACAACCACGACGATAAGAGAGTTTTTCAATACAAAACAAAAGGAAAGAGCTACGTACATGCTTGTACATACGTTGTTTTTGTCCCTTTGATCTTGAATGTTGAAGAAACTTTTTGAAGATTAAAACGTGGAAACACTCTTGACCATGTTTGGCTAAGAACCTTGAGCAAAGACTTTTTAGCTCGACTACCACGAGTGGACCCTCTTCAATTATAGGAGTGCTGTTGCAGCAATTTTCTTCATAGAAGACATGCAAAGATTTTTGTGACTTAATAAAACCTTGAGAAGCACATATTTAATGAGTTTTAGTACTATAATAGAAGGCTACCTTGAGCTTAGGGTCAACCTTTTGGGAGATAACAACACTAACTAGCCTTTTCCTTGTCAGAAGCCTTAGTCAGCCGACGCCTTTTTACAGCAGGAGCCTGTTTCTCCTCTATCGCTTTTTCGAGAACCATCAGTTCGACCCCTTGGTTGTCCTGATGATTATTCATGTCCACACTCTGAAAAGAAAAAAGAGGGAGAATAACATTTAGTCGTAAGTCCTTCTGTGACTACCTAACCGTAAGTTCTTCTACGACTATCTAGTCGTAAGTTCTCCTACGATTATATATTACTAAAAGATAGCATCAATATTTCGATTACCTTTAGACGTTTTTCTCTCTCTTCGGTAGACACATCCACCAACATACGAGGAGCCCCCAGGTCCATAGACGGAAACTTCTCGCAAATGTTCTTGACCCGGAGGTTGATCTCACCCAGGTCAAGGTCTATTTCATTCAAACCATAATTAGTGTACAAAATCCAGAATTAACCTCAAAAATGCAAGAATTTAATTTTGCAAGTACGACTACACTTACCATTTTTGTAGTCTCTGGTTCCATCAAAAACACCAGAGTACATCCACATGGGATGTTCTCGCCTCTTCAATAGGCTGATGCAGCGGGTGATGTATTCTTTTACTACATGCCAACCCATGAGCCCCTTGTCCCTTAGCTCCTTGATCGCTAAGATGTAAGGAGCTATCCTGGTGATATCCTTCGGGATAGAGTTCCAATAGGTGTTCTTCTCGGTTGCCTTCCCCATGAAGGAAAGGTTGTCTTTGCTTGTGGTCTCCTAATAGTACCACTTTTTCTTCCACAATGCCCACGATGATCTCGTGAACATTGGGATGTAAGCTTCTGACTTGCCGATGTGGAGCTTGAACCCGTAGCTTCCAGCAATGCTGGTTTGTCAACTCAGCTCAACGTAGTAGCGAAAAAGCTCCAAGTCCGCAAGAATTCCCATGTACGCCTCGCAGACGTAGACAAAGATGCTCAACATCGTGATCAAGTTGGAAACCAGGTTCACCAACTCAATCCTGAAGTATTCGAGTACAACAGTGAGGAAGGGATGAGCAGGGAGGCAAAGAACCAACTCAATCCTGCAGTATTCGAGTACAGCAGTGAGGAAGGGATGAGCAGGGAGGCAAAGACTACACTCGCAAAATGCTTGGAACACCAAGATTTGTCCGATCTCCCCCGATGGTCAATGCTATCCAGCGGCCACAATCCATCTCATAAACTTTCGCGGTGGGATTATCTCGGTCTTCTCTAGCTCCCTTAGCTTGGAGTTGTCGATCTCCGACACCGCCCAGTTGAAAGTTTGTCTCGCCATTTCTTTCTGGCTAAGTGGTTTGAATTCGAGAGGAGAGTTGAAGGTGGAAGATGACTTGTTTGTCAAAAAGCTCAAACGGGAACAATGAAAGAAAGTAAGCTGAAAGGATGTCCAAAAGTTCCATTTTTATTGAAAGCCCTAGCTATCTGCCTCGAAAGTTGAGTGACTTTCTCAGGAAATGAACAGGTGGACATAGTTATGAGGGGTAATTAAGAATCCATTTGAAGTCCATTTTTTCAACTCAAGCAAAATTACCTTTTTGTCCAAGCACACCCTTAGTCAAGGATCAGAAAGGCAATGCTTTCGATCATCTTCAACTACTATATTCACAAGAAAGTTATTTTCACTCGAAGTTTGGGAGCTAGATGACGAGGATATAATAATCCTCTTAGTTATTATGTCATCATATTCTTTGAATATACCCCTTTGCAATAAGGGAGAAATTTTATAAGGTAGTCGTAAGCCTCACTACTACTCTGTAGGCCCTTCTATGACTACCTAGTCGTAAATCTTGCTACGACTACCTAGTCGTAAGTCCTGCTATAAGTACCTAGTTGTAAGCTCTTCCTACAACTATCTAGTCATAAGTTCTGCTACGACTACCTAGTCGTAAGCTCTTCCTACGACTACCCAGTCATGAGTCCTGCTATCACAGCCTACTCATAGCCTTTGCCATGAGTACTTAGTCGTAATACTTGCTGCGACTGCTTGGCTAAGAGTCCTATTGCGTCTGTTTCATTTAATGATTAACCTACTCCTGCGGTAGGGTGGTCTGACAAGATAGTTAAGCATGTATTTATATTCTATAACCACACACTATCTTACCCACGTCTCTCTGACAATAACCGTCCTACGGCGAATTGCTTTCACGTCTCTCTGACAATAACCGACGTCCAGCGGTTAACTCCCAAAGTGATAAGACACCTCCTGGCAAGGAGCAACTGCCACCGATTCACCGACGATATAAGGGACAGATTTTGAAAAGAGAGGGGGAAGAGGCTAGTGCGAGTGATAGATCTCGGTAGGGAGTAATTCATTCTATAATCAGTGTGATACCTTACACTGTTCACGCTTGTAATCCCATTCATAGCAACAATAGCACAGGATATAGGGTTATTATTCTCTCAAGAGAAGGCTCGAACCTAGATAAAATACACATGTCTTTACTCTATGTGTTCACACTATAGACTTGAGTGCCTTTCCCTGAATCCAAGAAATCATACGTAAGATCGATGTTAGAACATCGACATATGTTGTTTTAGACAGCTCGTTTTCCTCCGGAAGCAAGTCCTCTAAAAGATCTAGTAGTGTCCTCTAAAAGATCTAGTAGTGCCGTGAAACTTTTGTCGGACCAACCGTTGCTTGCCTTCAATTTCAACAGTTCAAGCATGGTCGACAAATCACAGATATTTTGACTTGCAGACATGAACAAAGTTTTCTCTGATCCAAATCCGAACCACAATCGATATCATCTAGCGACAAATTATTGACTTCATCGATGATGTCATTATTACTATGTTCCTGTGCAAATTTCTCTTCGTCATGACTGGTCCAACGCGTATATCCCTTTTTGAAACCCCTTTGAATCAAGTGCACTTCAATCTGTGCTCGGTTCTTAAACATCTTTAGATTCTCGCAGTTAATACATGGACAATACATATATTCTACCCCCTTATTCAACATATCCTCCTCGGTAACTCTTGTAAAAGCAGATATGCTATTAATGTACTTTTCACTAACATGGTTCACAGCATACATCGAGCTTCCTTCCTATATTATGCACATATATATATATATATATATATATATATATATATATATATATATATATATATATATATATATATATATATATATATATATAAAATAATTTAGTATTAAACATTAAATTAATTAATTAGTATATTAGATATATAGCACATGCATTGAGGCTTTGCTAGCTTAACACAAAAGCTATTTTCCCAAGAACTAATTATAATCAACAATTTTGACCAATTTGGCTTGCCCACATGACAGGAACTGATCATACATGACCAAGTAGATATAACCATCTTCAATTATAGTCACCAAAATTTAGATCTAAATTTTAATGCAATGAGAAACAAATTACATTATTAACCATAGGTCTTTTCAAGAACTTGATGAATTTTCAATCTCTCTTACCAAATAGTGTCTTTTCACCAAATGACCTAAAAGCCTTGTCTCCAGCTCAAAGCAGCAGGCTAGATTTAGAATTCAAGACAGAGGGTCCATGGTTCTATGCATAATTAATATAGTGGAATTATCACAGATAGTTTTTAATACAAACCGTCTATGATGACTTAATTATCACAGATGGTTTGTATTATAAATCGTATGTGATAATTCACAGATGGTTCAAACTAAAAACCGTTTATGATATTGGGTAATATCACAGATGGTTCATAGCAAAAACTGTATGTGATGCTTCATAGATGATTTTTATTATAAACCGTCTGTGATATTAAATCTTCACAGATGGTTTTTAGCACTGGCAACAACATAGACGGTCTCTAAACTAAAACCATCTGTGATAGTATATATCACAGACGGTTTTATGAAACCGTATGTGATATTGTGTCTAGTATTAGGCATTCTGTAGTAGTGTGTACAGCTTTGTGCAAAGTGCAATGGTGACACCTATTTGACTTTTGTCCAAGACAAAGTACAAGCGTTGTCTTTTTCCTTCCTAGCTTCCATAGCAGATCACTGAGAAACATAGACCAAACATCATCTTGGTCACAAAATATTTGGGCCATCCATAGATTGAAAGAGGTAAGGATTAGTAACCTTTTGTAACCAAGTGAAAAAGGCGATACAAAAAGAGACTAAGTAATACGAAAACCGACTAAGTAAGGGGAGAAGTAAAACAGCAAGTATAATAGATATTTTTCATGACCATTTGATAAGTTTGCAAATAATGTTTTAAAACCACAAGTCCTTAAACTAATGGCCAGTTCTATCTAAGGGTCCAATCCATACTCAGTATGGCTCTGAAACAAATGCTGTCGGGACCCAAAATTTGCATTCTGAACCCAATGTGTTTATTGTACTAGTTCCATAATCAGTGGCTAGCACGCACATTTAACAATATTCATATGACATCCATACACGATAAATTTAAAAAAAGTAGTGTATTTAGGTAGCAAACGAACATAAGCCTACACGATGAAGTTTACAACACATAGGCTGACAAGCCAAATAGAACATTCAATAAAAATAGTTCAGTGGACATGAAGATAAAAGAGGCATCAAACCAGCAAATATGCTTCAACCCATCCACATGCAACTGACTGGGGCAAGACCCTAGAAATCAATGTCCTCATCGACAAAACCTGTTGTGTAAAAATAACCGTAAAACGGGTCTTCTTCTGCATCCTCTGAATATGTTCAACATGCAACAATGAGCACGAAAATCGTACTCCATAAGACTTTATAACAAACTTATATAGTATGCAAGTTGAGAAAATGGTAGCTACCTAGTCTAATTCAATTTGCAAAAATATGCTTTCAATTGCAATGGTAAGTAATAGATTGCAAACAGAAGTTGTAAGAACATTGGAATTTGACAAGCAATTAATAATAAAGCATAAATAGTATAATGTAGAACAAGAGGCTTGCTATCCCAAGATTTTTAAACAGTGGTAGTAACCTTGTCGAATGAGCTATGCATGGATATCCTGTAGTGACCTAGATTTTGCAATCCAAATCTGATGTGTATTATGATCTAGTCCATGGATTAGTAGCAAGTTCACACATTATAACAATAGTGAATATCACATTCATATATGTGCATACATAAAAAGATATAGTAGTAATAAGCATAAATAGGCTAGATGGCCAAGGTCTTACATTATAGGCTGGGGAGGCCAAATACGAATGAAGTCTTGCAGCGGGAAAACACATAGAAGTGTAGTCCCTCAGGATATGCCCACAAGCAATCGATTAGAGTACGCAACCTAGTATTCATTGTCGTCTCCAACCTCTGATAGATGGTGAGTACTAAATTCATATAATTGAGCAACAAGTAGTACAAAAGTACTCGGCAAGTCCTCATGTCAGATGCAAATGTGGCATCGGTGTAGGAGAGAATGAAAGAAAGTACTAGGTACTGGGATGGGTTTTGTGGTGTGTTGTGATGTGAGGGGCGATGGCACAAGGACCAATGGTCGTCAGAGCAGCACTTATGATGTGCAATCACAGTGATGCCATGAGTGGAAATGAACTAAGGTAGCGGTGATGGCATGGAAACATGTTCAGAGAGGTTAGGGAGGGGGAAAATGACCATGGCAGGGTCTATGGCTCTCCAAAGTGACGGAATTGAACACGGTGGTGATGGCAACTGGCATTAAGGATGAAAGTGGGTTCTTAGTGGCTCACTGCACCAAATCCAAATTAAGTGCAGAGCTAACCAAAAGAGACCAAAAGGCACAGAATGATGCAGAAGAGAGGGCTCAGTGCTCATCGATGCAGAAGATAAGCACAGCAAAGCATGGCAGCGGCATGCACCAGAGCTAAGGATGATGACTGTGTTCCAAGCGCACCAGTGGTGAAATTTTAGCCATGGGGAAAATAGAGACAGCGAGTGATGGTGAGAAGGATGACGTAGTCGAGAAGGGGTTTTATAGCAAGGGGAAACCACTGAGCTCGCTGGACCTTCACAAGTCTAGATGGCCATGGCATCTCGTTAGCGTTGGTGGGGATGTGATGGTTTAGGCTGGCATGGCAGAGGATAACAGCATGGTAGCAAGGCGTGCAGTGTAGTGATGGGAGCGACAGCTTTGGCATGGCTTTGTTGCAGCACTAGCATGGGAACACCGTGGTGTGGTACGAGGTGGAAGACAACCTCTGTCAAGTGGGTCCTGTGCCCACATGACCGAGAGAGTGAGGGAGTGAGGAGATGTAGGGGCTTCAACGGGAGGCATTTTTGCACAAAGAAGGTGGAAACGAGGAGGCGACTTGGGTAGGGTTGGCGTGTAGGCTGGCACTAGGCTGGAAGAGTGACAGGCCAGGACGAGGGGAAGGGTTTTAGCCCACGGAAAAAAAGAAATTCAGTTTTGTTTTCTGATTGATTTAATTGTAGAAATCAAAGTTGAATTTTTAAATTAGCAAACCAACTTCAAAATTCATTAAAATTTTTAGAGGGGTACATTAGAATATGTAGAGCTCAAATAAATTATTTCATAAATTCATAAATTCATTTTCAAATGCTAAAAAATGTGAAAACCATTTTAAGAAATGCTAAAAATTCCAAAAATGTATAAATGATGGTTTAAAAATAATATATATTAGTTTCACGAATTTTTAGGGTGTTACATATATATATACATATATACCTATGTAGATACATACATGCATGCATGCATACATACCAGGGGCGGATCTACAGTAATTCAAGGGTATTCAGCTGAATACCCAAATTTTTTGGCAAAAAAATCAATATATACAAGGTATAATACATATATATATATATATATATTTAGTTGGGCCAAATTCACTTGCTACCCAATTTAGTCCAAAAGCCCACCCCGCCTCCGGCCGCGCTCGCGCCCCATTCCCATCTCCACTCGCATTTCCCTCGGCCGGCCGCCGCTCTCGCCGCGCCCATTCCCGCCTCCACTCCGCATCTCCCCGCCCCGGCCGGCCGCTCGCTCGCTCGCCCATCGCTCCATTCCCCATCTCCACTCCGCATCTCCCCCCGCCCCCCGGTCGGCCGACCCGCTCTCGCGCTCTCCCCACTCCCTAGACTCATCTCCATCTAACGGCAAAACCCTAGCCGCCAGACTCACCGCCCATAGTCGCCGTCGCCCCGTCGCCCGGCTCCTCTCCCTTCACCCCGACGCCCCCGGTTGCTTCTCCTCTTCCCCTCCCTTCCTCAATCCTCACCACCAGCACCGGCGATGCCGGGCCAGACTCGCCAGTGGCCCTCCACCCCTCCGCCCTCAGATCCACTCGGTCTCGGTGCCATCCCATCACCGCCTCCGTCCTCTTCCAGATCTGCGCCACTTCCTCTTCCAGATCCACGAACTCCTCTCTCTCCCCTGCGCCTCCACTACCTCCACACCTCCGACTGCTTTATCTTCTCGAATGGTCCAACCCCGGCTACCTCTGCATCGGTATCTTTCTCTCGTTTCACTCCAATACCCTCTCTAATTCAGCATTTCCTCTATCTCTTTGTTGTTCTTAATTACTATTCACATCAATTGTTTATTGTTGACTGTTAATTTTTGCACTGTGATGTATGTGGATTGAATGCGTGTATGTGCATGTGGAGATGTTCTGTAACTGTGATCTGTGGAATTGAAACTGTGGATGTGGTTAAGGTTTTGTGAATTGTTAGATTTTCTTCGGTTTAGTTCATGTCAGTTGTTTGTGGATGCAAGTTTTGTTGGCAGCAGTAGTTAATTTTTCATGTGATCCTCTAGTTTTGTGATACGTGGTAATTGTTCAGATTTTGTTTTGTGCTAGTCAAGTAGAGTAACAGTGCATGTATAGTCTTTGATTTGTGTCAATGTTGTTCTAACAAGTATTGTGTAGTTTTAGGGGAGCTACCTCCATTGTGTTCAATTTAAAACAGGATGATGGAGGAGAGTATAATGATTATTGATCAGATACCTCATATAGACATATCTGCTTTGGTGAGACCAATCATGTTCAATATTCTCATTATATTTCTCATTTATATTTCATATGCTTGATTTTATAGATCTTTGAGACATTCAGGAAGGACTGCAACATTTAGGTACTTCAAGATATGTGCAGGGCTGCACATAGCATTCAGGCACTGTTAAATCGTGACAATCAATTGTGTTAGTAAGGTATGCAACTGCCATTAATTTTTATAATTTGCTATTTAATTCATGTCATTGTGTTAGCATTATTTTGCCTATTTTCTTATAAGAAATCATTATTTTCTATATTTTTTATTACATCTATATACATGTATCGTTATATCGGTATTTTAGAGGAAACACGTGTCGCGGTATCGATGTATTGGTATCATCTAACTTTGAAGTCCGAATACCCATTCTAAAATTTCTGGATCCACCACTGATACATACATATGTATATATGTATGTATGTGTACATACATATATATACACATAAGTATATGTATATACATATACATATGAATACACACACACATATATATATATGTATGTATGTATGTATGTATGTATGTATGTATGTATGTATGTATGTATGTATGTATGTATGTATGTATGTATGTATGTATGTATGTATGTATGTATGTATGTATGTATCTTTACTAATATAAAAAATAGAAGTTGATGATCGTCGTCCGTTCTCCTATAGAAAAGTACCTCTTAAAGGTAGACATAATTATCCGTCATGCCATCCACCTACCCAACCCATCCTCTCCACACACTTCCACTAGTGGTTTTTTCGGGATGGGGTTCCTAATTGTCATTAAAGTTGGGACAAATAACACACTATGTACTAGGTATAAAAAGAAGGACTCTGCCCTCCCAGCCCCATTCATCCCAGCCACAGCCACCCACAACCACACTTGACTAGAAGAGGCGATATATCAGAATCACATGATTTGGTACCAATTTGCTCCTAAATTTGATGTTGTTGGATACATACACCATCAATAAACAACTGACCGGTAAAGAGAAATAAAAATTTAAATAAAAAATGTTTGTGCCAAGGTTGTTTCCTTGCTCTCAAATTAGTGCTGCATGAATCTTTTCAATAAACAACCGCTCTTTTCGAAGTTTTGCCTTGAGTTTTCTTAAAATGGAATTGTAATGATAAAAAGGGAAGTCATGATCCTGGTCATATCACTCGGTTGCTTGGTTGATGTGGTGTAGTTTGGTCTTGAATTCGCTTGTGATGGTTGGGTTGAATTTACTTATTGAACTGTGATGGAATTGCAGGAAGAGCAGGGGAGAAGAAGGCAAATTTAGCTCAGACACTTGTCGCTTGCCGATCCTTTGTAAAGCAGCAAAGCTGAGGATGTAGCATAGGCCAAGCATGATGGAAGAGGGGCGACACAGAGTTGGGTAGAACTCGGCTAGGAGCCCTGACGAAGTTGATGGCATGGCACAGGCAGAGCTTGAAGGGGATGGTTAATTTGACATGTTAGAGTAATATGATTTTTTTTGATTCGTGGCACTGCACTATGTGTGTGTGTAGAGAGAAAGGCAGGAAAGGTTCCTTGTATTGGCTATTGGGAAGACATAACGGGCCTCATCACATGACTACATTTGTAGGTTTTTTGGACTGTGATTTATAACTTTTAGCTTATGACTTTAAAATTTCGGCTGTTCACAAGAGAGTATGAAGAGAGGTCGCATGCGATTTTGACTGGTATAGCTGAAGTCGGTACATGTCTACTACAATCGACTTGTAGAACCTGTCTTGAAAAGGCTACCGTTTAAAATCTAGTTACTGTAATAAAAGCCACAAGAAACAAACCCAAAAGAACATTAACATTTACTGAACAAGTTTTCTAACGAATATGGGTGATGGAAGAGTGTACATATAGAAACACCGTCTGGAATAACACCAACATAACACAAGAAAGCGAAGACAAAAAGAAGAGAAGAGACAATAATGGGAAGCTAGCAGCCGAATGAAAAAATCTGATAAGTGTTGTTCTGTACTGTAAGTGCGCATTCGTGGCGATATTGCAGAATGAAAAGCGTAAAACAAATAATTCCCAGATGTTCTAGTTTTGGCGATGACAAAAGGCTAAGATAGGCGGAGATCCTTAGATCGATGCTTTGTTTAGAGAGCAAGCAACCTAGTTGGTTTGTTTACTTGTCCACCGGGGAACCATATACTGCTGCATGTTGGAAGAATAAGAACCAAGGAAAAGGTGGTGGCGACGCCGGCGGCGGCTCCAAAGTGGAGGGGATGGCCAACTTTTTCTAAACTCTTCAATTTTCGTTGCTCGATCGCAATACTACACTCCTAGTTAAGTTAAGCGTACTACTCTTTTCGTCCTACAATATAATTCATATATTTAAAAAATATTATTTAAGTAATATTTAATAAAGTTAGACAAAAATTGCTCTTATAGGTAGATATAATACTGCTATTTCTATTAGAAACAAATATAATCTAATTTTATTAAATATTATTTAAATAATATATTATCTAGATATACATAACATTTATATTGCGGGAGAAAAGGGCGAAGCATATTTTACAGTAAGTGTGGCTGTTCCAATGATTATGACAGTACACGCTTGAAGCTTTGACTAGCCCACTGTAATCTTCAGTTATTAGTTGTACTAGATGCATGTACTCCACCAAAAATGTGTACAGCTTGAAACAAAAGAGATGGAGCACTTGACAATCATTCTGGGATTAATTTCCTAGCATCGCAGTACTTTTCAGTGAGTACTTAGTAGTTTTAGAATTCGCTCGTAGTGTACATGTTTCCTCTCTTGTCACATACATGTTATTTTAAAATACATACAGTTAATATTTTAAAACTTTAATTATTAATACTTCAAAAAATATTTGGATTTATCACATGAAAATGATATAAGTAGGCTCATCACTTGAACATCATTATATTTTTTTATAACATATTATTAGAAAATAATAATAATAAAATATATGTATGAGAGACCGCGTTAATACTAAAACAGCGAGTTTGACAGAACGGAGACAAGGCAGTGTATTGCTCAACAGTATTTTGACGTGTAGTTCGTGTTGGCGTCGAGTTCGCCGAGACAGAGGCCGGACCGGATGAACATGAACGGAAGCGCAAACTGTGCGTTTCGTTCACACACTGACCACGAGCCTGTGATTGTGTGTACACGGAAAATTTAGGGAAAGGGGTGTCCACTGTCCAGATTCTCGAATCTAGCAGTACATAGATAGGGTATGCTTTCGCCAAAGGCGAATCTACACAAGGATGCGAGATTCCGTCACCTTCTTTCTTTCTCCTTTGGTACACACGCTCTGTATCAGCGAGTGCCACGTTGCCATCTTTCTTTCTCCTTTTGGTACACACGCTCTGTATCAGCAAGTGCCACGCGCTAGCTAGCTAGATTTGACAGGAGCAGCTGCCTTCTTTTTCTTCTTTTTTGCACCCGATCGCATTGAGACAAAGCAGACAAAAATTAAATCCGGATAACATGAACAGCACAAACTTACAACAGTCACTGCTACTACTTTACAGCATTTACCATGAGCTCCCGATCGACGGGGCAACTAGCTATACTAGTAAAATATACTAGCTAGACACAAAACGGAAGGTAAAACACGCCAAAAGAAAAAAAAAACGAATTAACCACAGGCAACGACAACACACTACAGTACTGAACTAGCTAGCTACTTGACCCGACGATTAATCGGGTTCAGTCGTTAAGGCAAGAAGGTGTCATCACTAATCCTACCACCACCACCTCCACCGGGCGCCACCTCGCCGCACCTGCCCGGCACCACCACCGCCGGAGCGGTCTGCGCGGCGATGCTGGCGCGGCAGGAGGGGCAGGTGGCTCGCGTCCGGAGCCACGCGTCGACGCAGGCGACGTGGAAGCCGTGGCCGCACCGAGGAAGCACGCGCAGGTCCTCCCCGTCAGCGAACTCCGCGAGGCATATCGCGCACTCGGCCGACGAGGCGGCGCACGTGGTGCCGAAGGAGACGGTGGGGAGCGCGTCGATGGCCTTCTTCTTGAGGCCCTTGGGAGGCGGCGCGGGAGGAGGGTCGGCCGAGGCGGGGCCGCGGCGGCATGCGCGGCATCGGGAGACGAGGGCGAGGCCGAGGACGCAGACGAGCGCGCAGAGCAGGGAGGCCAGGATGACCACCATGTCGGGGTCCACGGACCGCGCCGGCTGCTCCGCATACGGGGGAGGTGGCGGCGGCCGCAAGGAGGGAGAGGCGGCGGCTGTGGGGTGGAGGAGGCTCGCCGGAGCGCGCATGGTTTTCGCGTGGGCTCTGGAACCAGCCTGCCTTTCTTTCTTGACTCGAGGCAGGGCGTGAAATAACGTGTGAGCGGCGCCAATGGGGCTTATGCCTGCCTAATCTTCTGTACGGCCCGTCTAGCTCTACGTGCCAATGACTTTTGATTGATTCTCAGATGACTGGCCTACAACCAAGACATCGATCACCTTGTGCCCCGGAGTGGAGCAAGACATCACCTTGTTAATTACCTCTTCGTTGTCCCGCCGCGAGCTCGTTGCAGACAGATGCAAGTCCGTTCCCCCTACATGTATTCTATGGGCCAAAAACCATAGAAACTGCGTAATGATGGGCACGCGTGCGGTACATGGATTATGGAAACATGGGGCTGAAGCTAGCTAGTAGCTTTCTGGCAAAGGTAGGTAGCTAGCTAGCTAGCACTGGGGATAAGGCATCACATCCACAACTCTGCTCTCGACTTAGGATTTTTACTGTAACTGATTTATTTTTTATTATACTTGAGTTAGCTTATTTGATATAATTACATTTTAAAAATTTTAAAAATAGAAAAAATATGTTAACCTATCACGGAGAATACAAATGAATACAGAAAAAAAATACGAAGAAGTCCAAAAATCTAAAAAATCATAAAAAAGAGGAAACTACTGAATAGTAAAAAAAACAGAAGTTGAAAGTAAAATAATAAAAAATATTATATCTCTATAGATAATATAAAAGAAAAAATCATGTTAAAAAGATAACCCGTTTTAAAACAGTTTTTAATTTTTAAAAACTAGAAATAATTAAAAACCAATATCTGTTTAGAATGGACCTTAGATAGAGCTTAGCTGGCTAACTCGCTCTTGTTGTTGACCTACCTCCTTTATCGCAATATCTCATCATGTCGTACAATGCCTCAAAGATTCATCATTAATTCCGTGCTAGAAATAATGCGACGGTTGGTACCTGGGACCGACCAGAAAAATGAAGAGGATTAGGATCGATCCTATACGCATATGTATGGTTCATGCATGTGCAGGCCAGGGTGCATGCATGTAAACTGAAGATCACCCTGTCAAGCCAACTAGGAAAAGTTACCTATTAAAAGTTAGGCCTTTTCTTGTCACCAGTGAGTAGCATCTAGGGTATGATAGCATGGGTTCAAGGGAGCAAGGCCAATATAAATATCTAGTTTTTTTTAACTTTTTCACTACTTTTACTTTTATCTTACTTTAAAGATAAAATATGAGTCATAGACACATCACACATCTTACTTATCTCGGTGTCCCATCATGCGCAAGTATCTCTTTCTCACTTTTCCACTGTTCGTGTTCTCTTTCTTAAAATTATTTTTTAATCATTATTATTTATTTTTAACCAAAAATCATCAGATATAACGCATGTTTTTTGGTTGAACGCGGTAGAAAATCAAATGTTGTAGCTAGCGTAGCCTACCCGTTCTCCTTCAAATCACGCAATTGATGGATTGATTTTAGGAACACATAATTAATGTAAACAAAAATAGTTAATGGGAATGCATTACTAATATAAACACAATGCATGATTAATGTGAACTTAAGTTTAGCTTAAGTCAAGGTGACATACAGAAACCAAAGCCATATAAACACGCAAGAGTTGCTAACAATAACCGCTGCGCCTTCCAAGTGGGCAACCTTGCTCTTCCAAGTGGGCAACCTTGCTTGAAGCTTGTCAATTAGTGGATACAGGTCCGATCTTCGAAGCTTGCCAAAGGATAAAGGCATACCCAGGTAATTGATTGGCAGTGAAGCTGAGCTACAGCCTAGAATACCCTTGGTAGGCTGTAGCTCTTCTTGGGAGGAAAAGATTGGAATGACCAAAGCAATCTTGTTAGTTGGCACCAGACTTGCCGCCCATTTGTTCATGGAGGACTCGGAATACCAGACATCAAGCTAGTTAGTATTGCCCTTCGAACCAGATGGGAGTGGACGACGTGCTCGGAGCAAAACCCGTCCGGCAAGAAGAGGATGCAGCAGTCCAAAGCTTCTTTCAGGCATCGGCTGTCAGTCAGCTTGGTGATGGCGAGCTTGCCCGCTTCTAGACAGATAGGTAGCTGCATGGTCAGTCCATTTGTGAGATTACGCCTGCCCACTGGACAATGGTCAAGAGTCATCAAAAAGAAAATCCGTACAAGCAATCCTTGAGGTGCTCCATTTATGTTCGTTGCTTGACCAGGTTCATTTGCAGCATGGGACTTAGGATATGGTCATCTGGAGATGGACTGCCGATAGCCAATAGACTTCCAAATTGGCTTATCCCGCTCTTTGTCAGGGTACTTAATTTGCTCCTACCTTGCGCGAAGCAACTGTGGAAGAGCTAGCTCAGCACCCCTGAAGGCCAAAATGTTCACATGGTTGGCACTCAAGCGAAGGGTTTGGACATTCGCGAGGCTACGAAAGCACAACATTCAAGCCCCTGCAGCTTGTCTATTTTGCAACCAAGAGGCTGAGACGATTGACCACCTGCTAGTCGCCTGCGTGATGTCTAAGCTAATTTGGTTCCGTATCCTTTCTTGCTTAGTGATCTGCCCTTCCTACCAATTCTCGGCTTCAATCCTCTGTGATTGCTGGGTTGCTCTCAGGACGATGGTCGCCAAGGAGCTTCGTAAAGTGGTGGACTCCATTGTCATTGTTAAGACTCCTGGTTTGTTGTCATGCATGGCGTTGTACTTCCAGCCGCTTATCCCTCCTAACCTCCCGATCCTATTGCTATAAATCGGTTGAGCTGTTAAGGAAAGGGACACGGCTTATATATGTACCTCCCGTGATTAATCCAAGTATTGCGTTGTGCATATTTACGCTATCATGGTATCAGTTTGTTTCCGATCCTAAACTTCCGCTCCTCTCCAATTTTTTTTTGCTTTCTCGCCGGCAACATCTGTTCGCCTCGGCGTTCCATGGCCGTGCCTGACGATACCTCTGCGTCGGACGTTGCCGCTCTCGACGCTGCCGCGACAGCGACTGGTGCTGCCGCTCGCGCAGCCGTTCTCCCTACTGCCGGCGCAACTGGTGCTACCGAAGGTGCCTCTCTCGCGGACGCCATTGCTACCGCTATGGCCGATGCCATGCACGCCGTCCTCACCTCCTTCGGCTCTGGTGGCGCCTGTTAATGCTGCTTCCACAGACTTGGTAGACGATGCCACGGCCTCGCTCCATGCACAGGCCGTCGCCGTACTCAGCATCAAAACGTTGGTGCCCGTCACTCTCGACCTCGCCGCATCCAACTACACCAAATGGCGCGGCCTCTTCCTCGTCATCCTCGGCAAGTACGCGCTTGCCGACCACGTTCTCTCCGATGTCTCGCATCCCGACCGGCCGGATTGGATTTGGATGGATTGCGTGGTTCTTGCGTGGCTATACGGCTCCATCTCCACCGAGCTCCTCGTGATCGTGATGCCGTCTTCCTCGACCGTCTGCATCGTCTGGCGCGCTCTCGAACATCAATTCTTTGGCAATCGGGAGTAGCGCGCCCTCCATCTCTCGGCGCAATTCCACTGCTTCGCCTAGGGAGATCTCACTGTCACCGACTACTGTCGTCACCTCAAGACTATGGCTGATGGCCTTGCTGACCTCGGCGAGCCCATTGCCGACCGCACCCTCGTCCTCACCCTCCTCAACGGTTTGAACGAGCGGTTTCAACAGTTACAAACAATTCTTCCTTTACAGAAGTCGTTTTCTACGTTTGTCGAGGCTTGCTCTCAGTTGCTGCTTGAAGAGATCACCAAGGGCAGTCGCCCCTCGGGTGCCTCGATCGCCTTCCTGGCCGCTGGTTGCACCGGCGGAGCGGAACGCGGCTACGCCTTCGGGGCGCACCTACCCCTAAACCCGCTCATGTCACTGGGTACGGCGGGGGCTCGGGTGGACACACCGGTGGAGGTTCGGGTGGCGGCGGTGGCCGCCACTCCCGAAATAACTGTCGTCGGCGCGGCAATGGTGGCGGCCAAGGCACCGGCTTCCCTCAACAGCAGCAGCCCTTTGGTCAACAGCAGCAGAAGCCAGCAGCAACTTGGCCCAGCCCATACAACCCTTGGGCTGGCACTATACAGATGTGGCCCGGACCAGTGGGCCATGGCCTTCTTGGTCCGCGCCCTACCAGCTTGCTAGGCGTAGGCCAATTCGTCGGCGCAGCACTAACGCTCCCAGGTGCGGCTCCCGTGGGCTCTCTCGGCCACCTTGTCCCAGTTCACACGGGCTCCCTCGTGGGCTCTCTTGGTCATCTCGGTCAGGCTCCCGCGCCCGACGTTGGATACGGCACCCCTGTGCCGCCTTCGCCCTCTGCGTGGACCAGTGCTCATAGCACACTTGCGCCAGTGTAGGATCAGCAAACTCTGGCCAATGCATTTCACACTGTCTCCCTGACACAGCCGTCTACATCGAGCAGTGACTAGTACATGGACACAGGTGCAACATCTCACATGGCTTTGGATGCCGGTATTCTCTCTTTTTCCCACACACCTCCTGTTGATACACCCGCTAGCATTGTTGTTGGCAATGGTTCCCTTCTTCCTGTTACCTCCGTTGGCTCTACCTTGCTACATAGCCCGACTAACTCTTTTTCTCTCAACGGTGTACTTATTTCTCCTACTATGATTAAGAATTTAATCTCTGTCCGTCGTTTTGTTTCTGATAACAATTGCACTGTTGAGTTTGATCCCCTTGGCTTCTCTGTGAAGGATCTTCATTCCAGGAACGTGATCGCCAGGTGTAATAGCTCGGGCGACCTCTATCCTTTTTGTCCGTCCTCGTCGCCTCCCACTGGCTCCTTCCTCGTCGACTCCGCCACTCTTTGGCACCGTCGCCTCGGTCACCCCGGACATGACACCCTTACTCGTCTTGCTCACACGACCGTCATTCCTCTTGGCGCCTCCACCACCATCTGTCACGCTTGTCAGCTTGGTCGACATGTTCACCTTCCCTTTACTAGCTCCACAACTAGAACAACTTTTGCGTTTGAGTTGATTCATTGTGATCTTTGGACCTCTCCTGTTGTGAGTGTTTCGGGCCACAAATATTATCTTGTAATTCTTGATGATTTTTCGCACTATGTTTGGACTTTTCCTCTTCGTCTTAAGTCCGACACGCTCGCCACTTTATCACATTTCTTTGCCTATGTTCATACTCAGTTTTCCACCACCATACGTAGTGTTCAATGTGATAACGGTCGTGAGTTCGACAACTCTTCGTCTCGCACCTTCTTTCTTACCAAGGGCGTTACACTGCGCATGTCTTGCCCGCACACCTCGCCCCAAAATCGGAAGGCCGAACGCATGCTTCGCTCCTTGAACAACATAGTGCGCACTCTCCTCTTTCAGGCTAGCCTTCCCGCCTCCTTCTGGGTCGAGGCCCTCCACACCGCCACACACCTCATTAACCGCCACCCAACCAAAACACTTGAACACAACACCCCATACTTTGCTCTCTACGGCGTTGCTCCTTCCTATCAACATCTTCGTGTTTTTGGTTGCGCCTAATACCCTAACCTTTCCGCCACTGCTCCTCACAAACTCGCTTCTCACTCCGTGCGATGTGTCTTCCTTGGCTATCCTCTTGAGCACAAAGGGTACCGGTGTTTTGATCCAGTGTCGAACAGGGTCATCATCTCACGCCATGTGGTTTTCGATGAGTCCACGTTTCCCTATGCTGAGTTATCACCTGATGCGACATGTGCTACTGACTTAACTTTTTTGGAGGATTTTTCAGATAGCTCGCCACCGCCCATCAGCCGGATTGTCGTGCCGAACATGCGCGGTCTCGCGCCCATACACGACTCCACCGCCGAGACGGTGGCCACCGGATCAGCCCCATCTGGGCCCCACGAGATGGCTGTTGCTGCGTCCGGCCTGTCCGCTGCTGGTGCCTCCACACATCCGGTGCGCGCGGCGGACACCGAACCGCTGCCTCTCCCAGCCCGCACTCCGAGCGCGCTGGCTGGCTCTCCCGCCCGAGCCGTTCCTCAGCGCGTCGCGCGTGCTCGGTGCGGAGTCCTCGCCCACCAGCGACTCTCGGTGCCTCACCTATTGCACCAGTGATCAATCTTCACCTGATGACTACAAGAAGCAAGGCTGGCATTCATCAACCCAAATCCAGAGAGAGTCTTCATGCAACTGCACTCTCCCTTGTCCCTTGGACATACCGTGCGGCCCTGGCTGACCCCCATTGGCGCGTCGCAATGGAGGACGAGTTTGCTGCTCTTCAGGCCAACAACACATGGGAGCTTGTTGCTCGCCCTCCCAGTGCAAACATTGTCACTCGGAAGTGGATCTTTCGTCACAAGTTTAAGGCCGATGGCACTTTGGACCGCTACAAGGCTCGTTGGGTCCTTCGGGGCTTCACTCAACGCCCTAGTGTTGACTTTGATGAGACTTTCAGTCCAGTTGTGAAGCCTGCTACCGTCCGTACTGTTCTGAGCTTGGCGGTGTCCTGGGGCTGGCCCATTCATCAACTGGATGTCAAGAATGCTTTTCTTCATGGTACACTCAATGAGACAGTGTTTTGCATTCAACCTTTAGGGTCATTGACTCTTCCCGCCCTGACATGGTCTGCCGCCTCAACAAGTCCTTGTACGGCCTCAAGCAGGCACCCCGTGCTTGGTATAGCACTTTTGCCAGCTTCCTTCTGTCCATTGGGTTCCATGAAGCGAAGTCTGACACATCACTATTCATCTATCGACGCGGAGTTCACTGTGTCTATCTTCTTCTATATGTGGACGACATAGTCTTGACTGCCTCCACACCTGCTCTTTTACAGTGGACTATCTCTGCCCTTCAGTCACAGTTCTCCATGAAGGATATGGGGTCACTCCATCACTTTCTTGGCATCAGTGTGACTCGGCAGTCCTCCGGTCTATTCCTCAGCTAGCGCCAGTACTGTCTTGAGATTTTGGAGCGTGCTGGTATGCGCGAATGCAAACCCTGCAGCACGCACGTCGACACTGCCGCCAAGCTACCATCTACAGAGGGTTCACCAGTTTATGATCCTACAGACTATCACAGCCTGGCTGGTGCTCTCCAGTACCTCACCTTCACCAGGCCGGATATTTCCTATGCTGTACAATAGGTGTGCCTTTCACATGCATGATCCCCGCGACCCTCATCTTGCCGCGTTAAAGTGGATCCTCCATTATATTCGCGGCACTTTGGATCATGGCTTGGTTATTCAGCGGTCCTCCTCACATGACCTGGTTGCTTACTCCGATGCTGACTGGGCTGGCTATCCTGACACACGGAAATCAACCTCCAGTCATGCAGTTTTCCTTGGTGACAACCTGGTTTCCTGGTCCTCCAAACGCCAAGCCAATGTGTCCCGCTCTAGCACTGAGGCTGAGTACCGCGTAGTCGCCAATGCTGTAGCTGAGACATGTTGGCTTCGACAACTACTTCATGAGTTGCATGCTCCACCCACTCGGGCTACTCTTATCTATTGTGACAATGTCAGCGCCGTCTATCTCTCGACGAATCCTGTCCAGCACCAGCGAACCAAGCACATTGAGATTGACTTGCATTTCGTCCGGGAGAAGGTCGCTCTTGTTTCGATCCGTGTCCTCCACCTTCCGATGACGTCCCAGTATGCTGACATCTTCACCAAGGGTCTGCCTACGACGGTCTTCACCGACTTTCGGTCGATCTCAATGTCCATCCTCGTGCGGCGTTGCGGCTGCGGGGCGTGTTAGACTCTGGTTTGTTGCCATGCATGGCGTTGTACTTCAGCCGCTTATCCTCCTAACCTCCGATCCTATTGCTATAAATCGGTTGGTCATTAAGAAAGGGACACGGCTTATATATGTACCTCCGTGATTAATCCAAGTATTGCGTTGTGCATATCAGTCATCACAATTGTTTGAATGATTTGGAAAGAAAGGAACATGCTCCACCATGATCAGGGAGTTTTAAGCATTGACGAGGCCATCCTTAGGATCAAGCAGGTATTGGCCCAGATCACTCTCACGCACAGCACTCCCTCTCCTAGTTTGTGATCAACTCTAAAGAAAAAGCTAACAGTGGAAGGCAAGATCACTCACATACAGAGGCATAGAAAGAACACACACTGATTTTGTGGCACTGCACTCCAGTACCTTTTCTCCTCTCTTTTTCAGTTCAACACACACCAAACACAAAGCTGATTACATGGTTTAAATAACCACATCACGCACCACGTTTGGCCGCAACTTCGGCCGAGCACTCCGTGGCTTTACCACTAACTCATCTCCCTGCATGCAAGCCACATCTACCTGCATGCAGAGCACCACTAACTAATGCAACCATGCAGAAATGCAACCATGCAGTGAGCTAGCTGATCCACACTTCACTTGACTCGGCCACACCTCCAAGCCAACGTGCACCTGCATGGACTTCCCGCATGCATCTGCTTACATGCAGATCATGGCCTCTCTAATCAAAACTAACTCACGCATGGACCTGCTCTCATGCACATGCACATGACTGACTAAACACTTACACTACAGAAACATGCAAGTAACAAGATTAAACCCAACAATCAACCCCCTAATCTTGTTGGCTTTATTCTTCACCTCCGCACAATCTTCACATCAGTGCGGGTTCATCTGCAATTGCAAGCTGCGCGATTCCCCTAGTCACCTTCTTTGGCTTGTCGCACTCATCAGCAAAATGACCGTACTCACCACAGTTGTGGCAATCGATCTTAGACTTGTCGAACTTGCCGCGGTACTTTTTCTTGTCACCATACTTGTTGATGCCACTGCTGCCGAAGCCCTCGCCGTCCATCCTCTCTTCAGCAACCATGGCCTCCCACTCGACACGTGTGAAGCGTGGCTCGGCTTGCGCGACCAGCAGTTGCGGCTCCCCCTCCTTGTCACGACGTCGCCCCTTTGTGGACTCCTCGAACGCCCTCAAGCGCCCAATCGCCTCCGCCACGGACATCTTCGACACATCGCCCCATTGCTCAATGGTGCCAACAATATGAAGAAACTTATCAGGGACAGCACTGAAAAGCTTCTCCACAGTAGCACTGTCCTTCACCTTGGCTCCAAGAGAACGCATCTCTCCCACCATTGTGGTGAGCTTCGGTGAGAATTCCGCAATAGTTTCGGAATCCTCCATGTACAAGCGATCAAATTGCTTCTTCAATGCTTGTAGTCACGCCTTCTTGACTCGATCTTCGCCGACATTCATCTTCTCAATGGCCTCCCAAGCTTCCTTCGCCGTGTCTTTGTCCGCGATAGCCATCATCACGGCATCCGGCACAGCTTGAGATATGGCGGTGAGAGCTTCAATGTCCTTCTCTTCTCTGCCGACGACCCTTCGCCCTTGATTGCCGCCCACACACCAAGATGGCGTAGGATGATCTTCATCTTTACGGCCCACATGCCGTAGTTCGTGTCGCTCAGCATTGGATAATGCATGGCGACAACCTTGCCTGCTGGACGTGCCGCCACCACGGTGCCACCATGATCACCGCGACTGCCACTCCTTGGCGTTTTGTCCGGCGACTCGTCACACACCATCACCTAGCTCTGATACCACTATTGGCCCAGCTCACTCTCACGCACAGCACTCCCTCTCCTGGTTTGTGATCAACTCTAAAGAAAAAGCTAACAGTGGAAGGCAAGATCACTCACATACAGAGGCACAGAAAGAACACACACTGATTTTGTGGCACTGCACTCCAGTACCTTTTCTCCTCTCTTTTTCGGTTCAACACACACCAAACACAAAGCTGATTACATGGTTTAAATAACCACATCACGCACCACGTTTGGCCGCACAACTCGGCCAGGCACTCCCGTGGCTTTACCACTAACTCATCTCCCTACATGCAAGCCACATCTACCTGCATGCAGAGCACCACTAACTAATGCAACCATGCAGAAATGCAACCATGCAGTGAGCTAGATGATCCACACTTCACTTGACTCGGCCACACCTCCAAGCCAACGTGCACCTGCATGGACTTCCCGCATGCAACTGCTTACATGCAGATCATGGCCTCTCTAATCAAAACTAACTCACGCATGGACCTGCTCTCATGCACATGCACATGACTGACTAAACACTTACACTACAGAAACATGCAAGTAACAAGATTAAACCCAACAGCAGGAACTGTCCATTTGGTCCTCAACTACCAATTCGAAATTGGCAGTCTTTAGGCTCATGATAAGCTAGGTTGTTTGCAAGTCTAGTGCAGATTTCCGACCAGTTGCTTAATATACGTAATTTTCATTTCCACTTGGCTGTTAGGCCCATGAATGAGACACAAATTTCCTGCGTTTCTGAGAAAAAATAGTTTGGACTGTGTATGTTTCCCTCTATGGGTGTTTATATCTTGTCCTCATTGAACTCAATGAAGAACTGGCTACTGGAAGGAGGTTTGTGCATAATGCACCTCTCCATGTTGCCCTTGCATTAGAGTCTTTTGTTCAACTTGGATTTTTTATGGTACTGCCCATGATGGCGGAAATTGGTCTAGAGATGGGATTCAGAACGACTTTTAAGTGACTTTGTACTTACGCAACTTCAGTTGGCATCTGTTTTCTTCACATTTTCACTTGGGACCAAAACTCACTATTACGGAAGGACATTACTCCATGGAGGAGCTGAATACAGAACCGCTGGATAAGGATTTGTGGTATTCCATGCCAAATTCGTTGACAACTACCGACTGTATTCTCGCAGTCAATTTGTCAAGGGTATTGAGCTGATGATTTTGCTTGTTGTGTATCATTCGAATATAACTAAGCATACCCGCAGCGTGCTGGTAATTTTGCGTTCTTGTTTAGTATTCAGATGTTTGCATCTGCTTTATGCTTATGCAGTTCTTCTAGTTAATGCCATTTCCAGGTTTATTGCTTCTTATGAGTTGTGATTTTCGTGATTTTGATTGTTATGAAGGTAATAATCAATTCCGACATGTTTCTCCAATTAACTTTGGTACGGATCAGTCCCGTAGAGTATTCACTGGTCCGGTGCTTGTGACAGTGCTTATCTACTCAAAATTCCCTCTTCTGATTTAGAGTATTTAGCAATTTGCCAGTTTAGTTATTTGTACAAATTATATTTCTAAACTCTCAAAATTCTAGAACGATACTTAGCACCCTTATTTTTCCAGTAAGAATTCTGTCGTTTCAACTTGTCTTCCGGTTGATGAAGGGGCACATATTTATAACATTGGTCTCCATTATTGTAATATTAATAGCAATCCCTCACATGACAGTTCTTGACATTTTCATTTGTATCCTTGCTTTCATGCTGACTGCATGGGATTTGCTTCTGATTAGTGACCAAACCTTTTTTTCTTCCATCTCATGCCCTTTTATCTTAGGTCTTGACTTATTTTGCCCCCAGCTTACCTTTTTTGTCAGATTGCCCAAGCAATCAAACCGGCCGTCGAGATGATCGGGCTTTAGGGATCCATCAACGCACTTGCACGGGGCCATGAAATCCTCATGGGTCTCCTCTTGTTCACACCCGTTGCATTCCTTGCTTGGTTCCCATTGGTGTCTGAGTTTTAGACCAGGAAGCTCTTCAACTAGGCCTTCAGCAGAGGTCTGCAGATTGTTAAACAACTAGGATAGTTGTGTTTTCATTGTTGTTTAGTATTTCTATTAGTATGTGTTTTCATTGCTGTTAGGTATTTTCATTAGTGCCGATGTTCCCACTAGAGGTAGTTCTTTCACACGTGAGAGTATTCACAATCATGTACTTATATATAAATAGACGATCAATAGAAAGTAAATATGTGCCAGTTGCAAACTATTCTCTTGATATCTTCTAATATGGAATCAAAGCCTACTCTTCCCATCCAATAACAACCTCTGCAAATATATCTGCTAGCCTAGGATCATCAATCTTAGGATCGTTCAACACTCAAGCCGTCGGTCTGATGTTCACTAGTCACCCATCCTTCGGTAACTCTATTAATATGAAGCTGTCTCATGACTAAAGATGGCAACGGGTACCCGAAACCCGAGTACCCGATGGGTTTTACCCGATAAGAAGGCGGGTATGGAACGATATCTTTACCCGCGGGTATGCTAATGGGCAAAAAACTCTACCCATCGGTATCACAGTGCAGTGCAGGTGTATACTACCCGTACCCACATACCCACGGGTAAAAATACCCGGAGGCCATATACCGGCAGCCCATATACTCATGGGCCATGGCCCATAGCCCGTCTATATATATTCAATTGAAACCCTAGCCCAATCCCCATTCCACTCTCGATCTCCAGCCACCTCCCCCAATCCTGCCTCCCCAATCCCTGCCGCCATGGCCTCCCCTCTTACCTCCCCAATCCCTGCCGGCCCTCCCCCTCCTGCCTCCGGCCTCCCCCAATCCCCCACCGGCCCTCCCCCTGCTAGCCGGTGTGGCGCCACCGCACACCCCTGCGCCTACTCCCTGCGCCGCTGGCCCCCTCAGCGTCGCCGCTCCTTCCCTCCTCTCTTGTGTCGCCGCCGCTCCTCCTCACCTCTCCGCCTCTCCCTCTCCGCTGCCGCCGCTCCTCCCTTGGCGCCGCTGCCGCTCACCTCTCCTATCTTGGCGCCGCGCCTCCACTCCTGGCTCCGCCTCGGCGGCTGCACCACCGCGCGGCGCCTCGCCGGACCGGCTCGGCCGCGATGGCCTCTCCCAGTCTCCCCGGTGCCGCACGGCCGGCCTCCTCCGCGTCGCCAGCTCCACTGCTCGGCTTGGCTGTTGCCGCCCTCGCCTCCGCCGGCTCCGCCTCCTCCGCTGGCTTCGCCTCCTCCAGTCCTCCGCGCCTTCCGGTCCGGCTCCACCTCCTCCTCGCGGCCTTGCCTGCTCCTCTGGTATCGGGTATGGGTTACCCGTCAGGTACAAATACCCGCGCGGGTGCCGGTATGGGTAAGTTTCTATACCCGTGTGCGGGTACGGGTATTGTAGTGGGTACGGGTATTGTCTGTCGGGTACGGGTATGGGTTGGTTATACCCGGCGGGTATCTACCCGTTGCCATCTTGACTCATGACACCTACCTGCTGTGGAAGGAGCAAATTCTTCCTGTCCTTCACAGTGCACAGTGGCTTGATCTTGTAGAAGGAACCGATCTGACACTACCCCAATTAATCACGGCGTCAACAAAAGATGGAGCCATGCACGTTCCTAATCCTGCATATACTATCTGGCTCTAATGAGATCAGACATGCATAAGCCTGCTACTATCCACCCTCTCACCGAAGGTGTTGGGGCAGGTGTTATTTCTATCATCATCGGTTGCAGTCTGGAATGCCTTGGAGCGTAACTTTGTAACTCAATCCAGGGTGCGTACTATGCAAATCTGACAGCAGTTGGCTACGCTTCAGAAGCAGGACATGACAACGATCAACTACTTCAACAAATTCAAGAGCTTTACTGATGGGCTTGTCGTCGCCAGCAAACCACTCGAAGAGGAGGAGGTCATCATTTATCTTCTCACCAGCCTTAATATCTCCTATGATGTGCTAGTGAATCTATCACCACCTGGACAAAGCCGATTGCCCTCACTAAGCTCTACTCACATATGCTAGACTATGAGATGTGTCATGAGCAAAACAATCTCATGTTCCAGCCCTCTGTGAATATGGTGTCTCAGGATAATCAAGGAAGGTCTAGGCAAGGCGGCGGTGGTGGCCACGTATAGACCAGTACCAGGGTATCAATTATGGCAATCATCATGGCGTCAACAATAGGTCTGACAATTAGCCCATCTACCAACTATGTGAAAAGATCGGCTATCACTGGAGAATTGAACAAGCTGATGATACACGAGTGGTACTCCGACAAAGATTAGGTTTACACAGCAAATGGTTCAGGTATGCCAATAGCTCATATTGGTTCTTCCAAAATTCATATATCACATAAACCCTTATTCATAAACAAGGTTCTTCATGTTCCACACATAAATAAAAATCAGTTATATGTTCATAAACTCACGGCTGATAATAAACGTCTATCTTGAATTTCATCCTGATTATTTTCTTATTAAGGATCATGCTTTGAAGAAGGTGCTCCTTCATGGTCCCAGTGAGGGCTACATATACTCCATTTCGAACAACTTGGCTACACCTAGGAAGGACCTCTCTGTCATTAAACACAGTCACAAGTGGTGGCATTGCCGTTCAGGCTATCCCTCATCCCTTGTGGTAGATTAGTTTCTTCAGCGTCACAATTTACCTTTTTCATAAGTCCAACAAATCTTTTGTTTGTGATACTTGTCAACAAAGTAAAAGTCATCAGCTTCCTTTTTCTCAGTCAAAAAGTATGTCATCGTCACCCCTTGAACTTATTTTCTCTGATATTTGGGTTCCTACATGTACCTCATTTGGTGGTTTTAAATACTATGTGAGTTTCATTGACAATTTCAATAAATTCACCTGAATATACTATCTCAAGAGTAATGTTGATGTCTATCGCATATTCATCCAATTCTAAACTCATGTTGAGCATCTTCTAAATAAAAAAATTCTACACATGTAAGCCAACTAGGGAGGTGAATACCAAAAGTTGATTTCCTGTTTGTTTTTGGGACGAAGCATTCCAAACAGTATGTTTTTTGATTAATCACCACCCTAGCAGAACAATACAGAATTCAACTCCACTAGACCGTCTTTTCAGAACATCTCTAGACTATTCTTTTCTTAAAACTTTTGGATGTGTATGTTGGCCAATATCTCCGTCCGTACAATGATCGAAAACTCTAATTTTGGTCTAAACAATGTGTTTTCTTAGTTCTAGTTCTCTTCATAAAAGCTACAAGTATTTGTAGGTCTCTTCGGATAGGATTTATATTTCTCGTGATGTAGTCTTGATAAGCAATAATAATGAAAAGTCAGCACCATCGGATCAATCATTACTTGACCAAATTTTGATCTTTCCTCCCTTGGCCTCTGCAAATTTCCCTCCGGTTGTGTGATGTATGGATTGTAGGGAGACAAATAGGGTACTAGTATACTTGATTCAAATGCTATTGTGCAATCTGACTCGACTATCCAGCCAGATTTTTCGTTCCCCTCTATGCAGGCAACAGGTGACTCACCCACATATATTTGATGCTTCACCAGTTCCACGTGTCCCTAGCACGACCATGGAACTCAGCACGGCTTCATCTCCAGTGCCTAATCCTCATATACCACCATATTATCCCATGCAAACAAGACTATAGAACAACATTCACCAACCAAGGATTTACATCGATGACACGGTGTAATATGATGCCTACCGGTGTGCATTTCTTGTTGTGCTAAACTGCTGACTCTTGAGGATGCTCTTTGTGATAGAAATTGGAAGGAGGCCATGGACGCTAAATATCAGACACTCTCAAAGAACAAGATATGGCACTTGTTATCATCTTAGTCTGGTCGCAATATCATTGACTGCAAGTGGGTATTTAAATTGAAGAAGGCTGATGGTTTTATTGAATGCTATAAGGCTAGATTGGTTGCAAAAGAATTCAAACAATGATACGTGGTTGATTATGAAGAAACATCCAGCCTAGTTGTGAACCCCACTACAATTCGTCTTATTCTATCGTTAGCAGTGTCACGTGGATGGTTACTTCATCAATTGGATATACAAAATGCATTTTTGCATGGCGTTCTGGAATAGGATGCATTCATGCAACAGCCGCGGGTTATGAAGTATGTTGATCAGGGGAGGATCTCGTCCTTATTCAGTCCAAATATTCCACCGACCTTCTGCGATGGAGCGGTATGACAACATATAAATCAGTAACTTTTCCGATGTTAACAACTGAAAAATTATTAAAGTTTGACAGGAGAGGGTTATCAGTTGTAGAAGCAACACGGTATATGAGTATAGTAGGTGTTTTATAGTATCTAACATTGACATGACCAGATATATCACACGTGGTCCACATATGTGTCAAGATCCGAATATGTAAATCTGGACTCTCTATATATATTGTACTAGTCTAGGATCACTCTAGTGCACAGAGTGTAACATAGATAAAATATCGACCATATACTTGATTAGATATGGCAACGGATACCTGAAACCCGAGTACCTGATGGGTTTTACCCGATAAGGAGGTGAGTATGGAAAGATATCTTCACCTGCGGGTATACTAATGGGCAAAAACCTCTACCCATCAGGTAGAGCGGGTGCGGGTACGGCTGTATACTACCCGTACCCACATACCCATGGGTAAAATATACCCGGCGGCCCATATACATAATACATACCCTTATCAATTCAGCCCACTCATGGCCCATATACCCGTGGCCCGTATATATATATTTGAAACAAAGCCGATGGAAATTCGTGGGATATCTTCACTTTGTGCCTTATTTACTTTGTGCCTGTCAGTTGTGTGGAATCCGTGGGAAAAGAAATCCGTACCTGTCACTTTGTGCTATCGGGTATGGGTTACCCGTCGGGTACAAATACCCACGTGGGTGCGGGTATGGGTAAGTTTCTATACCCATGTGCGGGTATGGGTATCTTAGCGGGTAGAGTTATATCTGTCGGGTGTGGGTATGGGGTGGCTATACCGAGCGGGTATGTACCTGTTGCCATCTCTATACATGATTAATAAAGGAAAAAACTCAAATATTATTAATTATCAGAGAACGACTTTATGGTCAAGCTTACAAATAATATCTTGAAGAGCTTAGAAACTAGCAGTGCAAAATAAAAATAAGCATTGTAGCCATTCGCCATGCCCACGGGCAATCGACTGGGAAGCGAAGTCCTAATCTGCAAAGTCGTTGAAGTATCCTCCTTCTGGTACCTCCTGCTGATATGGCTCTTTATCTTCAACTGAACAACAATAGGCATAAAGCAGTGAGTACATTGGTACTCAGCAAATCGTTTGTAACAAAAGTGCAATATAATTTGCAAGGCTTACCAATGGATAGCTGAAAGGTTATTTTGCAGAAATCAATAATTTAAAGTAAATATAATAAATAGATTGAAAGAAAACTTTAGAGAAAACTATAATGAATAAATAATCAAAGGAATTATATAAACCACAAGTGAATTGATCATTCACTCCAATAAATCACACATGAACCAACCATTCACGTAATGAACCACCAATGAATTAACTGTTCACTTTTCACAGCTCTCCTAGCCAAAATTTTAGAAAATATCTGCTATTTGTGTGAAATCACTGAGCATTATCCACAATCAGGGACACGGCTATTCGAATAGTTTTACACTCTGCAGAGGTTGCACAACTTTTGTCGAGACCTGAATATGCAAATCCGGACTCTCTATGCATACCGCACTAGTCCAGATCACGCTAGTGCAAACAGTATAAACATAGATAAAATACCGACCATATACATGGTTAACAAATGAAACAAAGACTCAAATATTAATAATTATCAGAGTATAACCTTATGGTCAAACTTACAATTAATAGCCTGAAGGGCTTAAAATCTAGCAGCAGAAAACATAAATAAGCATAGAAGCCCCACTCGACATACCCACAGGCAATCGACTGGGAAGCGAAGGCCTAATCTGTGAAGTCAAATTAATACCAATTTTGTATAACCAATACTAATGACACACCAATGTCGTGGCACACAAATTTTATAACTATGGCTCTAACCACGATTCAATATCTTATTAAGTCAAATTAATTAATTGATCACATATGATGATGAACTCATCGAGATTATAAGCATGGCTAAGCAAATTTTATCACATAACCCATGTGACAACTAGTATGGCATCACTAAATAGTATCCCATCCTATGGTGATAATGGCATCATGATATTCAAATTATCAAGGAGGGATTAATCAATTAGGATGATAACTGCCAAGTACAAGGGTCTGTAATAAATTAGCAATGCAATATAATTTAAAACAAAATAAATAATTAGTAGATTGAAAACTAGATTCAACATAATCAAAGGACACGACTGGCCTTAGCCTTACTCATCTATGAATTCTTGATCTTCAAATCTTGCTTGAGCTCCTTCGAAGATGTTGTCTATCGCAGGAACGAAAACAAAAATAAATTTAAATAAAATCCAAATAAAATCTAAAAATTTAAAAACTAAAAACAAAAGGTAGAGCTTAATTTTATATGAATTTATAAAAAAGAATTGACTCAATTAGAATTACGACAGAGGATAACGAGTCATTTGAAGTTTGTTAGACGAGAAATTGCTAAAAAAGAAAAATGAAGGAATATTTCAAAGAATATTCCTTTAGCGAAAAATTACCAAAGAGCATTAGTGCTACTATTTTGGCATGACACCGGTGAGGAAAGGCTCATACGACTCAGCCAAATAGCAAAATTGGTCACTAGGGTGTTGAGGAACACCTAGGAGGTGGCGACACAGAAAACGAAGCACAGTGACGATGTGGGCGGCGACAACGACATGGGTTGGAGAGAGGAATAATACCTGAGCATGGAACACAGAGAAGTAAGGTGAGCACAGGCTAGAATGCAGTATGGTGAAGCTAGAAAAATTATTGGCTCAGCTAGAAACTCATCGGAGACAACACAATCGATGTTTGAATGATGTCGGTAGGGAAAAAGGAAAAACTTGATAATTTGGTGCTCGGTAAACAAAATCTAAAACCACTTGAAAGGGACCTATCTGGGATAGTTTGGCAAATTTTGATGTGAAGGGATTATGGAAAGCATCACCGGATAGATGGGGGCGTGAGGTGCTCTAGGCGGCCACGGCTAGGTGTCGGAGGTAAAAATTTGTGGAGGCTTTTTAGGGCAAAGGATGGAAACATGGTGTAGAACGTGATGAGGCAAGTCTAAGAGAGGTCACGACATGGGCTAAAACTTACTGGAGGCGACAAATTGACGTCAGGAAGCGATCTCGGCCTAGATTAGCGAAACTCGATTCCGAAAGATTGGCTGCACCAAAATCAAATTAATTTGGCAATAAGGTAGATGATACATGGGAACATGATGTGACATGAAATAATCACAAAAAATCTCACCAGATATCTTGGGACGCGATGAGTAATTTTGGGGCCGAAATGCCTCAGTGCCGATAGCATTCTACCCTTTGGGGAGACTTGGCATGACTTCGGACAGTTTAGAGGGGTCAAGGGGTCACATTTATAGGCTTGGAAAAGATAGAAACTGACTCCAATTCACGGATTTTAGTTTAGAGTCTGTTTGAAAAAAATAAGGGATAAAAGACAAACGGATGAACAAAACGTAAAGAGGCTAGATGGGATGGATTCCTTGCGTGATTTGGCAGAACTTTCCTTTTGGGTAGACATTGAAATAATGCCCGGATTTAGAGTTGCCATGAGAGCTATAGAAGGGAGGAGAGAGAAGGAGTTTGAGCTGCTCACAGTGTTGATCGATGGTTTTTGTTTTGGGGAAGATGATTATAAGGCCAAGGAATAAAGGAAAGGAAAGAGGGGTTCTCATTCATAAAGGAAGAAAATTTTATTCACTAGGTGGAGTGACAAAAATTTCAGGGTTAAGAGTGCTCGCTTAGGAGCACTCTAGGGATAGGTAACCAACAGGAAGTTTTCTCTTTTAAAAAAATTTTAAATTGAGCTCAAATAATATGAGTACATCCCCATTACATACACATCTTCCACTCCAAGCATATATGAGAAAGTGCAAGAACCTGAGAGTCCAATGACGAGGGAAAGAGCCAAGCTTTTAAACAAATAGGTGTTTTTATTTCTCATGGAGTTTCCTTTAGTTCATGGTGAGCTTGAGATACTACATTATACTAGTATGTTATATATTCTTATGTATGACTCATGTGAAGACTTGGGAAGCAAACCTTGGACGGGAAACCTAAAGGAAGGAGTTCAAGAGATTGCCATGTGGCAAGGGAAGTTCAAAACCAAGCAGCCATGTGATCACACATTCCATGACGTGAGAAAGATATGGCCTACGTGCCAAAATATGTTCGAACCCATCTAAAGTTTCAACCTTGTGTTCAGATAGGGGCTTAGCCCAAAATTAAAGGAGTCTGAATAGCTAAATTTGAGGAGTTGGATTAGGAAACCTTCACCGAATAAGGGATTAATTTGACCAAGGCTTTCCTTACGTGTGTTAGAGAAGGCACTATAAAACCCTTGTACTCTCCTATTGTTGGGCAGACCACCTTTGAGAAAAATCAATCTACTAAAAGTTTTTGTTCGAGTTCTTTGTGATTACCGAAGTTCTAAGGAGAATTAGGCATACTCTTCAATCAAGATCGTTCATTCTTTCCGCTAGGAATTGGGTGCACGATAGATCTTCGCTTGGTGATTGGCGAAATCAACGCGAGTGTGTTTTGACGGATTAAAGAGTGTTCGTCCCTTGCACTGGCATTAGAGGATCATTACGATTCATCAAGACTCTCGTGAGTATCCATCCTACATCAAGAAAATTGGGCGACCCCGTATCATCTTGGTATCAGAGTACGGTTTACTCGGTAGGATCTTATCCCTTTTAATTTCAATTTATTTGTTGCTGTCCTATAGTCCATATAGCCGAAAATTGCCTCATAAAAAATCTAAATCCTAGTTTAATATATTATTTTATGTGAGTTTTGTTAAGTTTTGATCCATTAGAAATTTTATTTACGTGCTGACCTTAGTGTCCTTTTGCATTGCTTAATTGTTGTTATTTTAAATCTTTAAAAATCTGCTAGTTGGTCCTTCAAATAGCTCAAAAAAATAATAGATTCAATCTTGCTTTTGGTTCTTGGTGGGCGGCCGTACCCTAAACCCTAGCCACCTTTTTAGCGTATGTCTACAACTCTTCCAAGAGCAATCCGAGTACAACCCTAGATCGGTTTGGCTAACTGTCCTCATCCGAACTCTTTGAGATATTGCCATCCAAAACCAACTCTAGGGAAGTTCTATCCGAAATCCAAGAGAAGAATTTGTGTTCAGGTTGTTTCCTTGAATTCCTTGCCGTGCACAATTGAAACAGCCAAACACCATACAAACTGATCTTCACTCAAATCCTTTGAACACTTGAAACTAGTCATGATATTGCATCGTGAGCTGCTCTTGAATAATTTACTCTCAATTGAACATTAGACTTGTGCATCACTCACTCGGCCGATCAAAAAAATTTCAAAGTTTAGAGAGAGAGAGAGTATCTTTTAATTACCTTTTTACCCTTATATTTTTGAAAAAGTTTGTTACTCATATATCTCATTAGATTCAGAACGAGATTTTGAGTCTACTTGAGTCAATTGTCGGGTAGCAAAAAAAAAAGAGGGCAAAAAAAAAAGAAAAAAAGGTGAGGAAAAGGGCCGAACTTGGATGAGTGTTTTGTGCTATAAATTCAGTTCGAATATTTAATTTTTTTTAGCAATCTTGTGCCCTTATCTTCATAATATTGCAATTGGCTAGTGTCTTTCCTAGTACTTGATGCAAAACGAGCTAATATCTCCCGATTGTTTCTTTTAGCTCATTCCTTTATTTGCATTGAATCACATTGATCATTGTGTGTGCATTCATACAATTCACTTATATCTTTGGATCAACACAATTATTACTTAATACAACAATATCGTGAAATTTAGATTATGTAGGATAAACACTTCCTAACCAAGCTCCACTAAATATACTTCACCGTGCAATTATGATTCACTTTTAAATCCGCTTGATCATCACTTGCTATTGTAGCCACTACCAAGTGTAAGTTTCGTTTTGGCCTCAATTCACTTCGTAAAAGTAAGAACTTTACTTAGGAGAGAAAATAGTGAGATAGAGCGAACTCTACATATCATACATATATTTGTGCCACTAACCATGTCAGGAGGAGATGATGTCGAGACCCGAATATGCAAATCCGGACTCTCTGTGTGTACTGCACTAGTCCCAGGATCACGCTAGTGCACACGGTCGAATATAGATGTCATCACAACCATATACACGCTATAATAAAGGAAAAACTCAAATATCAATAAAACTCGAAAAGTATGACCTTATGGTCAAACTTACAAATAGACTAGCCCGAAGGGCTTAACAAAACTAGCAGCGAAAATCCAAAATAAAACGTAGTGGCCAATCGACAAGTCCACAGGCTATCGAGTGGAGAACGAGGCCTAATCCACGAAGTCGTCGAAGTAACCTCCTTCTGGAACCTCCTATTGATGATACTCCTCTTCCTCAACTGAGCAACATTGGGTATAAAGCCGTGAGTACATTGGTACTTAGCAAGTCATTTGTAACAAATTGAATGCAATATAGTATGCAAGGCTTACCAAAGAATGGCTGAAAGGTTAATTTGCATAAACAATATTTGAAGGTAAATACAATAAATAGATTGAAGGCGAACTTTAAATAAAACAATAATAAATAAATAATCAAAGGAATTGATATAACCACTTGCGGACATCCCATCCACAAGTTAAACCAACCACGTATAGACCTCACATCCATAAGCTAAACCAACAGTGAATTAACCATTCACTGTCTAACCACAATCCACAAGTTTTCAGAAATAACTACCCCTCGTGTGAAATCACCGAGCATTGTCCATGACCGAGGATGCGCCTATTCGAATAGTTTTACACTCTGCAGAGGTTGCACAACTTTACCCACACGATGTGATAATCCTCACATTAAAGAAAATCACAACAAGGCCTTTACAAAGTTCAGTTACAACTTAATCCGCCCGCTAGGGTTTCGCATCACCCCCCCTTGCGCCACATGGAAATCAGCAACTATGTTCATCTCAATGGCAAGATTAAAGTTGAAACATCCCAAATTAGTCAGCCAGGTCCGTCCCATACCAGACATGTGGTTTGCACGGTAAAGCTCAGATCAATGACGCACAAAGTGAAGTCCTTAACATTACTCGGGTGAGACTACCACATCCCCCAAAGTGCACCTGCACTTCACCCTTTACTGCACGATCACTCGCCCGAGTGCAAAAACCAATTTGTATAACCACCGCCGATGACGCACCAACGTCATGGCACAATTTTAATAAACGTGGCATAAACCACAGTTCCATATCTCATTAAGTCAAATTTATAATTCACATGTGATGATAAAACCGATCGTAACTTAAGCAAGGCTAAGCATCTAATCGTACCAACCCATGTGACAAATATCATAACATCACTAGTAAATTTCCCAACCTATGGTGACAATGGCATCATGGCATTCCAAAATGTCAAGGAGAGATAATACTCAATTGGGATGATAACTACTAGTACAACAGTTTATATAAAATAGCGATGCAATGTAATTAAAATAAAATAATTAAATAATAGATTGCAAACTAGGTTCAACATGATCAAAGGGCACGACTTGCCTTGGTTATGCTCAGTGAGGTACTCCTGGTCTTCGGGCGCGAAACCTGCTCCTCCGGAATCCGAATCTAGCGAGAGAGAAAGCGACCGAAACCAAAGAAACACATAAAATGATAAGCAAATGAACTCCAAAATTCACAAAACTAGAACCAACAGCTAGAGCTCGATTTTAGATGAATTTAGAAAAAAGAACGGGATCAATCGGAGCTAGGACGGAGGAGAACGGGTTCTCGGAAAATAAAACAGGAAATAAATTGGGGAAATTGAAAAATATTACTGTGCTGTGGACCGGGCTCACGAGAAACCAGGTCTACGGTGAACCCAGCGCACGAAATAGTGTATGCGGGCGAGGAGCTGCTGACGCGGCGGGCTAGGGCTGACGTGGCAGCCGCTCGTGCCACCACGTGGTACGGGGGTGACGTGGCAGCTGACGTGGCTGCCATGTGGCTCGGGGGAGTGGTTTTGGCTGACGTGGCATGCCACGTGGACTAGAGGCGGCGTGGCACGCTGGTGCTGCTGCCACGTGGCTAGGCTGAGTGGCGGCTCGGCGCGGCGCGACGGGCGGGATCCGGCGGCGGGGGCGTCGGCGCGTGGTATATCCGGGCGCTCGCTCGGATCTGGATGGCGGCTTCGGATGAGGCAGCGCGGAGGCGGAGTCGGCGATGGGCGACGCGCGTCCCGGCTTCGCCCGCGAGGCGCCGCGCGGCGCGAGTCTGTAGCGCGCGCGCGGTGGGCAGCGGAGATTACCGCGCGGGGCGGATCGGCGACGCGCGTGTCGAGCGCGCTGCGCTGCGTCGCCGCGGGCATGTGCGCGGCGGGCGCGAGGAGGCGCGCGCGAGGAGCGTCGCCCGGCAAAGCGCAGCGAGGCGAGTAGCGAGCAGCGAGAGGCGGCGGCGACTCACCGGCGAGGGAAGGGAGGGCGCGCGACCACTCCGCGGCGTCGGGCGAGGAAGAGACGCACGGCGGCGCGCAACCGCTCGGTGGACGGCGCGCGAGGCGAGGAAGCGGCGCAGCGGCGGCGGCGGGTGCACGCGGCGAGGGCGAATCGATATTTATCACGTGGAACCGAGACAACCCAATCGGTTCGCACGCAGCAAAACGCGGGTTTGGTTTGGGCGGTCTAGATGCCGCGGGAGGAGATCGGGCGGCGAGCACGTGCGGGAGCGGTTTAGGGTTAGAGTTGCAGCGGCGAGGCGGGAGTCGGCGAGATGGGCGCAGCGTCGGCTTCGCCAGCGTGGCGTCGTGGCGGGCGCGCGCGCGCGCGGGCGCGGTGGGCGGCGGAGATTGCACGGCGCGGGGCGGATCGGCGACGCGTGTCAGCGCGCTGCGCTGGCGTCGCGGCACGTCTTGCGGCGAGGCGGAGGCGGCGCGCGCGAGCGCGCCCGGCGGCAGCGCAGCGGCGAGGTGAGCGGCAGCGGGGGCGGCAGCGACTCACCGCGAGAAGCGGCGCGACCACTCCGGCGGCGTCGGGCGAGGAAGGAGACGCGACGGCGGCGGCAACGGCCCGGTGACGGCGCGCGAAGAAGCGGCGGCGGCGGCGACGGTGCACGCGAACCGAGGGCGAATGCGATATTTATCACGCGAACCGAGACAACCCAATCGGTTACGGCACGAGCAAAAGCGGGTTTGGTTTGGAGCGGTCTAGATGCGCGGGAGGGAGATCGGGCGGCGGCACGTGCGGGGCGGTTTAGGGTTAGAGTTCTGCGCGCGCGAGGCGGGCGGGTGGGATGCGGCGCGGCGCGATCAACGGTAGCGACACGCAGCGGCGGTGGCGGCGCGAGATCGAGCACGAGCCACGTGACGCGTGGCGAGGAGGGGTGATCGGACAGCGCGGCGGCGCGGAGCAGGCGGATGGCCGACGCGTGGAGGGGCGGAGAGATCTGGCGGCGGAGGGAGGGGCGGGGCGGGAGCGGCGCGAGGATGGCCGGATGGCCGACACGCGTCGAGGGAAAGATCGAGCGGCTGGGAGCATTTCCCAAGTTTATTTAATTCAAAAAATTCAAATAAAATCCCAGGAGCTCTAGAAAATAGCAAATAAATCCCAAAAATTCACCAAAAATACCAGAAAATTCCTTGAGACCTGAAGAATCCAAATAAAATATTTTCAACTTATGTTAATGTTTATTTTACTCAGATTAAATCATTTTAAAATTGCAAAAATTCATTTGAGGCTTAATTTAATTCCAGAAAATTCTAGAAAATTTCTTGTGACACGAGGAACTCAATTAAAATATTTTCAGCTACTGTTGAAGTATAATTTAATCATATTAAATTCTTTTAAATTTTTTGAAAATTCATGTAGGCTTGTTTTTAAATTCAGGAAAAACTCTAGAAATTTATTTTTAAATTCTAGGTTTTGAAAATCCCCAAAAATCATGATGTTACAAGCAGGCGCAGCTCAAGGCGGTCCAAAGGCTCAACACAGGTGAGACCGCGTGGTGGCCAATGCTAATCATCCACCCCAACCTGAGAGAGGTGAAGGGGGCGGCCCCCATGGTCCGGGGAGGGGCCATAGACATGGAGGCCGTGGTGGGGAAGTGCCTCATTTCGACGATGATGGTTACCACCGCCGTAATTAATACAGCGACGAACGGCCAAATGAAGAGAAGTTTGGTAAGCTTAAATTTACCATGTCAACATTTTCAAGTACACATGACCCCGAGAATTACCTTACTTGAGAGCTCAAGGTGGACAAGGTGTTCCGCATGCATAATTATTCTGAGGAGATGAAGATTCACATGGCGGGTCTTAAATTCATTGACTATACTCTTATATGGTGGGAATAAATTCAAAATCAAAGGAGAAAGTATGACGAGCCTCCCATCACTACATGGGAAGAGGAAGTTCCATATGAGAGTAAGGTTTGTTCCTAAACATTATAAACATGATTTATTTGATAAATTACAGCAAATGAAGCAAGAAACCTTCACGGTGGAGGAATACTATAAAGAGATGGAATGGCCATGATTCGAGCTACTGTATATGAACAAGAAGAGCAAACAAAGTCATGATTCCTTGCTGACTTACACTCTCTCATCAAGCGCATCACTGAATTTCAGTCTTACAACAACATGGAGGAGTTGGTACATCAAGCAACCAAGGCTGAAAGACAAATACAACAAGACATGAGGGTAACAAGAACATCATTCTTCATGCTCCGAACAGTACCTACAGGAGGTAAATCCACATGTTGTTTTAATTCATTTTAAACTAATCTCTCTAGTGGAAGTTTTGCTCCTAGTATATGTGTTGCCCCAAATGCAAACAATGTCACTCCTTCCAGTTCAAAGATTGGACCAGCCCCTTCTTCATCATCTTCTATTGGTTCTACGGCCAAGAGTAGCTCTATCAAATGCTTCAAGTGTCTTGGACGTGGACATATGCAAAAGGATTATCCAAATAATAAGGTAAAGTTGATAACTGAGAATGGAGAATATGATTCTGCTAGTGATGAAGATGGAGAGTATCTTGCTGATTTTGGAGCGAATGAGGATGGCCGAGGGGAAGAAAGAGAAGAGAAAACACATGGGGATGGGTATTGTGACCCTGAGTCTGGTCATATCCTTGTGTGCACTCCTTCAGTATTGAGCGTTCAAGCCAAATCCAACCATGAACAGCGCTGCAATCTCTTCCAAACAAGAGCTCAGGTAAACAAAGATGGTAAGTGTTGCAAGGTTATTATTGATGAAGGTAGTTGTCATAACCTAGCTAGTAAAGAACGTTACAACAAACTTATATTAAAATACAAGAAACATCCACATTCATATCAAATTTAATGGGTGACTAATGATGGCTCTACGAATGTTGGGTACACTATTGATGTTAGCTTTCAGATTGGTAATTAGCAAGATACTGTGGAGTGTGATGTGATCTCCATGGATGTTTGTCATTTACTTTTAGAGAGGCTATGTCAATATGATAGGTATGTGATTCATAATGGTAGAACAAATCAATATAAGTTTATGTGAAATAGCAAAGAAATAACATTGCGGCCTATGACCCCTTCTCAAATTATCATTGAAAATGCTCAAAAAAAAGTGCAAACAGGGGGTGAGAGAGGGAAGGAACAAAAGAATGAAATTCCACATAGAGTGAACAAGAGAGAAAAATTAAAATTGAGTGGGAAAGCAAACATTGAGGGAGAGAAAAAGTTAGTGATGATGACAACAAAATCTGAGTTGAGGGAGATGAGAGAAGATCCCACTATGTTTTACTTTGTGTTGCTATATAAAGAAGCTTTGATGACTACTAATGACTTAACCTCTATTCCTAGTGTTGTCTCCCAAGTTTTGCAGGCTTATAACGACGTATTTTCAAAGGAAGTACCCGCTGGACTACCACCCATTCGAGATATTGAGCATCATATTGACTTAGTTTTAGGAGCCTCTCTTCCAAACTGGCTGCCATACCTTACCAACCCTGAGAAGACAAAGGAGATTCAGCGGCAAGTGCAAGCACTTTTGGACAAAGGGTATGTATGTGAGAGTCTTAGCCCTTATGTCATTCTTGTTATTCTTATTCCTAAGAAAGATGGTACTTAACGAATGTGCATAGACTGTAGAGCTATAAACAACATAATTGTTCACTATCGTCATCCGATTCCTAGACTAGATGATATGCTTGATGAGTTAAGTGGTTTTATTATTTTTTCTAAAATTAACTTGTGTAGTGGATACCATCAAATAAGAATGAAACATGGTGATGAATGGAAAATTGCATGTAAAACGAAGTTTGGCTTATATGAATAGTTAGTGATGCCTTTTGGATTGTCCAATGCTCCTAGTACTTTCATAATCTTAATGAACCATGTCTTCAAGCATTTCATTGGAAAATTTATGGTAGTTTACATTGATGATATCTTGATATATAGCCACTCTTTGTATAATCATGTTGAACACATCAAACAAGTGTTAGAGGTGCTTAGACGGAAACAAATGTATGCTAATCTTGAGAAGTGTACCTTTTGCACTAGTAAGATTGTGTTCCTAGGCTATGTTGTTTCAGATCATGGTATTGAAATAGATGAATATTAAATTGAAGCTATTCAAAATTGGCCTACTCCTGTGAATGTTAGTCAAATTCGTAGCTTCCATGGGCTACGAATCTTTGAGGTTGAATGTGATGCTAATAGAATAGGTATTGGTGGTATTTTGATGTAAGAAATAAAACCTGTTGCATATTTCAGTGAGAAACTTCATGGCACACAATTGAATTACTCCGTTTGTGATAAAGAATTATATGCTCTAGTGCGTGTGTTAGAAACTTGACAACATTATCTTTGGCCTAAGAAATTTATCATACATTCTGATCATGAAATTTTGAAATATTTAAAGGGTCAAGAAAAATTGAATCGTAGACATGCTAATTGGGTAGAATTCATTGAAACTTTTTCTTACATTGTCAAATACAGGAACGGCAAAGAAAATATGGTAGCTGATGTATTGTCTAGAAAATATGTGCTTTTCACTCAATTGAAAGTTAACGTTCTAGGATTAGAAAGCTTGAAAGAATGATATACTTTCGATCATGACTTTTCAACACCATATTATAATTGCAAAGATGGCAAAGGGTATGATAAGTTTCATATTCATAATGATTTTCTCTTTCGCATGGACAAGCTATGCGTTCTAGAATCTTCTGTACATTTGTTACTATTGCAGGAGTCTCATGCAGGAGGATTGATGAGACATTTTGGAAGAGAGAAGATGTACATGATGTTAAACGATCACTTCTATTGGCCTAAGATGAGGCGAGATGTTGAGAAGTTTGTTCAACGATGCATCACATGCCATAAGGTGAAGTCGAAACTCAATCCACATGGTTTGTATACTTCACTTCTAGTTCCTAGTGCTCCTCGGGAAGACATTAGCATGGATTTTGTGTTAAGATTACTTAGGACTAAGAGGGGGAGGGATTCTGTTTTTATTGTTGTGGATAGGTTTTCTAAGATGGCATATTTTATTTCTTGTCATAAGAGCGACGTTGCGTTGCATGTATCTGACCTATTTTTCAGAGAGATTATGAAATTGCATGGTATGCCTAGGACCATTGTTTTAGATCACGACGTCAAATTCATGAGCTAATTTTGGAGGACTTTATGGGCCAAGCTTGGGACAAAGCTATTGTTTTCAAAGACCTATCACCCACAAACAGATGAACAAATGGAGGTGGTGAACCGTACACTCTCAATGCTGTTGCAGACGATGATCAAAAAGAATTTGAAAGATTATCTACCGCATGTTGAATTTGCATATAATAGGGCGGTGCATTCTATAACTCAATTATGTCTATTTGAGGTGGTGTATGGCTTCAAACCAATCACGCCACTTGACTTAATGACACTTCCCTTACAAGAACATGCTAATATGGAGGCTTTGAAGCATGCTGATTTTGTGAAAAAGCTCCAAGAAAAGACTAAAGAGGTAATTAAAAAGAAGGTACGTGCTTATGCTTTAAAGGCTAACAAATCTCACAAGAAAATATTTTTTTGAACCAGGTAACTTAGTGTGGGTACACCTTCACAAAGACCGCTTTTCGGAGAAGCAAAAATCCAAATTAATGCTCTGTGGTGATGGTCCTTTTAAAGTACTTGCCGAGATCAACGATAATGCATATAAGATAGAACATCCGGGAGACGACTATGGGGTGAGCACTACTTTTTAAAGGAATACGCGTAGGCTACGGAAGCAGAAAACAAAACTTTTCTACCGCGCACCCAAGAACATCATGCTAAGGAAGGATCATGGATCGTTACCATTTAGGCCTTGCGCGCGTGAAGAAGAATTGAAACCGATCCAATCACGCGCGTCGAGGTAGTAGTGGAAGTAGCCGATCGTCCGAACAGATCGTCTCTCTCCACGCACGCCGATCAACATCGCAACGAGCAGCGCCTCCACCGTATCCACACGTCCGGGCTGGGCGCCGATCGCGAGTGTACTAGCACTCGTGAGCAGCTAGGGTTTGGCTCGGGAGGTGGCGGCTAGGGTTTTGCTAGATGTTACAGGCACACATCCCCTCCCCCTCGCCTCCATATATATAGACCTCCTCACGTGGGCCTCGTGGACCGAGGCCCAATAGGAGTCTATTCGGATCTCTATCCGAATTGAGCCCATATCCGAATCATATTGAATTAGTGTTCCAACCCGTTAAGCGTGCGACCAGAGGTTCACGTATACTTGGTCGTGACCGAAACGCCTTTCCGGTTACCATGTTAATAGCGGTCTCTAGTAAGACATATTAACTCCAAAGTATATGTAAAGATCATATCGGTGAACTCTGTAATGTCCTCTCATGTACGAATCCCTTTGCCTCACGATATAGATTGAGCTCAAGGCGAGACACTGTGTCATCCTCTTAATAGCTCAATCACTCTCTCGATTCCGTGATGGATTATAAACTCGTGATTGACTCCTCAATCACCTTGGCATGGCCATGCACTTTCATAATCCATTACATTGAGGGCCCAGAGATATCTCTCCCATAAGGAGGGCAAATTCTATCTTGATCATTCACATCCCACTACATGTTTCATGGCAAACCCGAAGACTACTTTTATGACTACCCGATACGGAGTAGTGATTAGTAGTCCCAAAATAAGCTACTACTCATGTTGGGAACCATGATGACCTCAAGTCTAAGGACTCTACATAAACACTACTTGAGACCAGCGATGACACATGGAATCTCTGCGGTGTCTCATGGCGAGTCTATCCAACATATGTTCACTAACACATGTCCATATTATTGATTTGGTATCACCATACCATGATCCATGAGACATGATCATCAATCAATACATATGCTGATCTTTGTCTTTGAATCATATTTGTTCCTCATATGATATCGATCGAGGATCATTTAGAAATAGCAACATCTTAGTATTTAAGAGTCTCATGAATAAGTCACATACTCATTGATCAATAATGATGATGTCTATTCCAAGGAACAAAGTAATGTATCATAAACATAGTATGTGATATATACAACATCTCCATGTTGCCTCTAGGGCATATCACTATGATCTCCCACTTGCACTAGAGTCAACCATGTAGGTATCTAATACCCATTGCCCTAGTGTGAGCCTCATGCTTTGGTGGGAAGTGGCTTTGTCAACGGATCTGCAATGTTCAAATTCGTTTGTACTTTGCATATCTTAACATCGCCTCTCTCCACTATCTCGCGGATGAGATGAAATCGCCGTAAAATGTGCTTGGACTTACAGTGCGATCTAGGCTCCTTGGCTTGTGCAATGGCCCCACTATTGTCACGATGAGGTCCATTGGGCTGGAGGCACTAGCCATCACACCAAGCTCGAAATAAATTTCTTGATCCAAACAACCTCTTTGGCGGCTTGAAGCTGCTATGTACTAAACTTCGTTGTAGAATCAGCAACCGTCACGCTTGGAACTCTTCCACTTACCGCACCGCCATTGAGCGAACACAAATCCAGTTGCAATCTAAAATCATCTTTGTCGGTTTGGAAGCTAGCATCGGTGTAACCATTTACAACGAGCTCTTCCTCACCTCCATAGACAAGGAACACATCTTTAGTTCTTCTCAAGTACTTCAAGATGTTCTTTACGGCAATCCGGTGACTTTCACTGGATCTGATCGTATCTACTCGTAGCACTTAAAGCATACGAAACATCCGGGCGTGTACAAAGCATGGCATACATAATGGACCCAATAGCGAAGCATATGGAATCGTATTCATTTTATCCGCTCATCGGTGTACTAGGACACGATTCTTGCTAAGATTTATACCATGTGACATAGGTAGAAAACCTTTCTTGGAATCATGCATGTTGAACCTTTTCAACACCTTGTCAATGTACATATCTTGGCTTAATCCAATTAGCCTTTTGATCTATCTCTATAGATCTTGATGCCAGAATATATCTGCCTCTCCTAAGTCTTTCATAGAGAAACTATTTTTAATGAAGACTTATGATTCGAGCAAAGGAATGTCATTTCCGATCAGTAATATGTCATCCACATATAAGACCGAAATACGAGTGCGCTCCCACTAGCCTTTTGTAAACACAAGGCTCTTCTTCGTTCTTGATGAAACCAAACCCTTTGATTACTTCATCAAAGCGAATGTTCCAACTCCGAGATGCTGCTTTAATCCATAAATGGATCTTTGGAGCTTGCATATCTTTCCAACAGATTGCGGATCGACAAAACACGTGGGCTGTGTCATGTACACATCCTCACTCAGATTTCCATTAAGGAAAGCTGTTTTGACATCCATTTGCCATATTTCATAGTCGAAATATGCAGCAATCGCTAGAATGATCGAATAGACTTTAGCATTGCGACGGGCGAAAAAGTTTCATCATAATCAATACCTTGAATTTGTTTGAAACCTTTGGCCAATCGCGCTTTATAGATGTGAACATTTCCATCTATGTCTATCTTTTCTTGAAAACCCATTTGCATTCAATGGTTTTAACACCATCAGTGGATCAACCAAGTTCCAAACTTGATTACTATGCATGGATTCAATTTGGATCTCATGGCTTCAAGCCATTTCTCGAGTCTGGTCCCACCATTGCTTCTTCATAGGTCTTAGGCTCATCGTTGTCTAACAACAATATGTCCCGTTGTTGAGTAGTCAAGAACATGTACCTCTCGGTGCACGACGTGACCTTCGACCTCACGTGGTCTTGGTGTGTCCACAAGGTTCTTCAACAGTTTGTTCATCTGTTGTGGTTAGTAGGAGCTGAAACGTTATCGGTGTTTCTTGAATTTCTTCAAGTTGCTTTGTGCTCCCACTATCCCTTCATGAGAGAAACTCTTTCTCTAAGAAGACACCATCTTGGGCGACAAACACTTTGCCTTCTCCTCGATTATAAAAGTAATATCCTTTTGTTTCCTTAGGATACCCGATAAAGAAGCATTTATCAGTTTAGGAGTGAGCTTATCAGTTGTAAACGTTTTACATAAGCCTCACATCCCCAAATCTTAAGAAAAGACAAGCTAGGGCGTTGTCTGTCCACATCTCATATGGTGTCTTTTCTCTGATTTTGATGGAACCTGTTTAGTGTGAGCAGGTGTTTCAGAGCGTACCCCAAAAGACAACGGAAGATCACTTTGGCTCATTATGGGCGCACCATATCTAATAAGGTGCGATTTCTCCGTTCGAATACCCCATTCCATTGAGGTGTTCTGGCGAGTCAATTGTGGAACAATTCCACAATCCTTTAGATGATTGCCAAACTCATGGCTCAAATACTCGCCTCCACGATCGGATCGTAGAAACTTGATTGTCTTGCCTAAATGATTTTGCACTTCATTTTGGAATTCTTTGAACTTTTCAAAGGATTCGGACTTATGCTTCATCGGTAGATATACCCATATCTACTAAAGTCATCGATAAAAGTTATGAAATCTGAAAACCACCTCCGTTGTTAAGCTCATTGGTCCACATACATCGGTATGTACGAGTGCCAATAAGTCATTTGCCCGTTCACCTTGACCGGTGAAAGGTGCCTTTGTCATCTTGCCAAGTAAACAAGATTCGCATGTCTCTAATGATTCAAAATCAAATGAGTGCAGAATACCATCTCTATGGAGCTTTTGCATGCGTTTCTCATTTATGTGACCTAGCGGCGATTGCCAAATAAATGTGGGATTCAAATCATTGGACGTTGCCTCTTTGCATTAATGTTATAGACCGGTGACCCTTCAAGAGTAAGAACGTATAACCCATTCACCAATGGAGTATGACAATAGAACATATCTTTGAAATAAAGAGAACAACCATTGTCCATAGATTTAAAGTCATAACCTTCTGCTTGCAAACATGAAGCGAAATAATGTTCTTTGAAAGAGATGGAACACAATAACAATTATTCAATTCCAAAACTAATCACGAAGGTAAAGACAATGGCATGGTGCCAACAGCTACCGCAGCAACTTTTGCTCCATTGCCAACGCGAAGATCCACTTCGCTCCTCCTCAAACTTCTACTTCTTATTAGCCCCTACAACGATTTGCGGATGTGAGCAACCGATCCGTATCAAATACCCAAGAATTAGTGGAAGAAGTAGCAAGATTGATTTCTATAACATTTATACAGGTGGAAGTCATACTTCCCTTCTTCTTCTCAAGATCCTCCAAGTACTTTGGGGTTCCTTTTCCAATGTCACGATTGCTTACAGTAGTAACAATGCATCGAGATGAGTATCGCCTTTCTTGTCTTTCTTGGCCTTAGAACCGCTCGCGATCGCATCGGAGCTTTCTTTCTTTTGACCGCGATTCTCTTGACATAGGGCTTGCCCTTGCCTTTCTCGCATCATCATCACATGATTGCTGCTTTTCTTAATGCTTTCTCTCAGATTTTAGCATCCCATGCAACTCGGCCGTGGTCTTGTCAAGATTGTTCATGTGAAAGTTCATTATGAATGGCTCAAAGCTCGGGAGTGATGGAGAATCACATCGATAGCCAACTCTTGGCTAAGGGAAAACCAAGCTTTTCCGGACTCTCAATGTAACCAATCATCTTAATCACATGAGGTGGCGGGATTCCCATACGCAAGCCCGCACGCAAATAAGGACTTTGAAGTATTGAACCTCTCAGCCCTTGCTTGGTTCTCAAACATACCACGTAGCCCCACAATGATATTGTAGGCATCTGTGTTCTCATATTGCTTCGAAGCTCGAGAGGACATTGTGGCAAGCATGAGACACTCACATCAAGGCAATCATTCGTGTGCTTCTCATAAGCTCTCCGTGCAGCCACGAGTAGCATTATCGAGCAAGTCTTGGGGTAAGGAGACTCAAGGACATACTCCTTGCGCTCTTGCTTGAGAACAATTCTCAAGTTGCGATACCAATCCAAAAGTTTGTTCCATTGAGTTTTTCTTTCTCAAGAACAGATCGCAAATTAAAAGTCTTGGATGCGGCGTTAGTGACATGATCTACAACACAAGAATATGCAAAGTTTAGCACTATGTTTATATTCATCTTTTATTAAACTATTTAGCAAAAGACTCCCACTATGAGTTTTGCAACAAAAACTCCCTCTAAGTTACATAGTGGGTAAAGATCCTCATTTCACTAATTCCTAGTGAGCTTTGGCATCACGGCTAGAAAACTAGTGACATGGGTAAGCAACACTTTGCTAATCACATCCCTATGTGACTCTACTTTGGGTGACATTAGTATTCCTCGACCCCAATCTATGCCCCAAGGTCCAAAACTATTTTGATAACCTTGTTAAGTAAACCAAATGCTTCCGTATGTAGATGTCCGACATCTACCCCAAATGATGATGATAACCGATGGCACTCTACTTTGGTAAACCTACCATGCGGTGATCATTATCTTTTGGTGCAGCATATGGAAGAGCATTAACACCTAATTTTAAGAGGGATTCTATCCTACCAAAGCAACATATCACATATATCATTGCATAAGAATAAGATAGATAACATCATAGATAAACACATTTAACTGTGAAGTAGTATGGCCCAAAAATGGTGATATCCATCTCCAAGTAGGTGTAGACGATCTCCATCCTCCACATCACTCCTTTAGGCCACTATGCTTAAAAGCTTGTAACCTCAAAACTAGGCTACTACCTATAATAGCTAGAAATTGAAGATTACAAAGATAGATTCAAGCATTAAGGTCGAACACGCAGTCGTTAAATACAATATATACAGCTAACAATAGCTGAAATAATCATGACACGTAGGCCATGAGCAGAATGTTACATGCATCACATACATCTCATACATTCAAATAAGCTATAGGGCCATACTATTCATATCATTCTTTGCAAAAACAAGTTAGACGTAGAATCGCATTCTACCTAACGATGTGAACCCAAGACGCTATACAAGGGGGGATACACACGGCGGTCCCATTGGCCGGTCGCAATGGCGGGGGGTCGAGGGGGGAGCAAAAATCCAAATTAATGCTCTGTGGTGATGGTCCTTTTAAAGTACTTGCCGAGATCAACGATAATGCATATAAGATAGAACATCCGGGAGACGACTATGGGGTGAGCACTACTTTTTAAAGGAATACGCGTGAGGCTACGAAGCGAAAACAAAACTTTTCTACGCGCACCCAAGAACATCATGCTAAGGAAGGATCATGGATCGTTACAACTTAGACAGCGCAGCGCAGTGAAGAAGAATTGAAACCGATCCAATCACGCGTCGAGGTAGTAGTGGAAGTAGCCGATCGTCCCGAACAGATCGTCTCCTCCACGCACGCCGATCGGCATCGCAACGCGAGCAGCGCCTCCACCGGTATCCACACGTCCCGGGCTGGGCGCCGATCGCGAGTGTACTAGCACTCGTGAGCGGCTAGGGTTTGGCTCGGGAGGTGGCGGCTAGGTTTTGCTAGATGTTGCAGCACACATCCCCTCCGCCCCTCGCCTCCATATATATAGACCTCCTCACGTGGGCCTCGTGGACCGAGGCCCAATAGGAGTCTATTCGGATCTCTATCCGAATTGAGCCCATATCCGAATCATATTCGAATTAGTGTTCCAACCCGTTAAGCGTGCGACCCTGTAGGTTCACGTATACTTGGTCGTGACCCGGAAACGCCTTTCCGGTTACCATGTTAATAGCGGTCTCTAGTAAGACATATTAACCCCAAAGTATATGTAAAGATCATATCGGCTGAACCTGTAATGTCCTCTCATGTACGAATCCCTTTGCCTCACGATATAGATTGAGCTCAAGGCGAGACTGTGTCATCCTCTTAATAGCTCAATCACTCTCTCGATTCCGTGATGGATTATAAACTCGTGATTGACTCCTCAATCACCTTGGCATGGCCATGCACTTTCATAATCCATTACATCGAGGGGCCCCGAGATATCTCTCCCATAAGGAGGGGCAAATTCTATCTTGATCATTCACATCCCACTACATGTTTCATGGCAAACCCGAAGACTACTTTTATGACTACCCGATTCTGGAGTAGTGATTAGTAGTCCCAAAATAAGCTACTACTCATGTTGGGAACCATGATGACCTCAAGTCTAAGGACTCTACATAAACACTACTTGAGACCAGCGATGACACATGGAATCTCTGCGTTGTCTCATGGCAGGTCTATCAACATATGTTCACTAACACATGTCCATATTATTGATTTGGTATCACCATACCATGATCCCTGAGACATGATCATCAATCAATACATATGCTGATCTTTGTCTTTGAATCATATTTGTTCCTCATATGATATACGACCAGAGATCATTTAGAAATAGCAACATCTTAGTATTTAAGAGTCTCATGAATAAGTCACATACTCATTGATCAATAATGATGATGTCTATTCCAAGGAACAAAGTAATGTATCATAAACATAGTATGTGATATATACAACATCTCCATGTTGCCTCTAGGGCATATCACTAACACTTTTAATGTTGCTGATTTGTCACCATTCTTTGGGTAAGAAGACACAGAGTTGAGGTCGACTCCTTTTCAAGAGAGGGAGGATGACAAGGACATCCCCATCACATACAGATCTTCCACTCCAAGCATGCATGAGAAGGTGCAAGAACCTGAGGGCCCAATGACGAGGGTAAGCACCAAGCTTTTAAATAAACAGGTATTTTTGTTTCTTAAGGAGTTTCTTTTAGTTGATGGTGAGCTTGGGATACTTCCTCATACTAGTATGTTATGTATTATTACGTATGACTCATGTGAAGATTTGGGAAGCAAAGCTTGGGCAGAAAACCTAAAGGAAGGGGTTCAAGAGATTGCCATGCGGCTAGGGAAGCTCAAAACCAAGCAGCCACGTGGCTTGTGTGTCAAAATGTGTCTGAACCCATCTAAAGTTTCGGCCTTGTGTTCAGATAGGGGCTTAGCCCAAAATTAAAAGAGTCTGAATAGCTAAATTTAAGGAGTTGGATTAGAAAACCTTCATCGAATAAGAGATTAATTTGGCTAAGGCTTTTCTTACGTGTGTTAGAGAACGTACTACAAAAACCCTTGTACTCTCCCATTGTTGGGCATACCACATTTCAGAAAAAAAATCAGTCTGCTAAAAGTTCTTATTCGTGTTCTTTGTGATTACCGAAGTTCTCAGGAGAATTAGGCATGTTCTTCAATCATGATCGTTCAGTCTTTCCGCTGGAGATTGGGTGCACAATAGATCTTCGCTTGGTAGTCGGTGAAATCAACACGAGTGTGTTTTGGTGGATTAAAGAGTATTCGTCCCTTGCACTAGCATTGAAGGATCATTACGATTCATCAAGACTCCTGTGAGTATCCATCGTACGTCGAGAAGATCGGACGATTCCATATCAAACAAACTCCAAAAAATGCAACAAAATACAGAAAAATTACTTGTGACACAAGAAACCTAAATAAAATAAAGTTTTAACTAATTAAAGTTTATTTTATTCATATTAAATCTTTTTATTTTTGAAAATTCCTATTAAACTTTAATTAATTCAAAAAAATCTAAATGGTTATTTTTATTTTAAAAGCTTTAAAAATGCTCTGAAAATCAGAATGTTACAACTTTACTCACAAAACGTGATCGTCTCATATTGCCACATGATTAACACACTTTCTTTGGTGTACGGTGGAGAGCTCATGACAAGTTCTTTATAATATTCAACTTCAACCCAGTTCCGTCCACTAAGGTTTCGCCGTCAAGTAGGTTAACTACCTAGTTGATAATTGCCCCCCTTGCGCCCACTGACATCTCAATGACGAAAATAAGTTGAAACATCACAAATTAATCAGCCAGATCTATCCCATACTAGACATGTTATTTTACAGTAAAGCTCATATCAATGACGTATAAAGTTAAGTCCTTAGACATTTTCCATGTAAGACTTTCACATCCATTGAAGTGAATCCACACTTCTCCTTTACTACACGATCACTTATCGAAGTGAAAATCACTTTTGTATAACCATCACCAATGACACACCAATGTCATGGCATACATATTTTATAACTATGGTACCAACCACGATTCAATATCTCATTAAGTCAAAATTAATTAACTGATCACATGTGATGATGAACCCAACGAGACTATAAGCATGGCTAAGCAAATTAATCGTACAACCCATGTGAAAACTAATATTGCATCATTAAATAAATTTTTCATCCTAAGGTGACAATGGTATCATGACATTTAAATTATCAAATGGGTAATTAATCAATTGGGATAGTAACTACCAAGTACAAGGGATTATAATAAAGTATTAATGTATGATAATTTAAAACAAAATAGCTAAATAATAGATTGAAAACTAGGCTCAACATGGTCAAACGAAATGACTTGTCTTGGCCATACTTAGTTATGAATTCTTGATCTTCTGGTTATGCTTCCGCTCCTTCGAAGACGAGATCTAATGAGAGAGAAAATAAACGAGACACAAAAATAAAATTAAATAAAATTCAAATGAACTCCAAAAACTTTAAAACTAGAAAAAGATAGAGCTCAATTTTAGATGAATTTAGAAAAAAGAACAGGGTCAATCGAAGTTAGGATGAAGAAGAACGGGCTCTTGAAAAATTAACGCTAAAGAAAAATATTGAAAATTCAAAAATTCTACTGTGTTATGGATTCGGTGCATAGAAAGACTGGTCTACAGTAGGCTCAGCTCACATAATAGTGTGCATGTGACTAGGTATGCTGATGTGGCAAGCTAGGGCTGACGTGGCGGACACATGGCTAACAGGTGGTAGGTAGGGCTGGCGTGGCATCTGACATGGCATCTGGGCTAGCTCTGGTGCTGACATGGTGCTGACACATGGCAACACGTCTGATCCAGGGCTGAGGTAGCGGTGACTCAGCTAGGGCTGACTCGATGGGGTTGATGCAGTGATCGGATGGTCCTGATGGGCTGGGATGTTCAAACTATCCAAATGCGATGACGATCGGGTGGCCGAGAAGTGACAATGTTTGAACGGACCGATGATCAAACGACTGAGGAGCGGAAATGTTTGAACTATCTGAATGATGATATCGATTGGACAATCCAATGATGATCGGACAGTCTGGAGGCATGGAGATGTTCGGACTGTTCGAAGATCAATGAGACGCATCACTCGGTAGTTGGCTATAGGATGTGAAGCGACGGTGACCGAATGGGTGAGGTGTTATGGTGAGGTAGCTGTGCACACAAACCAAGGTGGACAAGAGGCGGTGCGGTGAGACAAAAGCTATGGTCAGAGCAAGACGGTGAGCGGTGGCTGGTCAGCGGGGACTCACCGGCGGCGGCACGACAAACGACGGCTGAAGCGGCAGTGACGAAGATGAAGACGTTAGCGACTGAGGCAAAAAATCGACGGCAGTGTGAGATCGACGGCAAGGCATGGCGAGCACGGGGACAGCGACGGCTCGGGCACAGACATCAAGTCTGAGGCAGCTACGGCGCAGCAAAGTCCGGGCGACGCACGTTGGAGGAGATACCACGAGGGAGACGATGAACAGTGTAAGATGGATGGATGAGCAACACGTAGTAGCTGGATAGATCGGATGACTGAGGTTAGATGGTGTGGACGAACAGTACACAGGCCCCCAGATGAAGGACACGTGTCCCTGGGAGAGATCCAACCACCGGCGTGGAACACAGCTCGGATGGCTGACGCGTGGAAAAGGTGGAATTGGACAGCTACAGTTGATTGGGCCGAAAGAATAGTAGCGGGCCGGCCTATTACTGTTTAGGATTTTTGAGGGTTTTCCAATTTCAGAAATTGGAAGAAAATAAAATGAGCTCTAGAAAATAACAAATGACTCCAAAAAATCCAAAAAAAGTCCAAAAATTTCCTTGAGACACAAGGAACCCAAATAAAATATTTTTAGCATATGTTATTGTTTATTTTATTCATATTAAATCTTTTTAATTAATAGTAATTTATTTTAAGCTTGTATTAATTCCAAAAAATTCAAATGATGAAATTTATTTTAAAAGTTCTAAAATGCTCTGAAAGTTAGGATGTTACAATATGCCAACTGAACATCATTGGACAGCAGTGAAAAGAATTTTACGATATGCTGGACACATAGTGGTATCACAAATAGTTTTTACTAAAAAACCAAATGCGTGATAGTCTGATATCCTGACGGTTTTCAGTAAAAACCGTCTGTGATATTCTAGACTATCACAGACGGTTTGTAACTAAAATCGTTTGTGATAGTCTAGTATCAAAGACGGTTTTTCAGTAAAAACCGTCTGTGATAATCATGCTATATATTTATTGCGCCGCTCAGATCGCATCTGTCTTCATTTTGATCCAGATCTAGCCGGTGCTGCAGCTGGAGGCGGCAAGGCTTTCAGGCCATTTAATTTGGTGGAAGGAGGCTTATTTGGCAGTAGAGCTTTGAATATTCATTGAGTTCTTGGTTGCCCTAGATATAGTTAGTAATAAAATTTGTTTTTAGTTGCAATATCAAAATTTAGATCTAGCTAATTAATTTTCTGTGACTGTTATATATATACTTTGAAGATCTAGCTAATTTAGATTTAGCTAGCCTCAATGCATGTGGTATATATGTAGTAATAATTAATTAAATTAATTTTAATACTAAGTTGTTATATATGTGTATAATATAGGACTGAAGTTGGATGTATACCGTAAACCGTGTGACTGAAGAGTGCATTAATGGTGTGTCTGCTTTTACAAGAGCTGCCGAGAAGGATATGTTGAATAAGGAGGTGGAATATATGTATTGTCCATGCTCTGACTGCGAGATTTTAAAGATGTTTAAGAATCGAGAGCAGATTGAAGCGCACTTGAGGGGTTTCAAAAAGGGGTATACGTGTTAGACCAGTCATGGCGAAGTCAATGATATGCCATCAGATGACATCTCCGGTGAAGTCAATGATATGCCACCGGATGACATCGCCGGTGAAGTCAATGATATGCCGTCGGATAATGATTGTGGTTCAGATTCGGATAGGCTGCACGACGATAATCTGGATCAGATGCTTCGTGATGTATAAGAGAACTATGATGAGAGAGTATATTAAATTTTTGAGGCTTGATGGAGGACTCGAAGAAACCTTTGTTCACATATTGCAGGTCAAAGTACACGAAGTTATCAGCTATGCTTGAACTGTTGAAATTGAAGGCAAGCAACGGTTGGTCCGACAAGAGTTTCACGGCGCTGCTAGGTCTTTTAGCGGACATACTTTCGAAGAAAAATGAGTTGCCTAAAACCACGTATAAAGCCAAGAAGGTTCTTTGTCCATTGGGAATGGAAGTAGAAAGAATACATGCATGTCCGAACGACTATATCCTCTACCGTAAAGAGTAAGCAAACATGCATGTCTGTCCGGTGTGCAACGCATCCCGATACAAACGTAACAATCAATCAGATGTTGATGGCGAGGGAACAGAGGTGAAGAAAGGACCTCCTGCAAAGGTAGCATGGTATCTTCCTATAATTCCCCGTTTGAAGCGGTTTTTTGCAAATCCAAAGGAGGCAAAACTGCTGCGTTGGCACTCGGAGGAGCGCAAGAAAGATGGAATGCTGAGACACCTTATTGATTCCAGGTAGTGGAGAAACATCGATAGGAGTTTTGCAAATTTCGGTGCAGAACCAAAGAATATAAGGTTTGGATTGAGTACAGATCGAATGAATTCTTTCAGTAGCATGAGCAGCTGACACAGCACTTAGCCAGTGACTCTATGCATCTATAACCTTCCTCCTTGATTGTGTATGAAACGAAAGTATATTTTCCTATCGATACTTATCCAAGGGCCAAAGCAACTTGGGAATGGTATTGATGTGTACATAGCACCGTTGGTGGAATATCTAAAAGTACTATAGAACGAAGGGGTACTGGTATGAGATGTATACAAACGAGAGAACTTCACTTTGCGCTCCTTATTGTTCTGCACCATAAATGATTATCTTACCCTTACTAACCTGTCGGGCCAGAGTACAAAAGGTGCAAAAGCTTGTACTCACTGCTTAGATGGTATCGAGAGTGTGTGGCTGAAACACTCACGCAAAACCATGTACATGTGTCACCACCGGTTCATTCAGAGGGCTCACCCATACCGCAAGATAAAGAAACAATTTGACAGAAAAAAGGATGACGGTTCAGTTCTAAGACATTTAAGAGGAAAAGATGTTTATAATATGGTTAAGGATTTAGATGTTGTCCTCGAAAAGGGACGTAAATTGAGGGCTCATGAGAAGAACATCTAGAAGAAGAGATTAATATTTTGGGACTTACCTTATTGAGAGTACCTAGATGTTTGACATTGCATCGACATCATGTACGTAGAAAAGAATGTATGTGACCGTTTGATTGGTCTCTTACTGAACATTCGTGATAAAACAAAGGACGGCGTCAACGCACAGCTTGACTTGGCTGATATGGACATCAGGCCTGAGTTAGCAACGAACGTACCTTCCCTCTGCATGTGTTAGTGCTTGCATGGTGTCAAAGTTCCGTCTGGTTACTCCGGCAACGTGAAGAAACTTATTTTGATACAAGATTTGAAGTTAAATGGCATAAAGTCTCATGATTGTCATGTGCTGATGACAGAAATGCTCTCTATTGCAATTAGAAATATTTTACCGGTCAAAGTTCGAGAGACAATCATGAGGCTATGTTATTTCTTTAATGCAATTGCTCAGAAGGTCATCGATCCTGAAAGACTAGATGCTCTGCAAGACGAGGTGGTGATGACTCTATGTCATCTTGATATGTATTTCCCTCATTTGTTTTTTGATATCATAGTTCATCTCATTGTTCACGTTGTGTGGGAGATAAAAAATGTGCGGGTCCGTATTCCTACATAACATGGACCCATTTGAGAGGTTCAAGGGAATTCTCAAGTCGTATGTACGGAATCGATCTCGGCCGGAGAGCAGCATCGTCGAAGGTTATGCAAGTGAAGAGGTCAAGGATATGGACGCGTATGCTCAAGCCCATTTCACAGTCTTGCAAAACATAACTGAAGTGGCCCCTTATATCAACCAGCACAAGGATGTGCTTCGGAAACAGAATTCGAAGCGGTCGGATGTTTGGATCATGAGACAACACAACAGTCAGTTCAACCAATGGTTGAAGGAGCAAATCGCTAGGAGCTCGTCAAGTGAAATGCTGATATGGTTGGTAAAAGGGCCAACATTTATAGTTGTGACATGACAAGGATATGACATAAATGGGTACACATTCTATACACAGGCTTAGGATGTTTGGATCAGTACTGATGGGTTGAGAAACTCGTACTAGAGGTTCATAGAAGAGATTTGGGAGCTCGACTACGTGGTTTTCAAGATCCCCTTATTTCACTGCCGTTGGGTACATCTCCCACAGATCAAGGTTGACAAGTACGGTGTCACTACCGTGGACCTCCAACGTGTCGGGTACAAAGACAAACCATTCATACTCACCAACCAAGTTGTTTAAGTTTTCTATGTAGCCAACCCAGCAAATAAGAAGCGCCATGTAGTTCTTCATGGAAAAAAGAGAATTATCGGAGTAGAGAATGTAGTGGACGAGGAAGAATACAATCAATTTGACAAGTTACCTTCTTTTGGAAATGGCATAAGGGTCGACGACGAACAACGTGACGAAACTAGTTACGTACGCATTGATCATCATAAAGGGCTAATTTTTAAAGAAAATAAGCAAGTGGAATGAGAATGTGCGACATATATGTGGGTATTTGCATTTATGTATATAACAATGCATGTATATGATGTATATGTGAATTGGCATTTATGTATATAACAATGCATGTATGTGATGTATATGTGAATTGGCATTTATGTATATAACAATGCATGTGTGTGATGTATTTATGAATTTGCATTTATGCATAAGTGAAAATATGTCATATATAGGTGAATTTTGAGAATGAGTCATACAAATGTATCTCTATATTCATTGGGCTGTTATAAAGAAATACACTCTGTAAGGTCTTATTACAGTGAATGCTAGTTGGTGTAGTTAATAACTGCAGTCGTGGGGGCAACGGCTTTATTACAGATGGTTTGCAATTTAGAACCGTCTGTGATTATTATCACAGACGGTTCTAAACTGCAAACCGTCTATGATAATAAATATCACAGACGATTCTAAACTTAGAACCATCTGTGATAACATAACCATCATATACGGCTATAAACTTAGAACCGTCTATGAGATATCAATATCACAGACGGTTCTTAGTTAAGAACCGTCTGTGATAGTTATATATCATAGACAATTTTTAGTTTAGAATCATCTGTGCTATAAATATCACATACAGTTCTTAATTAGAATCGTCTGTAATAAGCCTTTATATATAAGCCGCCAGCTAGAGTTTTGTGCATACTAAGTTATTAGCTACACCAACCAGCCGATTGAGAGCACTCAAGACTACGCTGCCGCTCTCCCGAGCCTGTCGCTGCCTCCGGTCCCCGAGCCCACCGGCACCCTCCTCCTCCCCCGGGCCCGTCGCCGACCTCCCCGAGCCCAGCGCCGCCTCCCTGGAATCCGGTGCCCTCCTCCCCCACGAGCCCAGCACCCTCCTCTCTCGACTCCGGCGCCCTCCTCCACTGCGAGCCCGGCACCCTCCTCCCTCGTCCTTATTTAGCAAATAAAGGTGCTGCATATGAATATATACTTTTGGTTTCGTATATAGCTGTGAATACTAAGGAAAACAGTGGGTTAATTGCTCTATGATGATATAAGTCATATACTGAGATTGGTTAATTTAGTCTTTGAGCTCTAGTTTACAATGTCACTATCATTTCCATTTACTGTGAGCTTTTCTGGTCATTCTCCAAACATAGATATATTGTTCATGTGTTACTCGGTTCATGCTGTCACTAGATCATTGTAACATCCTGTTTTTCTGCTATTTTAAAAGCCAAAAATTTAAAAATGAATTTTCTAGAATTTTCTGAGATTAATTCGAGCTTCAAATGATTTTTAGAATTTTAAATGATTTAATATGATTACAATAAACAATAACACAAGTTGAAAATATTTTATTTGGATTCTTCAGGTCTCAAGGAATTTTCTGGTATTTTTGGTGAATTTTTGGGATTTATTTGCTATTTTCTAGAGCTCCTAGCATTTTATTTGGATTTCTGGAAAAGTAAACGAAAATAAAAACCTCTCCGCCACGCGTCAGCCATCCAGCCCGCGTCCCCGCCGCCGCCGTACTCCTTTCCCGCCCGCGCCTCGGCCGCCCAATCCACCCCGCCTCCACGCGTCGCCATCGCCCGCATCCGCGCCTCACCTCGCGCCCGCGTCGCCCCGCCGTTGGATCCACCCCGCCGCCACGTGTCGCTCCGCTGCTGCCCGCCTGCGCGTAACCCTAACCCTAAACCGCCCGCTCACCTCAGCCGTCCGATCCTTTCCGGTGATCCAGCCGTCAAACCGTCGGTTTCGCGCTGCCGCCATACCGTCGGGTTGCCTCGGTTCGCGTGCCAACGCATCGCCGCCGCCCTCGCCTCCGTTCTCTCGCCTCGCGCCGCCGCCCGGAGCCGCGCCGCCGCCGTCACCGTAGTCCCCACCGTCGCTCGCACCATCATCGGATCCGTCACCGCCGTCCCCGCTGCCACCGGTGAGACCTCGTCGCCCGCTCCCTGCGCTGTACGCGCCCGCGCGCACTCCTCTGCCACCGCGTCGCCCGCGCCGCGCAGCCCCGCATGCCGCGCCGCTGGCGCCGCCGCAGCGCGCCAGACACACGTCGCCGATCCGCTCCCCGCGCCGCGCATCCCCGTTGTCCAACCCGCGCCCGCGCCGCGCACTTGCGCCCACGTGACGCGCCGCGCCACGCGTCGGCGATCCACTTCGGCCGCACGATCCCCGCCGTCGCCTCAGATCTGGATCAACGATCCAGATCTCGCCGCGCGTTTCCCTCCGCGCCGTCGGATCAAGCCGCCGCCGCCGCGTCCGAGCCCGTGCCGCATCAGCCCTAGGCCACGTCAGCCCTAGAGCCACGTGGCATGCCACGTGTATGCCATGTCAGCGCCACATAAGCAAAATTCCACCGCCCGAGCCACGTGGCAGCCACGTCAGCCGCCACGTCACCCCCATGCCACGTGGCAGCACCAGCAGCTGCCACGTCAGCCGAGCCGTGCCGCATCAGCGCCCCTCTCCCGCGTGCACTATTCTGTGCGCCGGGTCTACCGTGGATTGAGCCTCCCGTGGACCGGGTTCACAGCACAGTAACTTTTCCAAATTTCCTGATTTAATTTCCCGTGGACCCCGTTCTTTTTTCTAAATTCATCTAAAATCGAGCTCTAGCTTTTGGTTCTGGTTTCATGATTTTTGGAGTTCATTTGCTTATTATTTTATGTGTTTTCTTTGTTTCGATCGTTTTCCCTCTCGTTAGATTCGGATTTCGGAGAAGCAGGTTCTACGCCCGAAGATCAGGAGTACCTCGCTGAGCATAACCAAGGCAAATCGTGTCCTTTGATCATGTTGAACCCAGTTTGCAATCTATTATTTAGTTATTTTGTTTTAAAATACGTTGCATCGCTATTTTTATTCAAACCCTTGTATTAGTAGATATTGTCCCAATTGAATGCATCCAACCTTGTTACATTTGAACATCATGATCCCATTGTCACCATGGGTTGTACGAATAGATGCTTAGCCCCGCTTAATTTACGATTGGTTATCTCATCACATGTGAATTATTAATTTGACCTAATGATATATGGAACTGTTGTCGGTGCCACGTTTATTAAAATTTGTGTCGTGGCATTGGTGTGTCATTGGCGAGGAGATACAAACTTGGTTTTGCACTCGGGCGAGTGATCGTGCAGTAAAGGGGGAAGGGCAGGTACACTTCGGGGGATGTGGTAGCCTCGCCTGGGTAATGTTAAGGACTTAACTTGGTGCGCCATTGATCTGAGCTTAATCGTGCAAACCACATGTCTATTATGGGATAGACCTGGCTGATTAATTTGTAATATTTCAATTCAATTCTGCCATTGTGATGGACATGGTTGCTAGTTTCCATGTGGCGCAAGGGGGGTGTGACGCGAAACCCTAGCGGGCAGAATTGGGTTGAGGTAGAGCATTGTAAAGGCCTTGTTGTGATTTCCTTAGGTCTAGGCTAATCACATCATGTGGGTACAGTTGTGCAACCTCTGCAGAGTGTAAAACTATTCGAATAGCCGCGTCCTCGTTCATGGACAATGCTCGGTGATTTTACACGAGGGGTAGTGTTTTCATTTATAACTTGGTGGTTTATGTTGGAGGTAGACAGGTAGTCCGAATTTGCATTGTTTTAGCTTGTGAATAGGTGTTCACAAGTGGCTCATGTTTATTTCTTTGATTATTTATGAATATTGTTTTCACTTAAATCTCGCTTTCAATCTATTTATCATATTTACTGTGAATTGCCTTTTATGCAAATTAACCTTTCAGTCTTCCATTGGTAAGCCTTGCATATTATATTACATTCATTTGTTATAAACGACTTGCTGAGTACCAATGTACTCAAGGCTTTACGCCTATGTTGCTCAGTTGAGGGCGAGGAGTATTATCAGCAGGAGGTTCCAGAAGGAGAGTTCTACGACGACTTCACGAATTAGGCTTCGTTCTCCACTCAATAGCCTGTGGGCTTGTCAATTGGCCGCTACGCTTTATTTTTAGATTTTCGCTGCTATTTTGTTAAGCCCTTCCAGCTAGAGATATTGTAAACTTGGCCATAAGGTCGTACCTTTGAGATTTATCGATATTTGAGTTTTTTCTTTATTATTATCGTGTGTATGGTTGTGATTACATCTATGTTTAACTGTGTGCACTAGCGTGATCCTGGACTAGTGCAGTCTACACAGAGAGTCCGAATTTGCATATTCGGGTCTCGACAATCATAGCAATTCCATATATATATTACATGTCTATTAGAAGTCATACTTGATAAGTTGAGTTTGACTTGTTTGTGGAAAGACAGTATTGGACTTGCTCTAATTAGGCCATATCTTGGCTGTTTTGCTGCTGGCCAAATTTACACATGCTGGATATATTTTACCTTGAATGTAGAGTTTGATTTTAGAGCTCAAATATTGAATTCTTAGTTGGCATAACCAATTGATGAAGAGTATAAGACTTAGTAGCGGGACGACCAAGTTTTTGAGGCTTTGATGGATGGTCTTTGAGGCTTACCTATGTATAGTTTGTCTCTCAACTATAGATGGCCTTTCATGCCTTAAGTTAGTATAAGTTAATATATATTGTGCATACCCATGTATAGTTTGTCTCTCAACTACCCATGTATAGTTTACCAAACAAGATGTCGAGAGGCAAACTCTGTAATTCCCCAAAGACAAAAGTTTATATATATATATATATATATATATATATATATATATATATATATATATATATATATATATATATATATATATATATATATATATATATATATATTCTTGCATAAGCAAGTCCACCAATAGTCATAGGTTTTTATCCAAAACCTAGTTGAAGAAGAAGACAAGACTGAATTTTGAACTAATTAAGATTGAGGACCCGAGATGGCAGCTATAATTAGAGATGGCCACTCCTAATAATACCACTAAATTTAAAATGATAAAATAGCATCATTGGTCACTTCATTAGTCTCATAGCTAGAGTGAAAGTGTGTGCAAACGTACAATGAGACTAGAGAAGTGACTAATGAGGCTATTTTATCCTTTTAAATTGAGTGGTATTATTAGGAGTCACCATATCTAGCTATAGATGCTATCTATGGTCCTCAATCTTATTAGGAGTCATTTGCTTCATAGAACTTTATTTAGGCCCACACCTCATTGCGTCCACACAGTCGTCCAACAATTTTTAATATATGCCACATAGACCTTCAAAGGGCATGAAACAAATGACACACTCCAGTGTATCCGGTTCAATGAACTTGATACACTGGTTTGTGTCATTTGCTTCATAGAATTTTGTTTAGGCCCACAACTTACTGCGTCCACACAATCGTCCAACAATTTTTAATATATACCACATAGACCTTCAAAGGGTATGAAACAAGTGACACACTCCAGTGTATCCGGTTCAATGAACTTGATACACTGGTTTGTGTCATTTGCTTCATAAAACTTTGTTTAGTACTCCTAGATAAGTAGTATCATTGGTCACTTCCCTAGTCTCATTGCACGTTATACACTTATGAATATATATACTTTTCATATTGATATATATATATATATAATATGTACTTTTCATATTGATATATATGTATATGCTACATTGTGCTTACTTTTCATATATGAGAAGGCTAACATATCATCCGCGCATTCTTCAACATCATCGGCGGATGCGTCCACTCCAAAATCAACACGCAAAGGAAGAGGACTATCAAAAAAGCCCGAGGGCCGATTTACCATCATAGAGGTCGATAGATCTGGGACCCCTCTCCTTCCTCGCCAAGCAGTGGACACATTTCGAAGAACAATCAAAATAGTTGCACGAGAACGAATTGAGATCACATTCGATTCGTAGAAGAGCGTGAGTGAGACTCGAAAACATGAGCTGTTGACAGAGATTTTTGCATCGTTCGAGATCCTAGAAGAATACCACGACTCTGTGCAACAACATGCCTTGCTAGCAGCGTGCAAAGCATGGAAGAACTTCAAGAACGTGCTTGTCAAGCAGTATGTGGAGAAGGATCTAATGCCGTTTGATAAGTACCCATTCCTGGAACCACAATGGGAAGAGTTTAAGGCGACGAAGATGACCGAAGCTTTCAGAAGTGCAAGTGCGGCGCACAAGGCCCTCGAGGCAAAAAACACACACCCCCACAGACTCGGCACAGCTGCATATGCGAGTAAAATCCCACAGTGGAGGCAGGAGGACGAACAGGCAATCCTGCAGGACACTGCCCTGCCATTTGCCACGATCCCGGATGAGCGCACTCGAAATTGGATTAGAGCGAGGTCATCTACCACGTCGTTAGGGGACATCTCCTTCCGGAACCTTACAGATCAAGAAGTGTCACACCGCTTGGTAAGATATCGAACTACGTATATTGTAATTACTCCACAACTTCGTATGAAGTGAAATGACATGTCGGGCTCTTGTAGGATACACTAAGTGTCGAATCTTCCCAAGGATCATTCCAGTCAACTAGGGAGAAAGATATACTCTCTGCAGCACTGTAAAACAAGGAGCACCCGGGTCGTACGAGAGACCTTGGGCTTTATGTTCCTTGGAAACAAGGTTTCTCCAATAACTCCGAATTGTATCGGAGTAGGAAGAGAAACAAAGCCGAGCGTGACGCAAGGCTACAAGAGGAGATAAAGGCATCTCTTAGAGAGGAGCTTGCTGATTACGTCAGAGATGAGGTGTGAAGATTTATAGAAGAAAATCAGCAGGCCGCTGCCGCTCCTATGCTAGCCAGCCCCCTAACTATTAGAGTAGCTGCACGTCCAATCCTACGATGAAAAGCGAGGTCAGATTTCCTATGGATGACATCCAGGTGGCTACGAAGTGCAAGCTCCAAGTGAGATATACCTCAGTTGCCTTGTGCGCTGCTTGGGGTCTGGCATATCCGTCCAATCTCGGAGCCTTGGTGCACAGTGCACCTTTAGCGTAAGGCTTCGAAAAGGTGAATGTGGATAGTGTACATACCAATTTTGAGGTCGTCCCGCTACCGAAGCCCCCCAACGACGAGCTAGGGACTTTAGGGCAAGCCATTGGAATCTTCATCCAGTGGCCCAAAAGTGACATCTGTCTGGAGGCTTCTTCACCGGTGGCAGGTCCACAAGGGCAATCCGAACCAGAGCTACTTGCACTGGTGCCATCTCCACAAGACCTATCTCCACCACCGCTACTTGCACCAATGTCATGTCCACGAGAGCTATTCCTGGTGCAGCAACTTCCACCGGTGGTACCTTTACAGTCGACCTACAGCCGAGGCAGTAAGGGCAAAGCAAACAAGACTAATGATGATATCCTGTACCTGCCATTAACCCGCAAATTCGTGCTTGGCGAGCCGCTGGTCGACCAAATAACGCACCTTCAAACCCTACCAATGAGTTGCCTGCAATTACACATGCGGTATATGGAACAGTCCAATAAGCCAGAGGGAGAACTGCGCTCAGGTATCACTGTCAAATTCGGGCCAGATCATTTACAACACAATATTCAAGATTGTGTCTTCGTGGTGACCTTTGAGGATTTATTTGATCTTTACACGCTCAATGCTCTCGACGTCTCACTCATTCGATGCTGGACACTGCAAGTGTGTACAATTACAGTCTCCGTTCATTCGATGTCATATATAATTTGTTGCTTTCGTGTGTGTACATATAGACACATAGTGACTGAAGCTAGATCATCCAAATCATCAGTTGGTTTCTTGGACCCACACTTGGTCGCCATGCATACCATCAACGAGGATACACCCTTCGTCGAGTGGTATATTGCAGCAGCGCTGGTGGCTTACCACGATAAGGAATATGTACTTATACCCTACAATCAGAAGTTTCATTGGATTTTAATAGTAATTGTACCAAAATAGAACAAAGCAATATACCTTGATTCCCTAAGTAAGAATAAAACGGACTACACAGTTGTCGGCCAAGTAATCGATAGGTAAGTACATTTTCTCCGTACATACCTATATTGTACTCTTTCTTTCCTTCCAAATGACTAAAGTCAATTTTTTCGAATCACGTAGGACGTTCGCGATGTATGTTACAATGGCAGGTGTCTCGATGCAATGGGCCAAAGACCTGACACATGTTCAAAATTTTAAGGTATTTGCTATTACACATTAATTAATCCTATGCAACAGTTGGTAGTAATGCCTCTTGAATTAACACATTCTATTTTTTGCAGTGCCACCAGCATTCATCGGGCAACATGTGTAGATTCTACGTTTGCCACCATATGAAACTACTCCTCGATTCCTGAAGGATCACCAATTCTGAGGTTTGTCAATCTTCCCATAATTACTTCATACTTATTAGGTTATATATATACGCACATTGATATTCCTATCAACAGGCTACGTCCATCCCGTCAACTGCATTGAAACAGCCCGACCTTTCACAAATTCGAGGACAATGCGCGTACTTTTTGGTGGCTAAAGTTATAAACTCAGATGGAGAGTTCCACAACGTAGAATGATTTTTTATTGCTCTTATCACTCCAGAATCGAGGTCTCGCAAAAGGATCAGTCCACCTCGATTCCGGAGTGATAGAGTAATAAAAAATGCAATGTTACCATCTAAGTGCAAATGCAATGTAGATCTTTTGTAATTGTGTATTTGTTAATAGATATATCACAGACGGTTTGTCGTTAAAAACCGTCTGTGTGTGATATGGATATATCACAGACGGTTTATAGTTACAAACCGTCTGTGATTATAGCTATCACAAATGGTTTTTAGTTACAAACCGTTTGTGATATTTACATCACAGACGGTTCGAAAACCATCTGTGATAACCTTCGATTATCACTGACCCATAAATTCAGACGGTTCAGAAAACCGTCTGTGATGACGTTTTTGAACCATCTGTGATACGGTTTTCTGTAGTAGTGTCTTACCAAACCAATTGAAATACAAGAACTAAAGATCCTACAACATAATCTCAACCTCATCGGTTGGGATTGAAGGGGGTGTTAAACACCTAGGATAATTGTGTTTCCATTGTTGTTTAGTATTTCCATTAGTGTGTGTGTTTCTACTATTGTTTAGTATTCTCATTAGTACTGATGTTCCCACTAGAGATAGTGCTTTCACACGTAAGAGTGTTCATACTCATATATTTGTATATAAATAGATGATTAATAGAAGACAAATGTGTGCTAATTGTAAAGCATTCTCTTGATATCTTCTAACACAGATCTCCCTTATCCTTGGTGGGCACAAGAAAGACCGATCAACCCGGAACAAGGAGTAGATTCAGAGTTCCCAACCAAAAAATGTTGAAGTATGTAGATCATCGACTTTATTTATCCTTGTATTGTATCCACCCGCTGTAACTCGCCGGCAAACACTTCGTAGATTCTGCCCGCTGTAACCGGGGGATTATACACTCGGCTAGTTAGTATTCTTCGGTGTAGCTGATTTGTACATGCTGGCTGGGGGATATCTTGTTCTGATAACTTACTTTCGATCCTCCAGGGACGTGAGAACTCCTTGTTGCTTGCTCGAGTGGATACAAAGTGGAAAGAAGACAGGTAACCACACACCCTCCAGGAACTTTTTTTTAAAATAATCTATTTCTTATTTCGAATTACAGTATATACATGTGTTTTATATTTTACACTAATAATCATCTGCCGCTTCACCATTGAGCGACTTGGGCTAGTCGCCCAACGATTGTACGGCAAGTGTCTAAGTCACCCAACGATTGTGCGCCAAGTGTCTAAGTCGCTCACCGGTTGAGCGATTAGTGCTAGTCACTCAACGGTGGAGTGGCACCTTGATAAGTCACACACCAGTTTGGGCAATTTAAAATAATAATATTATTATTTATTAATCTGATAAAAATAATTATGGGGGGATAAATAACATTTTTGTAGGTAATACCTCGACAAGTCGTTGCCGAATTTGGAAAAGATTAGAGTTTGTGTTTGCGCCATCAGATTTTTGGGAGTTAGAGATCAACTCATTTTTTTCTTCTTGGTTGGCCGAATCACTTAGGACAAAGATTTTTGGGAGTTAGAGATCAACTCATTTTTTTCTTCTTGGTTGGCCAAATCACTTAGGACAGAGTTGTATTCATGTTCTTATTTTTTGGCTACAAGTTCAACATTTTGTGTAGCGTTCACTAAAATAGTCATAATTTTTGTATACAAACTTGTATTGCGACAATCTTTGGCTCGTTGGAAAGCTAACAAAAAGTTACATCCAAAAATCGACAAGTCAGCTAGGATTAACAATGTGAGGCTCCAAAAAAGTGAAAATCCAAAATAAAAAGGTCGTTTGGCCTCAAAATGGCCTTCAAAGTTTCAGCACCCATTTTCGGCGTCTGTTCACCATCCAGTTTGAGTTTTCTTTTCATTTAACATTATGTAATCTTTATTTCTAGGCCATATTTTAGAGAGCTTTAATATCTGTGCTACTTTGAAGAAAGAAAAAAATGAAAAGAGGCAAGTGCAAAAAGAAAGGAGCAGCACAAGTTTAAAAGAAATTAAAAAAATGCAACATTTTCCATTTTTAGATTTTAAGCTCTATTTATATAATCCTTGTGTCGTCTAATGTTTGCTTGTTTGAGCTAAGGTCGAGTACGAGTTTGGGCCAACAATGTAGGCAGGTACTTTGGACATTAAATGTATTACCTACAAAAGTTACCATTTATTCCCCATAATTATTTCCATCGGAATAATAAAATAATATTATTATTTTAAATGATCTAACTAGTGCGCGACTTGTCGAGGTGTCGCTACAGTTATTAAAATCGGACCAGACCGGCAGTTCGACCAGAAAAAACCAGAATAAAAGCCTAGACCGGTCTGGTTTTATTGTTGGACAGTCTGTGAAGTTGAACTGGGTTGAATTGGAAAAATCCCGGTTGGACCGGCCAGTTCTGCACAAAACCGGAGAAAAACCGGCACGGTTAGACCGGAGGTGTGCTCAATGGAAAAAATTTTGGAAAAATATGTGTGAGACAGGGCTTGAACCCACAAGCTCCTGTGACACTCACCTTATACGCTAGCTTTAGTGACCAAGTGACAAGTTGGATGTTATGATATATAAAAAAAATTTACTGTATTGTTAAGTTATATTGAACCACCGGTTGGACCGGTAAACTACCGGTTGGACCGATGAACCGGTGAACCGGAAGGTTGATCAGTCAATAACTGGTCCAGTTTTAATAACTTATGGGTGTCACTCCACCATTGAGTGACTGAGGGTTAGTCGCTTAACCGATGGATGAGTTAGATATTTAGCGTACAACCGTTGGGCGATGCACCAATTGTTTTCTGCCACACTCATCTGGACATTAACACAGTTGTTGGCAACAAGAGGAGATTCAGCAGAAAGCTCGTCGAACGGTACATTACGACCAAAGTTCTTTACTGGTGCACGCATGCACGGAGCAAAGTTCTCCTGACTCTAGTGATTAAACAAGTCGTTAAACTAGTGCAGGCCATCTCTCTCTCTCCCCTGCAAATAAAAATAAAAAAGCAAAGCCAAAAATGCGGACCCACGGGCACACTAAGACTATTGTGTGTTGGTGGCCACCAAGCCAAAAAGTTAGTGGCTGCTCCACCACAGCACGCACAAGGTCAAACTACAAAACAAAGTGGAAATCATAAAAATATGGGAGGGAGAGAGGGGAGGTAGGAACACTAGTACTAGTAGATGCCACGGTATGCACGTGTGGTTTTCATAAAAATTGCTGCTAGTTAGGAACTTTGGCCCCTTTCGGCCTCCTATGGCACCACAATGCCAGAAGTGGTCTTGTGTGGACGTTTTTCCGAGTATGGCCCTTTGATATGATCATGGAGCGCCCCACCTATCTGGCGTGGTCACCTCATTGCCGTCTGCCCGACCGTGCGACGCAGGCCCCCACCCCGCATCATGTGTCCCCTTCCCCCGCGCGTGCGTCGCTTGCTAGCGTGGCCACACCACCCCCGGCGACGTCCAGTGGTAGCATGCGTCGACTTCTTGCGCTGGTGCTACCCCTCTCCCATGCTACTCGGTCATAAAATAGCACCGTCCCTAGAACTCACTAGCTCCACCGAACACAAGGTAATTTCTTCAGACATGAATGAGATACTGAGAGAGGCAGAGAAGGGAGAAACAAAGACGGTGAAACCACAGGAAATTTGATTCATTTGTGATTTGGAATTTGAAGTTTGCGCTGTTGTAAACTTGTAGAACGAGTTGCAAGCATCAAGAGCAAGTAGTTTTCATTGACACGCAATACCGTTGTTAATAATTTTAGAAATGTAGTTAATGCCCTATTGTTGCATTACCCTAATGTTGAAATTTTAATATTGTCGTTGTTGTCTACTTAGAAATATTATTCAGTACCATTATGACTAAGCATTGAATTTTAGGGTGGTTCAGTACCATTATTCAGTACCTGTTGTTTTTATTTGGGTGGGTACTGTTTCCTACGACCAAGGGACATTGCATGTAGCCTAGCTACATCATCTGGTTGAGTTGTTGACGGACATGTGACCCGATGAGGTGTCGTAGTATAGTTAGGACTTCGGCAGCTGTGGTCCTAGGACCATTTCTTAGTTGGTCGACTATACTTCCGTAGCGACATGCACCCTTTCCAGTTGAGCCCCGAGTTGTATCCTGAGGGTGCTGGCGGGCACCCCATAGACAGGTCCACAATGGGCACATGTTGGACACATGCTGACCTAGGGTGGGCTAGGGAGGGATCCAGGTGTGCATACCTCGAGTTTCATAACCTGTTTGGGACTCTCCACAAGAGTTAGGTCATCTGGTGGCCGTGGACTGCATAGTTCCTTGCTGACACAACCTCCTATGGCTTGTCCTCTTAGTGTGTTGAGGATCATGCGTACTAGCTTATGACCTGCCACCTGATATTCTCCCAAATGGTAGAGCCATACAATATACAACGGGTCCTCAGTACCGTCATATTGTATGTCCGCATAATACAATTTTAATTCAAGCACACCTTGCACAGCAATCGGATATTGGATGTCCCTAAAAAATAATTTGTACGTCACTATCTTTACTCATCACATTCGAATATTACTATAAGGTACATAAAATAACATCATTTCATGTAAATAACATCTTTACTGAAAGAGCCATGATAAAATATAATTTTGCATGAAATTTGTGAGATAATTCCACAACATAAAAAATTCAGCAAAAATTATACAACCGAATACACTGTATAACGAGACTTCAAAATAAATTTCATAATGTTTGAGACTCATTTCCTATATTAAAAAATTCCTCCAAATAATACGATCGTATAAAATTTTCACACTAATTCATAAATATTAAATTTGCAAAAAAATTATAAATTTTTGTAGCCCATTCACTAATTCTTAAAAAAACATATGAAAAGAATTGGGGGCCTCCTCGCACGTCTAGGGAGCGCGCCACCTATCTCCCTGCACCCCCTACCTCGCGCGCCACACGGCCGTGCCAGGACGGTCGTGTGGACCCCACCATGTCAAGGGGCCAACCCAGGAATTTCTCTCTGACTACGGCTATTTACGGAAAAAAAGGAGGTCGGGGGTCATACGGGTCCAAATTTTTATAAATCAATGTAGAACGATGAACGGCAACGTAATCTCGCAATCGATTAACCATCAAGAGACACAATCGAACAAACATGAAGGAGACACCAATTGAGATAAAGAACACCAGAATAATCTTTATTGATTTTGTTGTTCACTTATTACATGACACAAAGCCCCCGTATATATAGAACAACAAGAGAAGGGTAATTTAAATATTTGTTCATAACTGAAACCCTAGGTTTCTTAACATATATCTCCTAGTTAGGCGTTGATCCTTCGCCTTTTGTGGTGGAGGTCCTTTGAGAGCTGCATATTTGCTGCACTGCGGTCTATCCCTATTTCCTACTCTCTCTCTCTCTCTCTCTCTCTCGACCGATCTGATTATGGGTCCTGTGACTGGGAAGTGGGTCCAAGAAAAAATTTCTGATTTCTTCAAAGATTAACTTTGGAGTACTAGCATTAATTAGCTCGTTAAACTAAACTTGCTGGTAAAGTGAGCATCGTCAATCGTAATGCACTCCAGCAACAAAGTAACAAGGAAGGAAGGAAGAGAGGAGCGGCAGCACGCAGGCGCTAATAAAATATTGACGATGAAATCTATAGGGCGCTTTCTAATAAAACTATTTTATCCCTACTAGGAGATGCGTCACGTTCCCACCAATTTCATATCAGCCGCTAGATGTTTGCACCCATCTTCTCTCCTTTTCAACCTACTTTGTACCCTACTCCAAAAAAGATGAAAACCACACTAGTATTGACTTAGTTTGGCTGTCAAAGAAACAGGATGTCAACAGTACTAATTAACCATTCGTAATTTGATTTTTCGCATTAACTTTCAATCACCTCTTTACTTACTCCGAATGGCTTTTTTTTTAAAAAGAAATATGGCCATAAGAACCTAACCGTGCTTTATTATGAGGCAAAGATAATGGTTCTTTTCTTTTCAGCTTCTAAAAACTGATTTTTGGCTCTTCTACGGTAACTATCTTTCAAACGAAATATCTTTTTAGGACAAAGTCTACAAGTTGATTATAGAACATATTATAGTAACTTCATTTATATCGGCTAAAATTATACGTAAGTTTTTATTATTCTATACTTTCTCTTTCACGAACTACCTAAAAGCCATAAGCTACCGTCGTAGCCAAAAGCCGAGGCCAAAAAAAAAATATAGACCCAATACATCCTTGACAATACAATGAAGGATAAAAGAGAGAAAATTACAACCAGTCTGCTTTTTCCTTTGTACAAGCACAGAACAAGCCACACATGAAGCTTCTTTATTATAGGTGTAGAGGGTGGCCAGTGTGATCCTTTTGATAATGTCTGTCACCGGAGATTTGTGGGAGGGTCACCGTGAACTTTTTTTGATGATATCGCTGGAGATGCTGTGGGACGGCCGATGTGAACCTCCCAGTGAAGAGGGGGTAGGAGGCATAGCTCATAAGTAGAGGTGTAAATGGAGTAGATATTTTTCGATCGTCCGTCTGTCCATTTTAATTCGGATAGAATTCATAGTAAATTTTCGGATATTCAGAGATTTTACGGATATGGATACGGATTCGAATATTTTTTACCGGATACGGAAACGGATTCGGAATGAACATTATCCGACGGATACGGAACTATCCGGATATTTTTTGAATAATTACCAGATATTTTTTGAATAGTTATCGGATTCAACTCAAAACTCAATTTGGATTTGGTTCGGGATAGCCCAATAGGTATTTACTAAAAAGGTCATAACTTTCACAAACAGAGTCTGATTTTGATGTTCTTGTACTTGTTGGAAAGCTTATTTCAAGACCTACGCAATAGATAAGGCCTCATCTTCAAATACATCATGAATTATCTGCTATGACCAAAATAATGTGACAGCTGTAAAATCTAGTTTTCTTCTTGTGTGAGTTCGAGTCTAAAACAATATAGATTTAAATTGTATTCAGTTTGGGGATGATATGGATGTTCCAAGGGGCTATATAAGCCTTGTAATTGTAGCCTTTAGAGCTTAGACTACCTTTGAGAAAAATCAATCTACTAAAGTTTGTTTGAGTTCATCATTGCTGCCGAAATTCTATATGGAATTAAGAGTGTTCTTCAATCAAGATCGTTCAGTCTTTCCGCTAAGAATTGGGTGCGTGGTAGATCTTCACTTGGTGGTCGATGAAATCAACACGAGCGTGTTTTGGCGGATTAAAGAGTGTTCGTCTCTTACACTGACATTGGAAGATCATTACGATTCATCAAGACTCCTGCGAGTATCCATCCTACGCCGAGAAGATCGGGCAAGTACGTATCAAGTGATGTACCTGACTACTTAGGTATAGATAATTCTTACTTTCGAACTGTGTGGCATGTAGCTAGTTAGCTACTACTTGTTTAACTAGTCTCTATCATTTTTATTTGCTACTTTGCTAACTAGAATTTACTAGTTTCTTAACCTATCCCTGTCATCGTATGAAATTTGCTTGTTAAGCTACTAATGTTATTCCATTATAGATATATAGTATGGTGATTGATCCTTACACATGTGATATATATGTTTTTTGTTTTCATGCATTATCCGACTAAATATTCGTGACCGAGACTAACCATATTCGGAGCGGCATGTATTCGCTCCGTATTCATGACCGAGAATATCCGTATTCGTATTCATATCCGGTATTATCTGTGTCCAATTCCGACTCCGACTCGACAAAAAATATAGAAAATAATATAGAATGAGCAATATCCGTTCGTATCCGCTCCGTTTGCACCCCTACTCACAAGGACACTGCCTGCCATGCACCTGTCCGAGGAAGGTTGCGTTTCTTGAGGAGGTTAACATCGCCAATCAACGCACAACAGCGCTCGAACGGTCAAACCCACTCGTACACACGCATCGAACCAGCAGCACACGAGCGCCATGTGGCAGTGCGAGCGACCAGGAACTCCCCCCTCTTTGATTTACGGAGTATGTAGAGGGTGACCGGTGTGATCCTTTTGATAATGTCACCGGAAATGTGTGAGACGGCCGACGTAAACCTTCCAGTGAAGAGGGGGTAGGAGGCATAGCTCACAAGGACACTGCCGACGCTTGACGTTTGAAACCTTCCACATTTGGTTGAGACCACTAGCTATCTTATAAAGTCATAATACAGGGTGTTTATGCATGTTACAGCTTGTAGTACGGTTAGCTCTTGGAATTTACGTTTGATTTGCAATTGGAATATTGGCCAGGCCACGCAACTTTTAGGGTCATGCTCCACCAGAATCCAGATGCATTGCGAGCCTCATCTTCTCCTTTCCCTTGGGATGGATATGCTTGATTATCCCATCCCTGTCCACATGCACCTCTTACTCTCCACTTGACGATGGACATCGAGATCTCAATCAATATACCCTTCATTTTCAGCTTTCATCCCCGGCATTTCTTGTGTAATACATTTTGCAACTTGTCCAGCTTCTGTCCACTAATTCCATTCCCCAAATGCCACGGTTATTTGATCTCATCTCAGAAGAGCATAAGGTGTTTTTAGTACTCTCTTCCTCAAAGTTTTTAGGACATATTTTTTAAATGATCTTATTTATGAATATAAGATATAATTCATGTTTCAATGCAAAATTAGTGTGATGTTTCTTTATACCTTTAATAAAATATACAGCTTTATTTGCTATTCTCTATGTGATGCATTGATATACTACTTACCGATAATAATTATGGGTATTTAACCATTTTCACTATTTTTTTAGTCTATATACTAATAAAAAATATTTTTTATAAATTTGGACGGAGGAAGTATTGTTGAAAGCAACTGTACCATTTAATTTTAGCCTTATCAAATTTAATATGTCTGACGTGCACTCAACCCAATTAGCTAAGGTTAATTGTTCCAATTCAGGTGTCCATATTTGTTGTTATCTTTTGAAGAAAATTTTATTGAAATTCAAGCTTCATTTAACATTTGAAATAGAAATACCACGTATTCAAGGGCCAGGCATTTTTGACCAAAAAGTGCAAGCTAATTATAATTGAATCAAAACTAGAACTACACTAACCACCATCAGTGATTAAATAAAAAAACATGTGGCCAGGGATTTTCTGGCAGCTGAGCACCATTTTTTATGCGGGGAGGTGGTGGGCCTCCACACTCACGCTTGGGTGTTGGGTGGACACGTGTCGAGAGGAGGCGTGACGTGGCCGGAAAAAAGCGCAGCGAAAGAGATCGATTCTTGTGGCTGTTAAGATACATTAGGGTTACTTTTGTGGGTAAATATTAAAATACCTTTGCTCTATTTATCTATAAATATGAGGTTTTGTACCATATAATAGAAGAGAAGAGATCAATAAAGATTACAATTAGGGCTCTCTATTTTCTGGTGTTCTTGTGTGTGCTATTGTGTTGTTCTCAAGATTATATCAGATATTACGTTCCCGTTCATCGATCTACTCCGATTCGCAACATGTTATCAACACAAATCTCTACAAGGTGTACGGTACATAAATTCCGAAATCAATATCTTATGCATTGCAATTTGGTTTATCAATGATTTATCTGTTTGGTAGCAATGCAATGATTATATCAATGATTCTTTGCCCGGTAGACCAATTGCAATAATCCCAGATTTAATTTATGGTTTGCCGGCATGATCTTTAGACTTTCATGTGATCATACTAGTCGATAAACTAGAATCACAATATGGAAATAAACCCCAATCACACACAAGATTAAGCCATACACACATTGAATTGCATCCATGATTCATATTGGCCGAACCTTGAACATAATCGGCGACACCACCATCGGCATGCCTGGAGCATGCGCTGAGCCACTAGCCATTTGTTGCCGTGGTCGCCTCTGGTCGCCCACCAGCCACCACCACCGCGCTTGGGGCTGCCACACTGGGCCGCACTTGGGGCCACCGCGTCGGGCCGCACCTGAAGCTGCCGACTGGCTCGAAGAAGCCACAGCAGCCCGTCGTCGATCCCGTGTTGGACCGCGGCGGCCACCACCGCACCAAGCGCCGCTTACTGCTGCGGTCCCTGCTGCGCGCACATCGCACCACCAGCGCGCCGCCGCGGCACAGGCCTCCCCGCCGACGCCGCCGTGCAAGCGCCGCCGCAGAGTCGTGTTTTCCGCCGCACGCCCGCCGCCGCCCGATGGTCGTGCCTTCCGGCCTGCACCAGCAGCCGTCGCCGCCAGTAGTCGGCCGCCACCACCGCTGAATTACTCCCCCTTCTGGGATTGGCACCGAACTTTTGGGGCAGCTCACCGGCGTCGGGCCCTTTGCGCGGCAGTGGCTGCTCGCGATCGGCCCGCAGCCGACCCGCCGCATCGGCCGCAGTCCCGCCGCCGCTCCACGCTCTAGCTCGCGACCGAACCGCTGCGTACGCGCCGCCGCTGTCGGCCGACTGGCCGCCGCCATCTGCTCGGGTTGGGGCGCGCGATGCAAACGAGGAAATTAATAGGAAGCGCGCCGTGGGAGACGGGACACCAACCATGCAGCTGGTCCGCCGCCGCCCGACTACCCGGCCCGTGAGGCCACGCGACAACTCGCGCGACGGTCGCGCGCCGTTCAGATTTGCGAACGGCCGCGCCGATGGGCGGCGCTCCGCGCGCAGACCAGCGGTGCACCGCCACCACTTGTTGCGCCCACTATCCGGCCCCGCAGGCCGCCGCACAACCCTCGCATAGCTGTTGCTGCATCAGCCTCGCGCCCGGTTGCTGCTGCCTCATCAAGACCTTGCGCCGGCCACCCCCACCGGAAATCCGAAAAAAAAAGGGGGGAAGGGGGAGGCGGGGAGTCAACCACGGCTGGGGAAGGCGGAGGCGGTTGAAGCCGTGAAGGGCGCAAAGGCCGGAAGCGGGGGCGGAAAAGGTGGTGTGTAGCCGAAAAATGGGGGAGCAGAACCGGCCATTATGGGGATGCTTTATGACCTCCCAAATCGGTTTGGTTGGAGAGGATAAGGTTGCACAGTTTTGCAGTGAGGCCCCCGAGTTTTGAAAAATCTCAATATGCAATTAGTCCAGTAGACTAATTTTTATTCCATATGATTTATCTCTAGATTATTTTAAGTTCTTTATGATCTAGATAACATGTGGTATTATTGTTTTATTTTCTGCAATAATGTAATTACCTTGTGGTATTATTGTTATATGTTTTCTGGATTTATTTTCTTCAGCATATTATTTCTGCTAATTTAGTAATCCTGAAAATTGCTTAATAATTAGTAGAAATTCATTAAAATTTCTAGAAAATTCCAGAAAATCCTAGAAACACGGTTTTAGGTATATGAGCTTCCGTAAATTTGTGAGACCTTAGACTTAGTACACTTTCGAAGCATCATATTTCTTTTATGGTTTATTTCCTAGCATTGTGTGCTTTGGGGATTTATTTAATGGGTTAGTAATTCTGAAAATTACTTGAATACCTTAATAATCATCAAGAAATCCCAAAAGATTGTTAGGAAAATCTGGGAAAATGATACTTTATCTACTGAATAGATAAAGGTAAATTGTTACTCTTTTGCACTCATTTCATGCACTTCAGATTACCTAACAGAAGTGAGTATGTATAAAACTGCATGAATATTGTATGACATTGGGCATCACTAAGTGGAGATTTGCACGCCCTGAATGGCTGCAAATTGTATCACCTAGGCTTATTTAATTGGCATATAGTTATACCATTGTTAAGCCTGAAACTGACAGAGTTATACCCTTTTACCATTAAAAGGTAAAAATATTGTAGTTGGTGAGGTATCGTCTCCACTCTATCCTGGAGTGTTACTGGTAGCCCTGAAGGCAATTTGCCAAGATCTATTGCTTTTTCTAGGACCAGAAGTCCGTATACGGTGAATAATACGGAGATCGGTAGCATTCTCCTAGTTACCCCTCAGCTCTATATTGGATGTCATTTTTCCACATGAGTAGCATCAACTGTATAGATACAGCTCCTGTCAAGCTTGATCTTGCTCATGAAGAGCGCATCTTATCTTTGCTGAAATTATGCATTAAAATAATTTTTTCCCAGATATCATAAATACTTGGTCTAAGTTGTTCTGTTAAATCCTTACCCCTGCTGAATAGTTGCTTAATAAAACACATTAACAGTAGCATATCTTACCTGAAGTAAGATTAATTAATCATGCATGGAATAACATTTGTAAATATTGCTCGATATTTGAAAAGAATGATATGCCTCAGTTCATTATTACCCTGATGGCAATCGAAAAAATGTTCTTGAAGACACAAAAAATCTAGTCAAATGATTAGATCCTAGAAGAATCACCTCGACTAGAAAGTGCTATAAACCCTAAAGACTTTAAGTCTATATATAACCCTATCTTCCATATTACCAAGTGTGCGTTGTTTTCACGCCAATAAAATTATACTCTTGAAGTAGTATAATAATAACTTATTGCTGAAGCTCTGAGTTAATTCGAAGCGAATGCCAGAAGCATATGCTCTCACTTGGAATTTTATGGTTGGCGTGAAAAGGGGGAGTAATTTGGGGTATATGAGGAATGTTAACGCCTGAAGCAAATAAGAGTAATGACAAGCATTGGGGTATATTCTAGGTCAAATACAGGAGTAAATAAGCATGGAGCTATAAATTTGAGAGATAATTGAATGTACTATCCACTGTTGGCAAATCATTGCAACCGTCGAAAGGTAATTGATTTGTTTCCAGTAATCTAGTCGCTAGTATACGACCACATACATGGGTATTACATGGTAGCTTAAAGCTACCGCACATATACCACTGGAAGCTACAACCATTTGCCTGAAGCAAATATAACTCTCAAATACTAGATGACCTATTGGATGTTAATGATCCTAAATGATCTGCATATACTACATTCATTTGGCGTTATAAACTATAATAGGCGTATAAATTATCTCCCAAATTAATCACATATATTCCTGAAGAATAATTATTCCATATGGGAGGTTAAGCTAGAAGTATATTTCAGCAGAATATATATAAATATATTCCATGTAGATTAATCATCAGACATGTTTATGTGATAGTGTTATATTCATATTTTTGTAAACATCCTGAAGATGTACTTTATGCTGTCAAAGCATAATACATGTTGCACTAACACAAAACCTGAAGTTTTGTGTGATCTAAATTTGAAGTCAGAAGTATGAGTAATTAGATCATAATATTGGGCAATAAACAAGAAGCTAGAATATTTCTGTTGTATCAGATTAATAACCCACCAGATATTTGAGGTAATCTACCAGAAGTAGAGATGCACAGTTTTTCATGCCGCTGCATTAATAAATATCTAACTCACTGCATTAAGAAAAGAAACCCCAATCAAAGGATTAGAGCGTATTATGAGAACCAATCATTTCTCATATGATATCACCACCACAACATACTGAGAGGATTTTAAAGTATGCTATTAAGTAAGATCACATCCCGGCATTAGGGGGAGAGAAATGCCCAAAATTTTTGAATGCCGTGATATTTTTTGAAGAAAGATCTTTACTATATGGTTCACGTACTAACTACGCTAAATATATGTTTAGTTGATGCTCCCGTACGCCAGAAGCGGAGAGACTGTCAGATTTATTTGCTCATTGCATGAAGGAGTTATATAGTATTTACCTGAAATAAATATGTCGCTAAGTTTGGAATACCTCGGGTTGAATAGTATTTTCATCTTTGCGAAACTTGACTTATTGGTTAGTGACCTAAACTCTATGGGGACGCCTGTGGATCTAAGGTCTGATGACACTAGTCAAAATAATCGTTAAAGACTCCTTGAATACTCCAAAAGAGAATTCACCTGAAGGTGAAATACCTCATGGAGAGGTTCATCCTGAAGGTGAAAACCCTAGTAATAAGGCGCACGCATATTACAATACTAGGGAACACAAAACTACCAAAAAGCTTTGTTTTGGGAAATGACAAAGTTTTGGTTAACACTGAAAGACACTCAATTATGAGTATATTCGGAGAAAGGTTGTCGGCAACCAGTTTGCCTCTAAAATTGCTAAAAGTTTCTCTCATGAGAATATAAATCCGGAACCAAAGTCCATGGCCGAACACCTAAAGTGTTAATATTGGGTCGAAATGAAAGAAAGCAATTGAGGCAGAACCATAATTGCAAATGAAAGTCTTGGAACCTGTTCGTTCAAACTTGATGGGTCGTTATGAAATAATGAGGTGGTGAAAGCGATGGTTCAAGGATCCCTGTAGAGATCTACATTCTCCTGTTATGAATGAAATAATGTTCCGTTATATAACAAAACTGGCAGATGACATGAATAAGATATTGTTAGTGATATGCCCTAGAGGCAACATGGAGATGTTGTATATATCACATACTATGTTTATGATACATTACTTTGTTCCTTGGAATAGACATCATCATTATTGATCAATGAGTATGTGACTTATTCATGAGACTCTTAAATACTAAGATGTTGCTATTTCTAAATGATCCCGATCGTATATCATATGAGGAACAAATATGATTCAAAGACAAAGATCAAGATATGTATTGATTGATGATCATGTCTCATGGATCATGGTATGGTGATACCAAATCAATAATATGGACATGTGTTAGTGAACATATGTTGGATAGACTCGCCATGAGACACCGCAGAGATTCCATGTGTCATCGCTGGTCTCAAGTAGTGTTTATGTAGAGTCCTTAGACTTGAGATCATCATGGTTCCCAACATGAGTAGTAGCTTATTTTGGGACTACTAAACACTACTCCGTAATCGGGTAGTCATAAAAGTAGTCTTCGGTTTGCCATGAAACATGTAGTGGGATGTGAATGATCAAGATAGAATTTGCCCTCCTTATGGGAAAGATATCTCTGGGCCCTCGATGTAATGGATTATGAAAGTGCATGGCCATGCCAAGGTGATTGAGGAGTCAATCACGAGTTTATAATTCATCACGGAATCGAGAGAGTGATTGAGCTATTAAGAGGATGACACATGTCTCGCCTTGAGCTCAATCTATATCGTGAGGCAAAGGGATTCGTACATGAGAGAACATTACAGTTCACCGATATGATCTTTACATATACTTTGGGGTTAATATGTCTTACTAGAGGCCGCTATTAACATGGTAACCGAAAGGCGTTTCCGGTCACGACCAAGTATACGTGAACCTGCTGTGGTCGCACGCTTAACGGGTTGGAACACTAATTCGAATATGATTCGGATATGGGCTCAATTCGGATAGAGATCCGAATAGACTCCTATTGGGCCTCGGTCCACGAGGCCCACGTGAGGAGGTCTATATATATGGAGGCGAGGGGCGGAGGGATTCGGCCCCGCTAACATCTAGCAAAACCTAGCCGCCACCTCCGAGCCAAACCCTAGCGCGCCACGAGTGCTAGTACACTCGCGATCGGCGCTCCACCCCGGACGTGTGGATACCGGTGGAGGCGCTGCTCGCTGCGCGCTTGATCGGAGTGCGTGGAGGAGACGATCTGTTCGGACGATCGGCTACTTCCACTACTACCTCGACGCGCGAGATTGGATCGGTTTCCAATTCTTCTTCGCCAGCTGCTGCCTAAGTGGTAACGATCCATGATCCTTCCTTAGCATGATGTTCTTGGGTGCGCGGTAGAAAAGTTTTGTTTTCTCGCCTCGTAGCCTACGCGTATTCCTTTAGTGGTATCGAGCCATCTTGCTTAGTTTGCATCTGGATCGGCGCATATGTTGATATGCGATAGTAGTAGATTGGATCTATTACGCCTAAATCGGTAGCACGGGTTGATGAGATCAATCGGTCATAAGGGGTTGAAATAGGTATGAGTTGATAGCATCATAAGGCCAAAAAGATTAGTTCGTGCTCCTTCTTTGATGTACGCGCGACTTGCCCCTACCGGCTGGAATCACCATCGGGGCTAATCACGCGCACAATCGATGATCGAGCCAACAGATCGAGGTCTTGTGTTGTGGTCTCCTCAAGTATACCGATCGCGATGATCAATATGATTGATCTAATGAAAATTGAGACATTTTGAATAGCTCGGATTTGAGTTGATTTGATCACTCGATAAGATTTTCATAGCGATTTCATAGATGCGATCTATGTAATTCGTGAGGTTTTCATAGCGGGACCGCCGTGTATCCCCTTGTATAGCGCCTTGGGTTCACATCGTTAGGTAGAATGCGATTCTACGCCTAACTTGTTTTTGCAGAGAATGATGTGAATAGTATGGCCCTATAGCTTATTTGAATGTATGAGATGTATGTGATGCATGTAACATCTGCTCATGGCCTCATGTGTCATGATTATTTCAGCTATTGTTAGCTGATATATTGTATTTAACGACTGCGTGTCGACCTTAATGCTTGAATCTATCTTTATAATCTTCGATTTCTAGCTATTATAGGTAGTAGCCTAGTTTTGAGGTTACAAGCTTTTAAGCATGGTGGCCTAAAGGAGTGATGTGGAGGATGGAGATCGTCTACACCTACTTGGAGATGGAATCACCATTTTGGGCCATACTACTTCACGCTTAAATGTGTTTATCTATGATGTTATCTATCTTATTATTATGCAATGATATATGTGATATGTTGCTTTGGTAGGATAGAATCCTCTTAAAATTAGGTGTTAATGCCCTTCCATATGTTGCACAAAAGATAATGATCACCGCATGGTAGGTCTACCAAAGTAGAGTGCCATCGGTTATCATCATCATTTGGGGTAGATGTCTGACATCTACATGCGGAAGCCTTTGGTTTACTTAACAAGGTTATCAAAATAGTTTTGGACCTTGGGGCATAGATTGGGGCCGAGGCATACTAATGTCACCCAAAGTAGAGTCACATAGGGATGTGATTAGCAAAGTGTTGCTTACCCATGTCACTAGTTTTCTAGCCGTGATGCCAAAGCTCACTAGGAATTAGTGAAATGAGGATCTTTACCCACTATGTAACTTAGAGGAGTTTTTGTTGCAAAACTCATAGTGGAGTCTTTTGCTAAATAGTTTAATAAAAGATGAACATAAACATAGTGCTAAACTTTGCATATTCTTGTGTTGTAGATCATGTCGCCTAACGCCGCATCCAAGATTTTTAATTTGCGATCTGTTCTTGAGAAAGAAAAACTCAATGGAACAAACTTTTGGATTGGTATCGCAACTTGAGAATTGTTCTCAAGCAAGAGCGCAAGGAGTATGTCCTTGAGTCTCCTTACCCCAAGACTTGCTCGATAATGCTACTATGGCTGCACGGAGAGCTTATGAGAAGCAAACGAATGATTGCCTTGATGTGAGCTGCCTCATGCTTGCCACAATGTCCTCTCGAGCTTGTAAGCAATATGAGAACACAGATGCCTACAATATCATTGTGGGGTTACGTGGTATGTTTGAGAACCAAGCAAGAGTGAGAGGTTCAATACTTCAAAGTCCTTATTTATGCAGCTTGCGAGTAGGAATCCGTCGACCCTCATGTGATTAAGATGATTGGCTACATTGAGAGTCCTGAAAAGCTTGGTTTTCCTCTTAGCCAAGAGTTGGCTACGATGTGATTCTCGATCGCTTCCCCGAGCTTTGAGCTATTCATAATGAACTTTCACATGAACAACTGGACAAGACCTCGGCCGAGTTGCATGGGATGCTAAAATCTGCCGAGGAAAGCATTAAGAAAAGCAGCAATCATGTGATGATGATGCAGAAAGGCAAGGGCAAGCCCTATGTCAAGAGAATCACGGTCAAAAGAAAGAAAGCTCCGATGCGATCGCGAGCGGTTCTAAGGCCAAGAAAGACAAGAAGGGCGATGCTCATCACGATGCGATTGTTACTTGTAAGCAATCGGACATTGGAAAAGGAACCGCCCAAAGTACTTGGAGGATCTTGAGAAGAAGAAGGAAGTACGACTTCCACCTGTATAAATGTTATAGAGATCAATCTTGCTACTTCATCAACTGATTCTTGGGTATTTGATACCGGATCGGTTGCTCACATTTGCAAATCGTTGCTGTGGGCTAATAAGAAGTAGAAGTTTGAGGAGGAGCGAAGTGGATCTTCGCGTTGGCAATGGAGCAAAAGTTGCTGCGGTAGCTGTTGGCACCATGCCATTGTCTTTACCTTTAGGATTAGTTTTGGAATTGAATAATTGTTATTGTGTTCCATCTCTTTCAAAGAACATTATTTCGCTTCATGTTTGCAAGCGTAAGGTTATGACTTTAAATCTATGGACAATGGTTGTTCTCTTTATTTCAAAGATATGTTCTATTGTCATACTCCATTGGTGAATGGGTTATACGTTCTACTCTTGAAGGGTCACCGTCTATAACATTAATGCAAAGAGGCAACGTCCGAATGATTTGAATCCCACGCTTATTTGGCACCGCCGCTAGGTCACATAAATGAGAAACGCATGCGTAAGCTCCATAGAGATGGTATTCGCACTCATTTGATTTTGAATCATTAGAGACATGCGAATCTTGTTTACTTGGCAAGATGACAAAGGCACCTTTCACCGGTCAAGGTGAACGGGCAAATGACTTATTGGCACTTGTACATACTGATGTATGTGGACCGATGAGCTTAACACCAGAGGTGGTTTTCGATTTCATAACTTTTATCGATGACTTTAGTAGATATGGGTATATCTACCGATGAAGCATAAGTCCGAATCCTTTGAAAAGTTCAAAGAATTCCAAAATGAAGTGCAAAATCATTTAGGCAAGACAATCAAGTTTTTACGATCCGATCGTGGAGGCGAGTATTTAAGCCATGAGTTTGGCAATCATCTAAAGGATTGTGGAATTGTTCCACAATTGACTCGCCAGAACACCTCAATGGAATGGGGTATTCGAACGAGAAATCGCACCTTATTAGATATGGTGCGCTCCATGATGAGCCAAAGTGATCTTCCGTTGTCTTTTGGGGTACGCTCTTGAAACAGACGCGCTCACACTAAAGAGGTTCCATCAAAATCGTGAGAAAAGACACCATATGAGATGTGGACGGGACAACGCCCTAGCTTGTCTTTTCTTAAGATTTGGGGATGTGAGGCTTATGTAAAACGCTTACAATCTGATAAGCTCACTCCTAAATCTGATAAATGCTTCTTTATCGGGTATCCTAAGGAAACAAAAGGATATTACTTTTATAATCGAGGAGAAGGCAAAGTGTTTGTCGCCTAAGATGGTGTCTTCTTAGAGAAAGAGTTTCTCTCAAGAAGGGATAGTGGGAGCACGGTGCAACTTGAAGAAATTCAAGAAACACGATAACGTTTCAGCTCCTACAGTAACCACAACAGATGAACAAACTGTTGAAGAACCTGCTGTGGACACACCAAAGACCACGTAGGTCGAAGGTCACGCGTGCACCGAGAGGTACATGTTCTTGACTACTCAACAACGGGACATATTGTTGTTAGACAACGATGAGCCTAAGACCTATGAAGAAGCAATGGTGGGACCAGACTGAGAAATGGCTTGAAGCCATGAGATCCGAAATTGAATCCATGCACAGAATCAAGTTTGGAACTTGGTTGATCCACTGATGGTGTTAAAACCATTGAATGCAAATGGGTTTTCAAGAAAAGATAGACATAGATGGAAATGTTCACATCTATAAAGCGCGACAGGCCAAAGGTTTCAAACAAATTCAAGGTATTGATTATGATGAAACTTTTCGCCCGTCGCAATGCTAAAGTCTATTCGATCATTCTAGCGATTGCTGCATATTTCGACTATGAAATATGGCAAATGGATGTCAAAACAGCTTTCCTTAATGGAAATCGAGTGAAGATGTGTACATGACACAGCCCACGGGTTTTGTCGATCCGCAATCGATTGGAAAGATATGCAAGCTCCAAAGATCCATTTATGGATTAAAGCAGTATCTCGAGTTGGAACATTCGCTTTGATGAAGTAATCAAAGGGTTTGGTTTCATCAAGAACGAAGAAGAGCCTTGTGTTTACAAAAGGCTAGTGGGAGCGCACTCGTATTTCTGGTCTTATATGTGGATGACATATTACCGATCGGAAATGACATTCCTTTGTTCGAATCATTAAGTCTTCATTAAAAATAGTTTCTCTATGAAAGACTTAGGAGAGGCAAAGATATATTCTGGGCATCAAGATCTATAGAGATAGATCAAAAGGCTAATTGGATTAAGCCAAGATACGTACATTGACAAGGTGTTGAAAAGGTTCAATATGCATGATTCCAAGAAAGGTTTTCTACCTATGTCACATGGTATAAATCTTAGCAAGAATCGCTGTCCTAGTACACCGATGAGCGGGATAAAATGAATGCGATTCCATATGCTTCGCTATTGGGTCCATTATGTATGCCATGCTTTGTACACGCCCGGATGTTTCAGATGCTTTAAGTGCTACGAGTAGATACAAGTCAGATCCAGTGAAAGTCACTGGATTGCCGTAAAGAACATCTTGAAGTACTTGAGAAGAACTAAAGATGTGTTCCTTGTCTATGGAGGTGAGGAAGAGCTCGTTGTAAATGGTTACACCGATGCTAGCTTCCAAACTGACAAAGATGATTTTAGATCGTAACTGGATTTGTGTTCGCTGAATGGCGGTGCGGTAAGTGGAAGAGTTCCAAGCAGCAGACGGTTGCTGATTCTACAACGGATCGAGTACATAGCAGCTTCTGAAGCTGCCAAAGAGGCTGTTTGGATCAAGAAATTTATTTCTGAGCTTGGTGTGATGGCTAGTGCCTCCAGCCCAATGGACCTCTACTGTGACAATAGTGGGGCCATTGCGCAAGCCAAAGAGCCTAGATCGCACCAGAAGTCCAAGCACATTTTACGGCGATTTCATCTCATCCGCGAGATAGTGGAGAGAGGCGATGTGAAGATATGCAAAGTACAAACGGATTTGAACATTGCAGATCCGTTGACAAAGCCGCTTTCTCAGCCAAAGCATGAGGCTCACACTAGGGCAATGGGTATTAGATACCTACATGGTTGACTCTAGTGCAAGTGGGAGACTGTTAGTGATATGCCCTAGAGGCAACATGGAGATGTTGTATATATCACATACTATGTTTATGATACATTACTTTGTTCCTTGGAATAGACATCATCATTATTGATCAATGAGTATGTGACTTATTCATGAGACTCTTAAATACTAAGATGTTGCTATTTCTAAATGATCCCTGATCGTATATCATATGAGGAACAAATATGATTCAAAGACAAAGATCAAGATATGTATTGATTGATGATCATGTCTCATGGATCATGGTATGGTGATACCAAATCAATAATATGGACATGTGTTAGTGAACATATGTTGATAGACTGCCATGAGACACTGCAGAGATTCCATGTGTCATCGGCTGGTCTCAAGTAGTGTTTATGTAGAGTCCTTAGACTTGAGATCATCATGGTTCCCAACATGAGTAGTAGCTTATTTTGGGACTACTAAACACTACTCCCAAATGGGTAGTCATAAAAGTAGTCTTCTGGTTTGCCATGAAACATGTAGTGGGATGTGAATGATCAAGATAGAATTTGCCCTCCTTATGGGAGAGATATCTCTGGGCCCTCGATGTAATGGATTATGAAAGTGCATGGCCATGCCAAGGTGATTGAGGAGTCAATCACGAGTTTATAATCCATCACTAATCGAGAGAGTGATTGAGCTATTAAGAGGATGACACATGTCTCGCCTTGAGCTCAATCTATATTGTGAGGCAAAGGGATTCGTACATGAGAGAACATTACGAGTTCAGCCGATATGATCTTTACATATACTTTGGGGTTAATATGTCTTACTAGAGGCCGCTATTAACATGGTAAGCGAAAGGCGTTTCGGTCACGACCAAGTATACGTGAACCTGCTGTGGTCGCACGCTTAACGGGTTGGAACACTAATTCGAATATGATTCGGATATGGGCTCAATTCGGATAGAGATCCGAATAGACTCCTATTGGGCCTCGGTCCACGAGGCCCACGTGAGGAGGTCTATATATATGGAGGCGAGGCGGAGGATTCGCCCCAGCTAACATCTAGCAAAACCCTAGCCGCCACCTCCCGAGCCAAACCCTAGCTGCTCACGAGTGCTAGTACACTCGCGATCGGCGTTCGGCCCGGACGTGGATACCGTGGAGGCGCCGCTCGTTGCAAGTGTTGATCGGAGTGCGTGGAGGAGACGATCCGTTGGGACGATCGGCTACTTCCACTACTACCTCGACGCGTGAGATTGATCGGTTTCAATTCTTCTTCCGCTATGCTATGCTGCGTCTAAGTGGTAACGATCCATGATCCTTCCTTAGCATGATGTTCTTGGGTGCGCGGTAGAAAAGTTTTGTTTTCTGCTTCCGTAGCCTACGCGTATTCCTTTAGATATGCAGTTATTGGATTCTGAAAATCCTTGACGAGATCCCTGAAGGAACCAAAAACTCGATCCATGAAGGACTCAGTGCTTTAATAAGAAAGGTAAATTACAACATGTAAATATGTATATAAAACCCATACTTGATAAACTCTTACCAGAAGAAAGAGTATCTCCCAGAAGAGAGAGCATTTCCCTGAAGAGAAATTAAGACTAGATATATTGATGCTATGGTAGTATGACCATACTTTTAGTTCTGCAGAATAGATTTTTGGTCATATAGTGATACTCAAAGATGATTGTTAAATGTTAAAGGCCTCTGAGCCTAACTAGAATGTATTTAGTTTTATATCCCAAGAATGATTAGTCACATCCTTGGAGGGTTTTAATGAGGCAACAAGTCATGTGACATGAGTTTTTAATGAGGTATATAACCCCACCATTATCTATAAAGATAATCTATAAAGATAATGCTGTTTGTATTGCACAAATGCAAATAGGCTATGTTAAAAGTAATATCACGAAGTATATTGCTCCTAATATTTTTATCCTCATGAGCTCCAAAGAATGGGGAGATAAAGGCATTGAATGCTAAGTGTTGTGATGATCCAGCAGATTTATTCACAAAATCATTACCAGCCACTAGTTTCACATGTGTGTTGAAGCATTGGTATGAGACGACTTAGGGAGTTACAAGGTTCAGGAGAAGCGAATCCCTGAACCACAGCCCATATGTAAGGTCAGAAAATTTATATGATCATGAAGATCTAAATGTTGCACTCTTTTTTCTCTTTGTGAGTTTTTTCTGAAGTTTTCTCACGTAAGGTTTTTAATGAGGTAACAGGTGTCACAAGTAACAGATGCAATGTACTCTTTTCTCCATCCCCTTTTTTCCCACTGGGTTTTTGGGAGGAGTTTTTGATGAAGCATGCGCATACCATGGTATTCGCCCAAGGTGGAGTGTTAAGAAACATTAGCGTTTCTTTTGTGGGCAAATACCAAAATAACCCTGCTCTACTTGTCTATAAATATGAGGCTTTATGCTATGTAATAGAAGAGAAGAGATCAATAAAGACTACAATTGGGGCTCTCTATTTTCTGGTGTTCTTGTGTGTGCTATTGTGTTGTTCTTTGACGCTGATTTTTCAATTCTGGGATGATATTTTTCCTATACACACATATATATAGGAAAAATACTTTATACACTCATGTGTAATTACACTCACCTCTAATATACCACCTAAACGAACTTGAAATACTCCTTTATCACTTTGAATATACTTGTATATTAATTATAAGATACTCTAATGTGAACCACATGAAAATATATTTTCCTATATATATATGAAAAATATCTTTTACACTCGGGTGTAATTACACCCACATCTAATATACTACCTGAACGAACTTGAAATACTCTTTTATCACCTTATATATACGTATGTACTAATTATAAGATAGAGGAGACTTCCTATATATATATTTTGTTGATTTCTCAATTCCGGGGGATATATATTGTGGCTTTTAACCAACTGTATATTATTATACTTATACTGATTCTTCTCAATTCAACTACCTAGAACAGCCTAGTACGTGTCAAAGGTACTGCTTTTCGACTTGAGATTACATGTTTATCGCTTAATTTAGAACTTCACGCATGGAAGAATGACATATGTAAATATTTTCTAGTCATTTACAAAATCCCATAATTTATTTGTAGTTTTTGTGTGTGTGTGTTGAGTAGAAGGTCTCTCTCCAACATGAAGAATCTTAAAACATTAGTTGTCAAAAAATTCGGCGGAGATAATTCTATACACCACACATTATACGGCTAGAAACATAACATCATGGGTCCGTATGTACGTACGTATCCGGGTAAAGGAAAAAACATGCCGATTTTCTGTAGCCAAAATAAATGCGAGTGCCTGCGGCGAAAGGGACTCAAACTCGCACCTCTCTTACTACGCAAGAGTAAGAGAGGAATATAATATTAATTGATCCATTAAAAAGAAAATAATACAAAGCAAATGTTGCATGAAAATACTCGTACTATATATAAAATTATAGCCGGGGTCATATTAGGAAAATTTAATGTAGATGAATAATTCCTCACTTTATTCAAGTAATCCAAACAAATTCAAAATTGTGGAGCAGAAAGCGCCCAATAGAAAAAAAAAATCCCGGGAGCGAGAAGTGTCTCTGCAAGTGGCCCCCGCGGAGCCCCGGTCCCTGGCCTTCTGGAAATTTCCATCTCTGGCAGGTGGGCCCCACGTCCGACGTGGCCGGCCACCGCCCTTTCCCTCACCCTCCGCTCCCAATCCAATAGTCCGAAGTGTCATCTCTCTCTCCCTCTCCTCCTCCTCCGCTTCCTCCTCCTGCCGCCTCGGCCGGGACGCGCGTGCGGCCCCGCGCGCCACCTCCCGGCCATTCGCCGGATTTCCCGCGCGATTTTGTTTCCTTTTTCTTTCTGGGTTTCTCTTGCCCGGTTTTGGCTGGCATCGGTCGCCGAGGAGAGGTTTTCAGTGGCTCCTGGGCGATCCCGGCGAGAGCTTTCTTCTTCTTGGAGTCGCTTCTTCTGTTGCCGCCGCCGGCTGCTTCTGTCTTGCGCTGTCGGCGCGCGCGAGAGGTGCTGAAGGGAAGCGGAGATTCCAACTCTGGGGGCGGCTCATGGCTTCCATGGCGCAGGTGGAGGTAAACATCTCTCTTTTGTTTTGCCTTGTGTGCTCTCTTCGTTCGCAGTGTGTTTGATTTTTATGTCCTTCATGTTTGCTTTTGCCCTGTCAAGTGTTGGAAATTTTAATTTGCGCGGTAAATTTTGGCTGCTGATTGACGGTTCAGATTTGTATTTGTCAACGTTTTTGAATGGATTATTGGTCAAAAAAATTGTTTTTTTAATGGTAATATTTGATCTCTCTGTTAAAGAATGTCCTGTTCTAGATGCTTTTTTTTTTTGGAGAATACAGATCACAGTATCTTTGGAGGGTTGGAGAACGAGATGGGCAATACTACCATAGTAGGGTTAGTTAAAGATACAGTATCGAACACACCAGGAGCCCACAGTACCAAACGTTGGCGCTTACTACTATACTGATTATTTTCTCTTACAATGGTTACTGGTAGTTACAGTCTTCAATTAATTCTGATTGAATCATTAAAAACCAATCAGTAAAGTTCAGTTTTAGTAATTGCTAAGAGTGTTACTAACTCTTGTGCATGTTTTAAGTCGATGCCATTTAATCAGAAACATTGTAAAGACTCAAATTATGCTGTAGTATCCACCCATATGTCCATTTCCGTTGGTGAAACTTAGACGTTTTGAGTTAGTAACGTGATTTCTGAAACTGTGTGCGGCAATAGCAATTCATTGTAGTTTAAAGCACTAATCTTGTTATTGCCTCGAGGAAAGTGATGGCTTGGATTCGTCTGGCTAGCCAATCAACAAATTGCTACCGTTGGATGTTGGTAAACCTCCCTTGATGGATGGTGCGATTGCAGTGCGACACAAGGAGGGGATGGATGGGTACCCTGTCAAGGTAGCCGTTTCTTGTCCTGCTTTGTATCCATCATGGAAATGCCGGCTGGTCCCATCAGTTTATCTTACAGCATCGCCACTATGCCTGATGATCTCCAACCTGCTTCGATTAGGTTCGGAAGCCCTATACCATCACAAAGCAGCGGGAGAAGTGGACGGAAGAAGAGCACGAGAAGTTCCTCAAGGCATTGAAGCTGTATGGCCGGTCCTGGCGCCAGATACAAGGTGTGTGCAGCCTACATATCTGACCTTACATTAGACTTCAAGACGTCGATTAGTGTTTCTGATCCATCCGAACTGTTCTTCAGAACACATTGGCACAAAGACTGCTGTCCAAATTCGGAGTCATGCTCAGAAGTTTTTCTCAAAGGTGACTGGCCCTCCCTGCAGTCGCGATAAATATGGCTGCTAAATTACTGCGTTGACAATGCTATATGTTTATACAGTTATATGCGATTGTTAAAACACAAATTACAACGGTTAATTTGAACCGTTCGGATGCCTACCGTATTCTTGTGGGGTGTTTATTGTGCAGGTGGTGCGCGATCCTGGGTCTAGTGATGCGATTGAGATCCCTCCCCCTAGGCCAAAGAGAAAACCACTGCATCCATATCCTCGCAAGTGTGCGAATTCCTGCGATGGGGCAAATCAAGCAATGGGGCAACCGAAGCTTGCTCCTATTTCATCTTCATCTGGTTCCGACCAAGAGAATGGTTCTCCGGTGTCAGTGCTATCTGCGATGCAGTCGGATGCTTTTGGATCATCGATGCCAAATCCGTCAGCTCGTTGTACCTCCCCAGCTTCATCGGATGATGGGAGTAATGTTCCTCCATTGATGAGTGGAGAGGAAAATGTGCGCTCTCAACAAACAGGGATAGGTCAATCCCACAAGGTGAACAACCATAATCTGAATCAGCCTTACCACTGGACAACCTTAATGAATGCCAACTTGAACTTATTGGGTTGTTCATGTTCCTGTTGCAGGAAATAGATCAGGACATCAAATATGCGGATATGTCCGAAGACGATTCGTCAGATGAGGTACAAGAAACAGGTTTGAAGCTGTTTGGGAAGACAGTCGTCATCCCAGACCCTAGGAAAAGATGTTTCTCAGAAACGGGCCGTGAAAATGGTGAGCAAATATCTCGATCCTCTAACCATGAAACATCACAAGCCCCATTAGTTGGAGAGGTTCCAGCATATACTGCACCGAACGGATGGCGTCTTCCTTATTCTTTCCCATTCTGTTTTGGGGAATCGACGAATGCTAGAATTGCACCTTTTCATGTATGGTGGCCTTGCTACGGATTTCCAAGAGGATCAAGTACGGTGGCGCATGATGAAGCTGCCAGTGAGAGTGATGCCGGGAAGTGCCCTTCAGTTGAATCAGGCTCAGACTCTGAGGGCAACGCGCAGACGACCAAAGCAGTCGAGTCGCTCCGAACGATTCAACTCCCGGAGCCAGCTTCAAATTTTGAGCTAAAACCGAGCGCAAATTCAGCCTTTGTAAGAGTGAAGCCTTTGTAGTCGATGCAGTGTAAGGAAGATTTAGCTCACTGTTGTTGGAAGCTGTTAATTCCTAATGGAAATTGTGTCTATTGCAAAGGATTGGTGTTGTACAACGCGTGTTGGCAAACATGCGCACGTGAATGCAGGACGCAAAGAAATGCGTTGCAGACCAACAAACAGCTCTTTCATGCGCGATTGTATCACGGCAAAACTTTCAATAGAGAAATCACCGACGTCAAAGCCGCTAACTCATCAGCTGTGGGACGATTACCAGCAGTACGCTCATCACCACATTCAGCAAGTCGTTCCTTGGCAAGCCCAAGATCCCATTCTAATTGTCAGTGACATGCCTTAGAGGCAATTATAAAGATAATTATATCATTTCTATGTTTATGATTTTTTGAATAATATATTATTTTGTCACTTGAATAAGTGCCTTTTATATTGATCAACAAGTATGTGATTTATTCGTGAAATTTTTCATTTATGTTTTGATGTTATTCTAAATTATCTCTGATCTTATATCAGTATATAGGACAATTATGATTTACAGATCAACACATGTATTGATTGATAATCATATTCTATAGATTATGAATATAGGATATCAAATCAATAATATGGACATATGTTAGAGAACATGATATTGCATTGATCCACAATAAGACACTGTGGGAATTTTTATATTCTTAAGTGTTATCAGTTGGTGTCATATATAGTGTATGTACGCTCCTTAGACCTGAGATCGTCATTATTTCCTACATGCATAATAGTTTGCTTACGGGTTATCAAACACTACTTCATGACTAGGTAGTCATAAAGGTAGCTTTCGGGTTTACTATGAAACATGAGGAGGAATATGAGCGATAAAGATAGAATTTACCCCTCTTATATAACAGAGAGATATCTCTGGACCCCTCGATGTGGTTGGATTAAGAAAGTGCATGACCATGCGAATGTGGTTGAAGAGTCAATCACAACTAATTAATCCATCACAGGTTCGAGTAAAGGATCGAGCTATCAAAAGATGACACGCTTCTCGCCTTGAGTTCGATCTAGTATCATGAGGCAAAGGGATCAGTACAAAAGCACTATATAAGTTCGTTCGATATGATCTTTATATATGTTTAAGAGTCGTTATGTCCTGCTAGGGACCGCTACCGACTTATGGACTAGAAATGAGTTTTCGACCTATGGCCAAATACACATCAACCTATAGTGTCACACACTTAATAGTTTGGAACGATAAAGGCTCAAATGATAGTTTCTGAGAGGGATATGATCTCTACTCGTATTGGATAATGATCCGATTGGAGGCTATATAAGGAGGGGTATGGGATTGAGGGAGGCATCCCGAAATATACCCATCGAAACCCTAGTTGTCACCTCTCATAATCCCTACTGTGTGTGCTAGTGCTAGCATGCCGATGCATGGTGTTCCCTAGACGTGTGGACCTCAGTAGAGGTGCTGCTACAACTGCAGCACTAATCGGAATGATTGCGAGGAGACGGTTGGCGGAGGACGATTGACTACTTCCACTACATCGATACACTCTTCGTCGAATCGACTGCTTCAACTCTAATTCCACTGCACTGTGCGTCTAATGGTAACGACCTATGATCTCTTACTCGTATGATTTTCTAATTTACGCGGTAGAAAATTTTAATTTACACTAGCGTAGCCTCTCGTATCTCAAAAGTGGTATCAGAGCCATCCTATGTAGTATTTGATCCGGGTTGGTCTCATATAGTTGATATGTGATTGTAGTAGTTCATGCTATTGAATTGATTTAGGCACTAGCTGATAAGATCATTTGATTTCTGGAAATCTTCCACGCCAATCAATTTGATTGATCAATGGAAAATCAGGACCGCCGTGCTAGGCAATCGTACTGTGTATTATAAGTGTTATGTGTGTCATATCGCGTGATGGAATTGGATTCTGCACAGAACTCATTTTTGTAGGGTTGTGTGAATAGATGGCTCATTGTGTATGTGATACATATATGAGTTTTTATAGCCTGTGAGTCATGCTGATTTATAGCCATGTGTTATATATTATTATATAATAGCCTACGTGTCAATTTGTGATGCTTGATATTTTTATATGTAATTCATTTTTAACTGTTAGGAATAATAGCTAAGTAGATGAATGTGATGAACTTAAGCATTGATAGCTCGGTGGACAGGAAGCGTGGTGATGGAGATTGCCGTGCTAAGGGTCATACTATATCATAGTTTAATATAATATAATTATGAATGCTTTTATATTCCTGTTATACTATTATTCATGTTATTACTTTTTTTTGGGTGTTTTTAACATGATAGAATAGTATCTCTTTAGAAAAGATAAGTCAAACTTGATGCTCTTCTAATAGTTGCACCTATCAAAATTTTGATCAATAACTGGTAAGTCTACCAAAGTAGGAGTCATTAATATCTCAATAAGATAGATTAAAATGTTGGACACTTCATGCATAATATTGGTTCAACTTGACTAGGCTACCAAAATAGTTTTGGGTCTAAGGGCATAATATTGAGGTTGGGACATATCGATGTCACTCAACTAACAAGAATTATATGTGATGCAATTAGCAAGGGGTTGTTTACCTACATTGATAGGTTTCTAGCAGTATTGCCAAAGCTCATTAGGACTTAGTGAAATACGAATCTTGATTCACTATATGTTATTGGAGAGTACATGATTTTAAACATATAATAGGAGTATATTTTGTTAAATTGTTTAATGAAAGATTTCACATAAATATAGTGCTAAATTCCTGCATATACTTTTTATGTTGTAGACAATGCCACCATCTACTTCCTCTATACCCATTTTTAACCTGTAATCTATTCTTGAGAAAGAAAAACTAAATGGAACAAACTTCATTGGCTGGTATCACAACTTGAGAATTGTTCTCAAGCAAGAAAAGAATGAATATGTTCTAGAGGTTCCATATCCAGATAAACCAACTAAAGATGATACTCGTGCTCAAAAGAATAAGTATGGAAAACATTGGAATGACTTACTTGATGGTAATTGTCTCATGCTTGCCACCATGAACTTTGAGCTTCAGAAGTAATATGAGAACACGAATGCCTATAATATGATTGTGGGTTTTAAAGCCATGTATGAGAACTAGGCAAGGGCTAAAAGGTACAACACCTCTAAGTCGTTATTTGCGTGTAAGTTAACTGAAGGAAGTCCGATCAGCGCTCATGTGATCAAGATGATTGGATGCATTGAGAGTTTGGAAAAACTTGATTTTTCCCTTAGGTAAGAGTTGGCTATTGATTAATTCTCTAGTTGCTACCTCCGAGCTTTGAGTCAGTCATTTTGAACTTTCATATGAATAGTATGGAGAAGTCAATGACCGAGTTACATGGGATGCTCAAGTCAGTAGAAGAAAGCATTAAGGAAAGTTCTAATCATATGATTATGGTTCAAAAGACTACCAACATCAAAAAGAAAAATTATAAGGATTTGAGTAAAAGAAAGGGTATGGACAAAACTCAAGATGAGATCTCGAGTATCAAATTTATGTTTCAGAAGCTCAAGATTGGTGCTGCACCTGATGCCATTTACTACCATTACCAAGGGACTGGACATTTGAAGAGGAACTGCAAGAACTACTTGACAGAACTGCAAAAAAAGAAGAGAAATAAGACTTCTACTTTAGGTATAAATGTTATAGAAATAAATATTATTACTTCTCATGTTAGTTCTTGGTGTTGACACTAATTTCATCCGGAATTTTTACGGCATGTTACCTTCCAATATTTTTTGTGTGCCGTACATATTATATTTGAGTGGCGAATTTCTACGGTATGTTTACAAGGCAAGTGAAAAGCTTGTGTCAAATTTTCAGCTCATTCGGAGCACATATGCTCACTCGAATAGGATAATACGGCCGGATGATGTACGCAATGCACAAGTCCACCTTCCAAGATTTTTTTCTAGGGGCTACATATTACAATCGAGTGGCAAATTTTTATGGCATGTTTGTGGTGCAAGTGAAAGTCTCATGGCAAATTTTCAGATTATTCAGAGAACATATGCTCACTCGAATAAATTGATATAGTCGGACGGCATACACAAAACAATACTAGAGAAAAGAAAATTAAAGAGAAAAGATATATTTTGCCGCGCAGGTCACCTCACAAAAAATGTACAGCGGCCGTGGTCGTATGCGTGCGTACATGAAATGTTCGATGAGCATACGCTTGTCCGGCACTACCTGTACGTGCCACAAAAAAAGGAGGGTAATCAAAGTGCTAAATCCAGTGCTTAATTAGTTTCTTCAATGATGAATAGACCATCCATTATACAAAAAAGAGAATGAAAAGATTAAAGAAGGAAGATGATATGGTTAGAAGACGCCCATCTTGCATGATCTGCATGCTTGTGCTTCATGAGAGAGGCCATGCAAATGGCTGCTTTACCACATCCTGATTTAGCTCCTCAATACCCATACCAAGTCAATCAAATAGGAGAAACCACTAAGCCCACGTCCATTACAAGATGCATGCATGGGTCCATTAATTAATAATTTTCTTGTTGATTAATTGATAAAGAAAAGAATAGAAAAAAAACAATAGCAAATTAACCGTACGTAAAGAATAGCAGTTTACAATAGCAAACAATAGCATGCATGGGTCCAACGTGCTGCAGTTTTTTTTAAAAAAAAGACAGTGAAAAGAAAATAAAAGAGGGGAGTTGCTATAACTTCCCCATGAACCACCCTCTCATCCTTGCTCTGTATATAGGAAGTGAAAGGTGGAGAAAAGGAGAACTTTGGGAGAAAAGAGGAGAAACGCCGGGCAAATTTCTCGAGAGGAAAACACATACACACACTTGTGAGAGAAAAAAGGAAGAAAGATAGAGAGAGGGCTGCACAAGCTAGCGAAGGTGAAGTTCTTGCTCTTGTTCTTTCTCTCTCCCTTTGCTCTTGGGTTCGGCCATCGCGGTACGAATCAAAGAGCATTCTCCCTATCTCCCTTTGCCATTAGGTTTGGTCATCGCGGTACGAATTAAGGTGCTTCATTTTTTTAATGCTTTTGCCCCCTTGGTTTAGTCTCGTTAGGTGGATACAAACCCGAAGAATGAGTACTTGATCTCTTGTCTCTTAGGTTCGGTCCCCTACAAATGGATACAAATCAAGGTTGTGTATGAAGACCTCATTTTCTCGGTTCGGTCCCGTTAGATGGATACAAACCCGAAGAATGAGAGCTCGATTCCTCGTCTCTTAGGTTCGATCCCTTACAAATGGATACAAACCGAGAGTGAGAAGATTAAAAAAACCTATCTCCTCAATTCGGTCCCCTCAAATGGATACAAATTAGGGGTAGGTGTATGCTGCAAAAAAAATAATAAAAATGCATATACAAATATTAAAACAACAAACTTCATCTCGGTTGCACTACATGCAAGCGCTCAACATTTGTAAGCGCTATGCATTGCTAGTAGTAATACAAGGTAAGGCAAAACAATAAAAATAATGATAAAAAACAATAAAGCTCTTATTACATTACGTGCATAAAATCAATGACACAGTAATAGTAATAAAATATAAAAAAGAAACAAATTTCACCTCGGTTACGCTACATGCAAGCGTTTCATATTCGCAAGCATTATGCAATACTAGTAGTAATACAAGCGAGTAAAACAATGAAAAGTAAAATAATGAAATACTTCTATTACACTACATGCATAAAATCCATGTCATGTTAGTAGTAATAGAAATATTAAAAACAATCTTCGCCTCGGTTACGCTACATGCAAGCGCTTAATATCTATAAGTGCTATGCAATGCTAGCAGTAATACAAGGCAGAGCAAAACAATAATAAAATACTTCTATTACACTACATGCATAAAATCTGTGTTACGCTAGTAGTAATAAAAATATTAAGAAACAACCTTCACTTCGGTTACACTACATGCAAGCTCTCAATATTCGCAAGCGTTATGCAATGCTATTAGTAATACAAGGTGAAGTAAAACAATGAAAAAAATAAAATAACGAAATACTTCTATTACACTACATGTCATACTAGTAGTAACAGAAATATTAAAAAAAACAATCTTCGTGCAATGTTAGTAGTGATACGTTTCAAAGTAAAAAGATATAAAAAAACTGAAATAATTAAACTCTAATCACACTACATGCATAGGTTCGCTAAAAAATAAATACTATGCCATGTTAGCAAAATAATATAAATACAGCTAAAATGCCCTCGAGCAAGCATTCATCTTGCTGTCGACGCCAAGATTGAAGGCCTTTTCTTTTATATTTTTGTAATAGTCATATATCATAATTTGTTGTAATGTTTATGTTGGAATTCTTAATCAGGAGTTTTCTTGTAAAGAGATGTAATTAACAGAATTTTTATGTAAACGTATTAATTCTGGAAGTAATGGACCTGCAACACTTGATTCCTTTGTCTCATTTTCAATTAAATTTAATTAACTTGTCTCTAATAACACGAACGTGGGTTCACGTCCATTTTCCTGTCATCACTTGGGTATTTGATACCGGATCGGTTGCTCTATTTGTAATTCGATGTAGGGGCTGTTAAGGAGTAGGAGTTTAACAAGAGGCAAGGTTGATCTTCATGTGGGCAATAGGGCAAAAGTTGTTGTGTTCGCTGTTGGCACTTTACCATTATCTTTACCCTCATGATTAGTTTTAAAATTAAATAATTGTTATTATGTTCCTGCCTTAAGTAAAAATATTATTTTTGCTTCATGTTTGGGAGTAGATGGCTATGAGTTCAGAATAAAGAACAATTATTGTTTAATTTATTTGAATGATATGCTTTATGCTTATGCTCCATTGATAAATAGATTATATGTTTTAAATTGTGAGGATGTGTCTATCTATAACATTAATGTTATGAGGCTTCAGCCTAATGATTTGAATCTCACTTATATTTGGTATTATCATTTGGGTCACATAATAAGAAGCGCATGGTGAATCTCCATAAAAATGATCTTCTAAAGTTATTTGATTTTGAATCATTTGAAATATGTGAGTCTTATTTACTTGGCAAAATGACTAAGACACCTTTCACTAGTCAAAGTGAGAAGGCAAATAACTTGTTGGCCAGAGATGATTTTTAGTACTTCATAACTTTTACCAATGACTTTAGTAGATATAGATACATCTACTTAATTAGGCATAAGTCTGAATCATTTGAAAAGTTCAAAGAATTTTATAATGAAGTACAAAATCAACTTGGGAAGATAATTAAAGCCCTATGATCAGATCATGGAGGTGAATATTTGAATCATAAGTTTGGTGATCATCTAAAACACTGTAGAATTATTCCACAACTAACTCCGCCGGGAACATCTAATGGAATGGAGTATCTGAATGACAAAATCAGACCTTCTTAGACATGGTTCAGTCTATGATAAATTAATTTGATCTGCCATTGTCTTTTTGAGGATATGCCCCAGAAATAATTGCGTTCACATTAAATGGGGTTCTATCAAAAGCTGTAGAGAAGACACCATATGAGATATGCATTAGGAAGTGTCCCAGTTTGTCTTTTCTCAAAATATAAGGATGTGAAGTATATGTAAAATACTTGACGTCTAACAAACTCACACCTAAATCCGATAAATGCTTCTTCATGTAGTATCATAAGGAAACTAAAAGATATTACTTTCATAAAAGGGATGAGAATAAAATATTTGTTGCACAAAATGGTGTATTTTTGGAAAAAGAATTTCTCTCAAAAGGAGTTAGTGGGAGCACGGTGAGACTAAAAGAAATTCGAGAGACATAAAAAAATATTCCAACTCTTATTAAATCTCTAAAGAGTGCACAAGATGTTGTAGAAACTGTGGAAGTGGCACCAGCCCCATGTAGGTCTGAAAGACCAGTCAATTGTCGATAAGGTATCGACATGACATTTTATTGTTAGACAATGATGAGCCTAAGACTTATGAGGAAGCGATAATGGGTCCAGACTCTGAGAAATGGTTTAGAACCATGAGATCCAAAATTAAATCTATATATGATAATCAAGTTTGAAACTTGGTTGACCCACTTGATGGTGTAAAAACCATTGAGGGTAAGTGAGTTTTAAGAAAAAGATAGACATAGATGAAAATGTACATATCCATAAGCCACTATTGGTGGCGAAGGGTTTCAAACAAATTTAAGGTGTTGACTATAATGAAACCTTTTTGCCCATCGTTATACTTAAGTCTGTCCGGATCATTCTAGCTATTGTTGCATATTTAAATTATGGAATATGGTAGGTGGATATCAAAATGGCTTTTTAAATGGAAGCCAAAGTGAGAATGTGTACATGACACAACCTGAGGATTGAAACAAGTTTCTTGGAGTTAGAACATTCATTTTGATGAGGTAGTCAAAGGATTTGGCTTCATTAAGAACGAATAAGAGACTTGTGTTTACAAAAAAGCTAGTTGGAGTGTACTTATTTTTCTGGTCCTATATGTCGATGATATATTATTGATCGAAATGACATTTTTATGCTTGAATTTGTTAAGTCTTCATTAAGAAATAGTTTCTCTATGAAAGACATAGGAGAGATAACATATATTTTAGGCATAAAGATCTATAGAGATAGAACTAAAAGGTTAATTGGATTAAGCCAAGATGCGTACATTGATAAAGTATTGAGGCGGTTCAACATATAGGATTCCAAGAAGAGTTTCTTGCCTATGTCACATGATATTAGTCTTAGCATGACTCAGTGTCCTTCGACACCAGATGAGCGAGACTGGATCGGTAAGATTCCATATACTCTAACTGTTACTAGCATACTTTATACACACCCAGATATGTTATATGCTCTAATTGTTACTAGCATATATCAGTCAGAACCAAGTGAAGGTCACTGGATAGCTATAAAGAATATCTTAAAATACTTGAGAAGGACTAGAGATGCGTTCCTTTTTTATGGAGGTGAGAAAGGGCTAGTCGTAAATGGTTACATTGATGCTAGTTTCTAAATCGATAAAGATGATTTTCGATCACAGTCTGGGTTTATGTTTCATCTTAATGGAGGAGTAGTGAGCTGAAAAAGTTTCAAGCAAGAAATGGTTGCCGATTCTACAATGGTGGGTGAGTATATTGCTGCTTCTGAAGCTGCAAAGGAGGCTGTTTGGATAAAGAAATTCATCTCTAAACTGGGTATGATCTCTAGTGCTTCTAGTCTAATGAATCTCTATTATGCTAATAGTGGATCCATTGCACAAACCAAGGAACCTAGATCACATCAAAAATCCAAATATATACTTCAGCGTTTTCACCTCATTCACGAGATTATAGATAGAGGTGATGTTAAGATATGCAAAGTGCATACGAATTTAAATATTGCTGATCTGTTGACAAAGTTTCTACCATAGCCAAAGCATGAGGTGCACACAAAAGCTATAGATATGATATACTTGTATGATTGACTCTAGTGCAAGTGGGAGATTGTTAGTGATATGCCTTAGAGGCAATCATGGAGATGATTGTATCACTTCTATGTTTATGATTTTTGAATAATATGTTATTTTGTCCCTTTAATAAATATTTTTCATATTGATCAATAAGTATGTAATTTGTTCATGGAACTCTTTATTTATATTTTGATACTATTCTAAATTATCCTTGATCTTATATCATTATGTGGGATAATTATGATTTACAGATTAGCATATGTATTGATTGATGATTATGTTTCACGGATCATGGATATGGGATATCAAATCAATAATGTGGATACATTTAGAGAACATGATATTGGATTGACCACCATGAGATACTGCGTAAATTGTTATATTCTTATATGTCATCAGTTGGTCTCATATATGGTATATGTAGAATCCTTAGACTTGAGATCTTCGTTATTTCTTACATGTGTAATAGTTTACTTAGAGGTTATCAAATACTACTCCATAGCTGGGTAGTCGTAAAGGTAGCTTTCGGGATTACTGGATTGATTTGCTCCTCCATTATTTTATTTACTGTATAAGAAATCACAATATTTCTTTTATAGTACACCATGCATATTGAGCTAGTGTTTCTATTTTTTCATCTGATAATTTTCACACTGTCTGATGATCCTAGAAAATCCGTTGTTTCCAACCCTTATTTGGTTGACACCATTGTGGTCTAGCATGTATAACATTGGCACACAAGGCCTCCTAGTCTGATGCAGCCTAATGCAAGCAATACATTTGGATTGAGGACGTTTGCCTTAGAGTTGAACTCTTTTGTCTTGCCAGTCTGGTGGTGCGTCCCACACACCCGAATGACCGTTCCTTTCTGTCCAACGTGCAACAAAATATGTGTTTCCACTCCCACAGGTGTGTGCGTCGTTTGTCCATCACGCGCACATGCGGAATCAGGATTTTTCGTATAGATACATGACCTATATGGCAAGTCATAGATTGCACCAATCGATATAGACAATTTGGATGGTACAGATATTTCTTTTCAATTATTAACGTGGAAATTTAAAGATTTTGTTCTTTTTCTCCAATTAATGAAGTAATGTATCATTTTAGAAAATTGGATGATCCAAATCTCTCTTTTCCAAATATTAGTATGGAAATTTAAAGATTGTTTTCTTTTTCTCCAATTAACATGGTGGTATAGCTTTTTTTATAGGATTAATGTGGGGGCTTCCAGAGGAGCCTTCTTTTAATACATATTTGTATACATAGTTTTTGTTTATTTATGTGGCAATTTCTAGTATTTGGCCAAAGAGCTATACTTAGTGTAGATAGAATCTCTAGTAATTACAATAAGATTTAAATATTAAATGGGAAAGTAGAAAAGTAAAACTATTTTTGAAAAGACATCACTGTACCGAACAAAGGTTAGCTGTAAAGTATGCAATTACTTTGTGTTGCAAATTAATAGTGTATGTAGATGGATTTTGGAACAGAGAATTAGCTATGGGGGAGACAGAGGTGAAGAATTTGTGCAATTATTGCACGATGGAGTATGGGAGGAAGAGGGATGTGTAAGGCAAGTATTAACTTATCAGTACATTTGGCAATTTGGATGGAACTCTTATATACTTATCAGTACGATCTCCCAAGCACCGCCGTCCCAGTCCCGGTGCCTCCACCTCCGTTCGCTACCCCCATAGCTCATGATTAATCTCCCTTTGTTGTACTGACTCAGGCACACGGGAGCAGAGGACACTCGGCTCAACCGGCCGTGACCCAACTTGGTCGCCCCGTCTGGATTGAAAAGTTGATCTACATCGTGTTTGTGTAGGATATTTTATCGTTTTATGCCTGATGTGGTATGATAGGTGCATGCGTAAGTTGTATCAGACGTGATATCAATATGTAGCAACCGACTCTGATTCAATTTTCTTTCCCGTGTGGGACTCTTTTCCCTCACCCTATATATGTACCCTAGTAGCTAATAAGAAGAGCAAGCACTCTATTGTAATATCTCCTCATTATAGTGATTTGCCTTCGAGAGCCTATAGTTTTTTTTCGCAAGTGTTTTCTATATAAAAAAATCAAGTCTCTCGTCTCTATTTTTTTCTGTGCATTTTTGCAACAAGTGATATCAGAACACTAGAGATTAGGGTTAAGAGATCTCATAAAAAAAAACCATCTCAGTGTTTTCTCCAATTTCGTTGCAAGGCGCTTCGTCCCAATCCGAGTCCTCTGCGCGCAACATTCCCGTGGCAAGATAGCAGCAACATCACAAGTCATCCTGTGTCTTCGCTTCCTCGGTCCATGTGCACTACAGTTCAGTAGGAGAGCAAGTGCCTTCGGGTTTTTCCACTAAAACCGAGTTGAACCGAGTTGCACTCGCGCTCAGACTCCAAAACCAGCCCAAGCCAAAGGCAGTAGCAAGAAGAAAAGTCCAAAGTGCAGCCACCCAATCAAGACATTAGGAGCAGGCAGACCAAGCATCAATCCAAGAGGGACAAATCAAGGGATAGCCATCAGAATCAAAAGCAACGCATGGTACTCGAGGCAAGGTGTGCTGCTGGTTGCTTTTGTTGTGTGATTTCCTAGCCAAAATTGCTACGTGTACCCAAAAGCATACTAGGAGTTTCTATTGCAATATTTTTGCTTGGTACACACAAACTCGTACCAGCAAACTTTGGTTTCTTTCGTATGGCTACTCTGAAGTATGATCTTCTACTATTGGATCGCGACACGAGATTCTCTCTATGGTAAGTTAAGATACGAGTTGTTCTATCACAGCTTGATTTGGATGATATATTTTTGGGGATCGACAAGATGCCAGTGACATTATCCACTTATGAGAAGCAACGTAAAGATCGTAAGGTCTTATCTCAAATTCATCTTCATCTATCAAATAATATTTTACAGTATATTATCAAGGAGACATCTATCATCGCATTATGGCTGAAGCTAGAGCGGATTTACATGACCAAGGATCTAACCAGTAATATGCATTTGAAGAAGAAACTTTATTCCCACAAGATGGCGGAGTGTCAAGATCCGAATATACAAATTCGGACTTTCTGTGTATACTGCACTAGTCTAGAATCACGCTAGTACACACAATTAAACATAGATGAATTATCAACCATATACATGCTAAAATAAAGAAAAAACTCAAATAACAATAATTATCCGAAGTACGATCTTATGGCCAAGCTTACAATCTTACTAGCCGGAAGGGCTCAAAAACTAGCAGTGAAAAACAAAAATAAATGTAGAAGCCATTCGATATGCCCACAGGCAATTGACTGGGGAGCGAAATCCTAATCACGAAGTCACTGAAATATCTTCCTCGGGTACCTCCTACTAGTATAACTCCTTCTCCTCAACTGAGCAACAGTGGGCATAAAGCCGTGAGTACATTGGTACTCAGCAAGTCGTTTGTAACAAAAGAATACAACATAATATGCAAGACTTACCAATAGAGAACTGAAAGGTTAATTTGCATAAAGTGATATTTTAAAGTAAATATGATAAATAGATTGAAAGCGAACTTTAAAGAAAAATAATAATAAATAAATAATCAACGGAATTAAATAAGCCACTTGTGAACCTTCCATCCACAAGATAAACTAATAGTGAACTAACTATTCACTTTCCAACTATAATCAAACCAAGTTTTATGAGAACTCTACCCCTCGTGTGAAATCACCGAGCATTGTTTATAACCAGGGACACGGCTATTCGAATAATTTTACACTCTGCAGATGTTGTATAATTGTAACCACACGATGTGATTAGCCTCAATCTAAGGAAATCACAATAAGGCCTTTACAATGTTCCATCTCAACTCAATTCCGCCAGCTAGGGTTTCGCATCACACCCCCTTTGTGCCTTATAGAAATCAGCAATCATGTTCATCACAATTGCGAGATTGAAATTGAAATATCCCAAATTAATCAATCAGGTCTATCCCATACTAGACATGTGGTTTGTACGGTAAAGCTCAGATCAATAGCGCACAAAATTAAGTCCTTAATATTACTCATACGAGACTTCCACATCCCCAAAGTGAATCCACACTTCCCTTTTACTACACGATCACCCGCCCAAGTGAAAACCAATTTTGTATAACCAACACTAATGACACACCAATGTCATGGCATAAATTTTATAATTGTAGCACCAACCACGATTTAATATCTCATTAAGTCAAATTAATTAATTAATCACATGTGATGATGAACCCAGTGAACTATAAGCATGGCTAAGCATATAACTCGTACCACCCATGTGACATCTAGTATGTATCACTAAATAATTTTCCAACCTATGGTGACAAGGGCATCATGGTATTCAAATTGTCAAGGAGGGATAATTCAATTCGGGATGATAACTACCAAATATAAAGGTTTGTAGTAAAATAGCGATGCAAGATAATTTAAAATAAAATAATTAAATAATAGATTAAAAATTAGGTTCAACATGATCAAAAGACATGACTTGCCTTGGTTTGGCTCAGCGAGAAACTTGAGATCTTCTAGCGGCGCTCCTTCTCCTTCGAAGACGGGATCTAACGAGAGAGAAAATGATTGAAACAATAAAAATAAAACCAAATAAAATTCAAATGAACTCCAAAAACCTTAAATAGAACCAAAAGGTAGATCTCGATTTTAGATGAATTTAGAAAAAAGAACATGGTCAATTGGAACTAGGATGGAGGAGAACGTGCTCTCGAAAAATTAAATCTAAAGAAAATACTGAAAATTCAGAAAAGTTACTGTGCTGTGAACTTGGTGCATGAAAAGAAGGGTTCACAGTGGACTCAGCTCATGGAATAGTGTATACGGGGAGATGCTGACGTGGCACTGATATGTGGCATGCTGACATGGCACTAACACGTGGCACTAGGGCTGACATGGCATCGACACGTGGTGCTAGGGTTGACGTGTCACTGACACATGGCATGCTGATGTGAATAGGTCGGGTGCGGCTGTCGGCGATGAGATCTGACAGTGGGGAAGTGGACACTTGGCAAGATCTTAGCCTTCGATCTAGATCTGGGTGGCGATGGGGCGGCGCAGGGGCGGTTGAGGCGACGCGGGCAACTTGGAATGGCGGTGGGGTTCCAGCGATGGAGGAGGGTTCGGGTCCAGCAACGCGGCTTACCGGCGATCGTCAGGGAGGACAGCGAATGGCGGAGTTGTGAGATGGCACGGCGAGGCGAGAAACCGCGGCGCACGGCGAGCTCGGGACCAGCGGTGGTTAATGGTGAGAGACAACGGCGACGAACGGCGGCGAGGACGGTGGCGAGCTCGGGACACTAAGAGGCGGTGGGGCGCGGTGCTATTTAAGCATGGAATTCGAGGAGAGTCCAGTAGCGATACGGCGCTGCGAGGCAGAGTTCAGGTTGGAGACGACGATGAGGCTGCTTTACCAAAGATCAAATATTTCATGAGGGAACAAAGTACATTGATATTAGGTATCACTACATTCGAGGTGTCATTACTCAAGGTGATTTTAAAGTCAGCAAGATAAGTAATCATGATAATTCAGCTGATATGTTAACAAAGTCAGTTCCTGTATCTGAGTTTTGCTCAGACTTAGTTGGTATTACTCATTAGTCCTTTAGACTTTCGGTGCTCAATGTGTATATGCTGATTTTATTGGAAGAGTTTATCATATTCTTCGACTACTGTAGGGAATTAGTCTCAAGGTGGAGATTGTTGAAAAATTGATTCGAATTCATACTATATCCGTGTAGGACACTTCAGTGCCTCATGCCAGACATGGCATGACATGTGCATGCACAGGTTATATAAGACATGATATTAATCTGTAGCAACCGACTTTGATTCGATTTTCTTTCCGTGTGGGACTCTTTCCTCTCACCCTATATATGTACCCCAGTAAACAATAGAAAGAGTAAGTGCTCCATTGTAATATCTCCTTATTATAATAATTTTCTTTCGAGTGCTCATGGTACTTCTCGCAAGGGTTTTCCACATAAAAATTCGTGTCTCTTGTCTCTATTTTTCTGTGCATTATTTAAACAGGTTTCATATTTGTGTAGTTCTTGAGAGTTAGCACTTCTGTGCGTTTTCTTGATGCAATTGGATTTTTCTTCCAGTTGTAGCTTGAAAGAAATCTCCTTTAGTCAAACCCCCTAATTTTGATGGTTTTTCTTTTGAGTCATTGTTCAACTGTCCCCAATTCCTTTGTGACCCACTGGAGAGATTGGGCATCATATCTCCTCCCCACCGTCAGCTCTTGGGTCCTTCTTAATGGTGTCTTCGGGACAAAAAAAACAATATTGTAGATGTTTACGATAAGGTGATCCGCTATCTTCATTCCTCTTTATCATAGCAATAGATTCTTTGCAAAAGATCCTTTACATTGTAGTGGAACACGGTCTCTTATAGTCTTCAAAATCTCCCTGTACGTGGATGATGTGACCATCTTTCGTGTACCTAAACAAGATGATGCCCGCACATTGATTCGGATCTTGCAGAACTTTGGTGACACAGCGGGTCTACACACGAACCTACAGAAAAGTTAGGTGGCACTGATAAGCTACAAACAGATTGACCTGCATGATGTATTGCATGACTTGCCGGCCATGCATGTATCTTTCTCCTTGAACTAACTTGACTTATCACTCGCACTCCAAAGACTTTTTAGATGGATTTTCAAATTCTAGAAGACAAGTATGCGAGCCATTTGGCAGGATGGTGTGGCAAGCTACTGACACTTGCGGGTATGAAGATTCTGGCAAAATCTTTCTTAAATAGATGGATGAGACTGTTCATCTAGGCCAGATTAGAATATCTAATAGGTGGTAAGTGTAAGGTTAATTGGTTAATTGGGATAGAGTATGTAGACTATGTACTTTGGGGGCCTTGGCCTTCTGGACCTAGAGCACTTCGCTTGGGCTTTGAGACTTAGATAGTTGTGGCACAAATGAGGGGCCAAAATAAACCTTGGCAAAGAATGGAAAACTTGTGCGATGAGCAAAATTGGCTTCTCTTTGTGGCAGTGACCACCATAGCGATTGGTGACAAAAAGAAGGCATCCTTCTAGAGTTCGGCTTGGGTGAAAGGAAATAGACTATGTGATATCGTGCCAACCGTCTTTAGAGCCTTCAGAAAAAAGAACCATAGCCTACAGGCCGCAACATAAAATCTTCGCTTGGTTAGCCATACAGATAGGGTCTGGATAGTGGATCGCTTGGCCACGCAAGGATGGCTAAACCAATTAACTTGCCCCTTATGTAGACATGTACTAGAGTCCTGTCCACCTATTGGCTGAGGGTTCATGCAACTGCATTAATCTGACAATCTGGCGGACCTTCTCCCTGGTGCGACACAGATGGGAGTCGGTTATCTTCACACCTGGAGTACCACAAAAAACATTGGCAACGCTAGTAATACTGGTCACATGGGAAATTTGGAAAGAATGAAATGCTCAAATTTTACGGTGACTACATCCACGTCCTTGATTGCTACCATAAACGAGGTTAGAACCTAGGTCCTAGTAGGTGCCATGAGACTAGCGGAGCTCTCTCACACCTCTGGAACACATTTACTAATTTAAGCCTACCAATTTGTAACATCCTGATTTTTAGAGGTTTTTAAAACCCTATTATTAAAAATAAATTTCTGGAATTTTTCTGGAATTAAAATAAGCTTAATTTGAATTTTTAGAAATTAAAAGGATTTAATCTAATTAAAATAAATTTTAACATAAGTTGAAAATATTTTATTTGAGTTCCTCAGGTCTCAAGGAATTTTCTGGTATTTTTGGTGAATTTTTGGGATTTTTCTGGTATTTTTTGGAGCTATTTGGATTTTATTCGAATTTTGGAAATAAGAAAAACGGGGGAAAATTCCTAAAAGCCCCTCGGGCCGAATCTCCCTCCGGCCCACCTCCCGTCGGCCCAACCTCGCCACCATGCATCGGCTCGCCGCGCCGCACGTCCCCGCCGTCTCGGCCCGGCCCACTTCGCTCCCGCGCACGCGTGCCCCTCGGCCAGCTTGCCCGCCCGTGCCTTATTTACCCTCCACCGCCCGATTGACTGCCCAACATGTGGCAGCCATCCCTCGCCCGCGTCGCCGCTCGCCCGAGCGTGCCCTAGCATCCCGCAGTCGCCTCGCATCCCCGCCGCCCAACCCGGCACGCGTTGTGCATCCCGCTTGTGCGCCTGCGCCTCGCCCGAACTCCACCCACAGCCGTCCGATCCCGCCTCCAGCGCCACGCGTCAGACACTGTTGCGTCGTCTCCGATGCGGATTCCTCGCGGCCGCACATTCTTCTCCCCGAACACCTCGATCTGTGGGCTTATAATGCGCCCACCGCCGCCCTCGGTCCTCGTGCCCTGTCACTGCCGTCCTCGCCCCCGCCGTGCTCCACCGCCTCTCGAAAGCCCTCACCGTCCGTCGTCCCCATCACCATCATCGGACGCATCGCCGTGCCTTGCCTCGCTGAGCCGTTCCGTTCCCCGCCGCCGTCTCCATCGCTGCCAGTAAGCCATAGCCGCTAGATGACCTTCGCCGCACCTCTAACCCGCTCCACCCTCGCCAACGTTCCTCCGCACTGCACTGCGCCTCGTCGGACCACCTCATCGGTCGCCTCACCGCCGTCCGCGCTGCCGCGCCATGCGATGTCGCCGCCGGAGCCGAGCCCTCACCCCTCAGCTGCACCGCCACTGGATCCCGTGCGCCCGTGTTCGTCGCTCGCCTCGGATGCAACCGGACGCACGTCCCTCGGTCCGTGCCGCGACGCTTCGCGAACCGTGCAACACGTGTCGGCCATCCAATGGCTCCCGCCCCCAATCCGCACCGTCAGTCTAGATCCAGATCTACGGCTCTGATCTAGCCATGTGACATGCCCTCAGCCGTTGGATCCCGCCGCCGCCACTTCCAACCCGGGCCACATTAGCCCTGGCACGTCACCTAGCCACGTCAGTTCTAGGCCATGTGGCAGCCACATGGCAACGCCACGTCAGCTGAACCCGAGCCTCGGTGCCACATGTCATGCTACGTCAGCATGCCACGTCAGCTTGTGCCACGTGTCAGCACTAGCGCACGCCACGTCAGCACACATGCACTGTTCCGTGGACCCGGTCCACCATAGACCCTCTCTCCCGTGAACCCGGTCCATAGCGCAGTAACTTTTTTGATTTTCTCGAATTTCCTTTAGATCAAATTATCCGAGAGCCCATTCTCCTCCGTCCTAGCTCCGATTGACCCTGTTCTTTTGTCTAAATTCATCTAAAATTGAGCTCTAGCTTTTTGTTCTAGTTTCATGGTTTTTGGAGTTCATTTGCTTATCATTTGATGTGTTTTTGTTGTTTCGGTCATTTTCTTCCTCGTTAGATTCCGATTCTGAAGGAGCAGGAGCGACGCCAGAAGACCCTGAGTACCTCACTGAGCATAATGAAGGCAAGTCATGTCCTTTGATCATGTTGCACCCAGTTTGAAATCTATTATTTATTTATTTTGTTTTAAATTCCCTTGCGTCGCTATTTATTACAAACCCTTGTAAATGGTAGCTATTATCCGAATTTGATTAATCCCTCCTTGTTACTTGGAATACCCTGATGCCATTATCACCATAGGTTAGGAAACATACTAGTGATGCTATGATACTTGCCACGTGGGTTGTACGATTAGCATGCTTAGCCTCTCTTAATTTACATTTGGGTTTATCATCATATATGAATTATTAATTTGACTTAATGAGATATGAAACAGTGGTTGGTGCCACATTTTTTAAAATTTATGCCATGACATTGGTGTGTCACTGGCGTGGTTATACAAACTTGGTTTTTCACTCGGACGAGTGATCGTGCAGTAAAGGGGGAAGTGCAGGTTCACTTCGGGGGATGTGGTAGCCTCGCCCGGGTAGACATAAGGACTTAATTTTGTGTTCTATTGATCTGAGCTTTATCGTGCAAACCACATGTCTAGTATGAGATAGACCTGACTGATTAATTTGGGAAGTTACAACTTTAGTCTTACCATTGAGATGAACATGGTTGCTGATATCCATGTGGCGCAAGGGGGGTGTGATGTGAACCCTAGCGGACAGGATTAGGTTGGAATTAAACTTTGTAAAGGCCTTGTTGTGATTTCCTTAGGCCGAGGCTAATCACATCGTGTGGGTACAGTTGTGCAACCTTTGCAGAGTGTAAAACTATTCTAATAGCCGCGTCCTCGGTCATGGACAATGCTCGGTGATTTCACACGAGGGGTAGTGGTTTCATTTAAACTTGGTGGTTTATGTTGGAAGTGAACAGTTAGTTCACTGTTGGTTTAGCTTGTGAATGGGATGTTCACAAGTGGTTTATTTCAACTCCTTTGATTATTTACTTATCACTATTTTCATTAAAGTGCGCCTTCAATCTATTTATCGTATTTACCTTCAAATATTGTTTATACAAATTAACCTTTCAGCCATCCATTGGTAAGCCTTGCATACTATATTGCATTCATTTATTACAAACGACTTGCTGAGTACCAATGTACTCACGGCTTTATGCCTATGTTGCTCAGTTGAGGAGGAGGAGTATTATCAGCAGGAGGTTCCAGAAGGAGGTTACTTCGACGACTTCACGGATTATGCTTCGTTCTCCACTCGATAGCCTGTGGGCTGTCGATTGGCCACTACGCTTTATTTTGGATTTTCGCTGCTAGTTTTAAAGCCCTTCTAGCTAGAGATATTGTAAGCTTAGTCATAAGGTCGTACTTTCGAGATTTATCGATATTTGAGTTTTCCTTTATTTTAGCGTGTGTATAGTTGTGATTGCATCTATGTTTGACTGTATGCACTAGCATAATCTGGACTAGTGCAGTTTACACAGAGAGTCCGAGTTTGCATATTCGGGTCTCGATACAATTCCAGGCCTTGTTACCCTGTCTTTTAGTAAACTCCCTATTGTACCTAATTTTTCTTCTCCCTGTTAATTAATATAGGGCAGCACTCCTGCCCCGTTTCAAAAAAAAATCCTTTGTGATAGGTCTACAAGGCACAAGAGAAACGAAGTCGTTGATGGAGAGCTTGTAGCGACACAATACAAATCTTCTATGTATTCCGAGCTAGTATTTGAATTAGTAGCTATCCCACACAATATAATATTGGTAAATATCACATCCATACATATGTATAATTATGGGGTTTCAAAAAAATCCTTTGTGATAGGCCTACAAGGCACAAGAGAAACAAAGCCGTTGATGGAGAGCTTGTAGCGACACAATCCAAATCTTCTATGTATTCCGAGCTAGTATTTGAATTAGTAGCTATCCCACACAATATAATATTAGTAAATATCACATTCATACATATGTATAATTAAAAGGGTACTTAATATTACATAGACATCCATAAATATATGTTGTGATCCAGTTTTACAGAATGGGCTAGTAGGCCAAATGAGATTGTTCACAATAAAGCAACGGAAAGTAAATCAACCAAAAAGAGGTCTCCATGTTTTGCCACAGGCAATCAATTGGGGCTAAACCTAACTCTGCCCTTTCATCTTCCATGTTCTAACTATAGGCATGGATATATCCAAATACCAGATCATTGATTTCGTCAGCTAAAACAACATATTAAGCAACAATAAGTACAAAAGTACTCAGCAAGTCCCTATAGAAAAATGTATTTATAGGGGTACATATCTACACACAAGGCTTAACCAAAAAAAGGTATTATGTTCTTTTTAGCATGAAGCTATTTTGCCAAATATCATACTATAACTAGTTTCCAAACCTATGACTTAGCTAATTTTTAACAAAACCCAAAATGTCAAGTTTAGTTAAGTCAAGAGAACTCATTCTCTTCACCATATTCATTTCCATATCAAGTTATCAGAACCATTTCTCATACTTTCATCCATAACTATCATTATTTAGTAACTATTAATTATGAAAACTACGCAAGTGTGACATTTTTACACTTTGCCCATGTTCGAGGGCACGGATATTAGAATAGATTTTTAACACTTTATATATGTTGTACAATTTTACCTATAAGATATGATTAGCTTATAATGTTGGCCACTACATGTTTCTATGAGCGTGCGACTAAGAAATCATAACAAGACTTTTACAATGCTTGCTTTCGATACTTTCTCCCACTCTGGAGGTGAGACCCCATAATACTAGGGTAGCGACCATAACAGGTCATTCCAGAATGCAACCATTATGGATAACATTTTCAATGAGTGACCACCATTATTAGGGAGTCTACAACCCTTCATGTTTATGAAATCCGACAGTGACCATTACGGGTTAGTCCCAACATAATCATGATAGAAATTCAAAAATCCACCTACCAATCTAATGCATAGGAGTCCACACTGAAACTAAATAAATTAGTTGGCTAGGTCAATCCCATACTTGACTTATGATTGCATGATTGGGTGTAAAAAAGAGCAGCACAATATTCAGTCCTTAATCGACTTAGGCAAAACAAACCAACAAACCCATATCTTGTGCGTTGTGACACCGATCTCCTTCAAGCCACTCACTTAAGTCTCCACCAATTTATACAATATTTTCCTATTTTTAGTGGTACCCACGTTACCACTCCTATTATCATGTCTCAAGTTTCAGTTGGCAATGTTTGTGTTGTATTTCATTTCATCACTATAGCATTTCTAAGCATAACCATAATCTAGTAAGATTCAATCAATAATGGAGTTATTTCTATTATAAGTATCCTAAGGCGACATTAGAAATATGTTATCAATAATCAAGGAAGGGAAAATAATAGGTATCAATTACATGGTGTAGTTAGGCAATCAATATGTACTATAGCATTTAAGTAAATAACAATAGTAAGCATGCACTTATATTTGAAAGCAAAATATTTGTATTTAAAAAATAGGTTCAATATGATTAATTATAATGACTTACCTTGGTCAAATATGGTTAGTGTGGGATCTTGTTCGTCGATAACAGGAGCGTTCGAAACATCAAAATCTATACACGCACAAGTATCGACATTCAACACAGCTTTAAATAAAATTCAAATGACTCCAAAAATTAAGATTTTAGTCCTGTTGGAAAGGTTTTGAATTTATATGAATTTAGAAATAAAAACCACAAGATTTGGATTTGAAATGAGGAAGTTATGGCCCTTCAAAGTTTGAGCCAAGATGAAATTCAAAATTTTCTGATAGGTGGGGTTGGTCGGGATTTTCTTTTCTTTTTAATTATTGTTCTAAAAAATATTCAGTAGCTAACTAGTGGGGTCCAATTGGTTTTAATTTATTTTCTAATTATTTTTACTCGAAAAACTAGGAAAGCCTAACAGGTGGGGTTACGGTCCACATGGACTTGGTTCATGCATTGGTTTATGGGAATTAGGACCCACATGTGTTAGAAGACAATAGTCCGCAGACTAGGTCAACATGGAGGTTTTAAGGATGCGGGGTCCACTTGATAGTGACTCACAGCTTTAAACCAGGGTTAATTAGATTTTGTAATCATGTTGGGCCCACATGCCATACTAACACTAGCTACCTAATTAATAGTTAACTAATTACCAATTTAACTAATTAAACTATCATGCAGGACCCATTGGTCAATGACACAGGGTCATCTTCTTCCTTAGCCGACTAGAGGATGGCCATGGCGGCTCGAGCCAAGCTCAGTGCTAGTAGTAGAGGGCATATCGTCCATACAGGATGTGCAAAATGGGACGCGGGGGTCATGGCAAACATATCAGTGCTGACGGCAAGGTGGGAGATGACCTGGGGTGGTAGCGCTACGGTGAGGGTGGTGGTGGTGCTACAATGCACATGATGACTCCAAAAGAGCTAGCTAAAACCATGAATTAAGGTGGGTAGAAGCATCTACAGGTTACTGCAAAGCTAAGGGTGGCCTTGACACTACAGATGTGGTGGTAAGCTGAGCTCTCCATGGCGGTTAGAGGCGGCACAACAGTACTACAGGATTCAAGGGTCTACGTTGGCTATCCTACCATGTTTGTGGCATAACAAATTACATGGGAACAGAAAGGCTTACCGAGAGATGGAGCAAAGAGAGAGATCGACGGTGGCAATGAGTTGACGGGCTTTCCTGGTCGGTGATGGTGTTCTAGCGGCTCTGGCGCATGTTAAGGAAATTCAAAGGGCACATTAGCATGGGGAGGTCAAGGCGAATACTAATGATATGATGGCCAAAGTCGAAGCTCACTAGAGCAAAGGGGAATTGGTGGCGAGGTCGACGGCGTTGAGGTTAGTAGCTTGGACTTTCCTAAGGGCAAACAAGCACGGATGGGTGAGCATGAGATAGAGCAAGATGAGACAAAAGCTAAGAACATGATGGCATTATTGGAAACTCATAGGACAACTGTAACACCCTATTTTTTCAGAGCCTTTTTGAAGCTTTTAAAATAAAATTCATTACTTGGATTTTCTAGAATTAATTAGAGCTTAAAATGAATTTTAATAAATTAAAAAGATTTAATTTCATTAAAATAAATATTAACATAAGCTAAAAATATTTTATTTGGATTCCTTGTGTCTCAAAGGATTTTTTGAAATTTTCTAAGAATTATTCGGGTTTATTTGCTATTTTCTAGAGTTCCTTTAATTTTATTTGAATTTCTAAAAAAGAAAAAGACAAAAAAACCTGTAAATAGAACTAGGCCGGCCCACTACTGTTCACCGGCCCACCTCTCTGTAGCCGCCCGATCGCGTCGCTGCCACGTGTCACCCATCCAGCTATCCTGCTAGGTAACCACCTACGTCCGCTGGATCTCTTTAGTGAGACACGTGTCAGCCATCGATGGCGCCCCGCACTATGCATCGTTGCATTCTTGCGCGACCGTTCGATCCATGGCCAAGCCATGCATCGTGCATCCGTGCGCCTAGGCGCTATTTGTCATCTCCGTGCGGGACTCTGTTGCCGCGTCCGCTCTGCGTGCGCCTTAGCGTGCATGTCCGAGATAAACTCCGCTCGCGCGTGCCGTCCCTGAGCCGATCTCCTCTATCCTCGTGCATAAAACCACATGCACAGCGTCTACCTTCTGCATCCTCGAGCCACCGCCGCCTTGCCGTGTGCTTCGCCGCCTTTGCGCACTCATGCTCACCACCAGAGATCGTCGTTGGAACATGAGTTCAAAGCTGAATGTTTGCGACCGACTCACGACTTGCCACCGTTGTTTGTCGCTGCCCGTAAGCCTCCACCGCCGTCTAGTACACCCCGCCACCCTCGTCGGAGTCTCGATGACCCACACCTCTGCCTTGCCATCGCGTTTGCCCGCGTCGCCCACGTCACGTTGCCCCTTGGTTCCCATGCCCGTGACACCTCACGCCACTCGCTGACTCTTCGCGACGTGCGCTAGCCATGTGTCGCCTCGTGGACCATCCAATGCAACCATTCGGATCGCTCATCTAAATCTGAATCGACAGGCAAGATTAGCCCATGCGTCAACCCCGCCACTATCAGATCTTGCTGGCGTCACCCGCACTCCGCCACCCGCGTCGCTTCGCCTTCTCGGTGGACCACGTCCACCATGCGCCGAGCCGCTACCAGCCGGTACCCACCTATCAGAGCTGCTGTTCTGTGAGCCTATGCGCCGGTCCCTATCCGAGTTAGCAGCCAGTTCAACCGATAGCTCAACCCTACCTGCCACGTGGTGCCATGTGTTAGTGCCACGTCAGCACCTGACCATCCTAGCTGCCATGTAAACATGCCATGTCAGCCAGCCACGTCAACCCTAGTACCATGTGTCACCCATGTGTCAACCCAGCCAACTACCAGGTCAACCCTAGCCGCCGCGTCAGCACCCACCGTCGTGCACTATTTTATACGCTGAGTCCATTGTGAACCCATTTTCCCATGCACCAAGTTCACAGCACATTAACTTTTCTGATTTTTCAGTATTTTCCAGCTAATTAATTTTCCAAGAGCCCATTCTTCTCTGTCCTAGCTCCGATGGACCCTGTTCTTTTTTTAAATTCATCTAAAATTAAGCTCTACCTTTTTGTTCTAATTTTGAGGTTTTTAGAGTTCATTTGAATTTTATTTGCATTTATTTTTGTGCCTCAGTCATTTTCTCTCTTATTAAATCGCATCTTCGAAGGAACAGGAGCACCGCCAGAAGATCCAGAGTTTCTCGCTGAGCCACACCAAGTCAAATCATGTCCTTTGATCATGTTGAATCTAGTTTTTAATCTATTATTTATTTAATTTAATTTAAATTATCATGCATCGCTATTTGGTAGTTATCATCCTAATTGATTAATCCCTCCTTGATCTGAGCCATTAATCTAAGCCTTACCATGCAAATCAAATGTCTAGTATGAGATAGTCCTGACTAATTAATTTAGGATATTTTAATTTCAATCTCACCATTGTGATGAACATGGTTGCTGATTTCCATAAGGTACAAGGGGGGGTGTAATGCAAAATCCTAGCGGGCGGGATTGAGTTGATGTTGAACTTTGTAAAGGCCTTTCTGTGATTTTCTTTAACGTGAGGATAATGACATCGTGTGGGTACATTTGTATAACCTCTACAGAGTGTAAAACTATTCGAATAGCTATGTCTCTGGTTATGGACAATGTTCGGTGATTTCACACGAGTGGTAGAGTTTTCATAAAACTTAGATTGGTTATCATTGTAAAGTGAATGGTTAGTTTACTAGTGGTTTAGTTTGTGGATGGGAGGTTCACAAGTGGCTTATTTAATTCCATTGATTATTTATTTATTATTGTTTTTTCCTTAAAGTTCACTTTCAATCTAATTATCATATTTACTTTAAAATATTGCTTTATGCAAATTAACCTTTCAGCCCTTCATTGGTAAGCCTAGCATATTATATTACATTCATTTGTTACAAATGACTTGCTAAGTACCAATGTACTCACAGTTTTGTACCCACTGTTGCTCAGTTGAGGAGGACGAGTTATACCAGTAGGAGGTACCAGAGGGATGTTACTTCAGCGACTTCACGGATTAGGACTTCGCTCCCCAGTCGATTGCCTGTGGGCATATCGAATGGCACCTACGCTTATTTTATTTTCCACTGCTTGATTTTGAGCCTTTCGGGCTAGTGAGTTGTAAGCTTGATCATAAGGTCGTGCTTTGGTAATTATTAATATTTTGAGTCTTCTCTTTATTTTAGTGTGTATATGGTTGATATTTTATCTATGTTAAACTGTGTGCAATAACGTGACCCTGGACTAGTGCGATATATACAGAGAGTCCGGATTTGCATATTCGAGTCTCGACAATCACACTGTGAGTAGGCCTGATATTGCTCATGCAGTTCATGTTCTCAGTCAGTTTGTCAGTACTACTACCTCAGTTCATTATAGTCACTTACTCTATGTACTTTCGAACTTAAGGGGGACAACATTTCACTATTTGTTTTGTACTCACTCTAATTTGTACTCACTCTAATCAACTTCAGCTTCAGCTTCATGCCTACTTTGACTCCACTTGGGCCAGTGATCCTATTGACAATCACTCAGTCATTGGTTATTGTCTTTTTCTTGGCACCTCTCCCATTGCCTGAAAGTCCAAGAAACAGACTGTAGTGTCCCGTTCTAGCGCTGAGGCTAAGCTTCAAGCCCTTGCCACTATCACATTAGAAATCGTGTGGCTTCGATGGCTTTTGGTTGATATTGGTGTTCAGTGTGATGCACCTATAACACTTCTTTGTGACAGTATCCCTGCTATTTAGATTGCAAATGATGCTATCAAGCATGAGCTAACCAAGCATATTAGTGTGGATGCTTCATTCACATATTTTTATTGCCAACAATCAACTATTCATCCCCAATATGTTCCTTCAGAGCTTAAAGTGGTAGACTTCTTCACGAAGGCTCAAACTAGAGAACACCATAGGATTCATATTCTCGAACTCAATATGTTAGATCCACCTTATGTGTTGGGGTGGTGTTAAGAGTATCTCCCTTGTATACTAGTATAGGGCCCATAGACCATGACCATGAGGCCTATAAGGCCCACACTCCTTGTATTGTATATACTTCTCTATTTCAATAGTGAAAGATAGATTTTGGAGAATGCATTTTGATTCACATCCTCCTCCTCCGCCACCATTATCCTCCTCTGCGCTGGCCTCCTACACTAGATCTAGGGGCCTTTACTCCAGACCCGACAAGGGCAAGGCTAGATCCATCATCCCAATGGCCTAGGAGGCCGTGGAGAGCACACACTAGGCTGCAATGGTAGCGATATTTTCTATGATTTTGTTAATTCTTCTTGCAACTTGCTGAAATGGGGGCACAATCTAGTCAACTCAGCTAAAAGTTCCAGCTGAATCAAACCATATGTTTTCCCTTGTAGCTTGCAGTTTGTTGTGCTTCTACACTAGGTAAAACTAATTGCAGCAGGCTTGCAGCTTTTTAGTCCCTTTTGCTTATAGTCTACAACTACTTGGTAAATATGGTAAAGGTACATGAGTGCAAGGCAGAGGTGCATCCCTGTTTATATGAATGTGCCACTTCCTTATTCTTTACCTTCAAATAGTGGCACATGAGGACAATTGAATACAAGTATTAGTATATAAGAAACACATTTGAAAAATGGTGGTCACAGCGCAGATGTTTCAGTTTCCTATGGAGACATCTACAAGATCTGGGAACAACAAGGATCATCTTTCAGTTGTCAACTTTTCATTTAGCATTGTATTCATAATCCCCAAGTGTTATGCTATTTTGAGATCTTCCAGATTTATAATGGGGTTGTCATTTGCTGTAGATTTATTGTGACAGCCTTTTGTGGTTTACTTCAGTAGGTAATAGATATGGAACCGTTAGATTGTTGGCATACATTGATTTTAAACCTTGGCACCTATTTGTCATGCTATGCATTTTTTTGAAGTGCTTCTTTAATTAGCATAGTGACAAGGATATAATGATCCTCTTATTTATTATGTCACCATATTCTCTGAATATACCCCTTAACAATAAAGGAGAAATTTTATAGAGTAATCAGAAGTCTCACTGTGATCACTTCATAAGTTCTTCTATGACCACATAGTCATAAGTTATACTACGACCACCTAGTCGTAAGTTTTGCTACAACTACCTAATCATAAGACCTGCTGCGACTACTTGGTCGTGAGTCCTATTACGACGGTCTGATTGTTCTCCAATTTACGACTAATCTACTCCTGTAGTGGGGTAGCTTAACAAGGCAGTTAAGATGTATGTTTATACTCCATAATCGTACACGATCTTACCCATGTCTTTCTAACAAGAACTATCCTACGGAGAAATGCAACTCATATCTCTCTGATGATAACCGTCGTCCAGCGGTTAACTCCTGAAGTGTTAAGATGCCTTCTGGCAAGAAGCAACCACCGCCAATTCGCCGGCAATATAAGAGATAAATCTTGAGAAGAGAGGAGGAGGCCTGAGGGAGAGATAGGTCCCGGTAGGAAGCAATCAGTTCTGTAAGCAGTGTAATTTCTCACACTGTCCATGCTTATAAGCCTTTCCTCAGAAACAATAGCACAGGGCGTAAGGGTATTATTCTCTTAGAAGAAGGCCCGAACTTGGATAAAATTCTCATATCTTCACTCTGTATGATCATACAAGAGCCTTGAGCACTTTTTCCAAATCCAAGAAATCATATATAAGATTGATATTAAAACATTGACACATAGTCTATTTGATTGTTAGATTTTATTATACTTATCTGATGACTGATTTAAGATTTGTGAACTTACCAATTTCGTGGAGCTAATACTTGAAAGTCTTCATACTCTTCTATATTGAACCAGGCATTATCAAGGAAAACTAGTACACCCTCCATTCTTTTTAACTTGACATTTTATATTTTTTACCATCTCCGAGATTCGACTTTGACCATTATTTTTTGTAACTTTAAATTACGATTTGTACAAAAAATTATAATATTATAAAAGTATTTTTAACAATAAATCTAATGAAATAATTTTTATATAGCCAATCTAGATAGTTTTAAACCTATTGGCGGTCAAACTTTAGAAAGTTTGATGGCGCGGGTTATAACACGTAAGTAAAAAGGAACGGAGGAGTACTTAATATGAGATATGAAGAGGCCATTTAATGTAAGCACCACTAACATTTTGCATTCAATTTATTCTAATTTTGTACATACCATTTTTCTTAAAAGTTGTAATTATTGCATTACAAACCAAACCACCGACCATCATTCATAAAGAAGAGGTTATTACATGGCAAAGATTGTTTCAGGTAATGACGGCACAACTATTTGGTCATTTAATAACTTAATTTTCCCTTCTCTGAATATAGCTTTCTATTGAGTGATTCTAAAGGCTGCAGCTGTTGTTGAATTATTCACTGATGTTAGTTATTTAGAGATATTTGGTGTATTACTGATTATGCCTCATTAGATAAGTTACTTGTCTTCCTGACTGTAGATTCTTAGAACAAGTTGCAGTCTGTGAGTTACGTGTGGATAGTCTACAAAAATGGAAAAAAGAAATATGCATATCATCTCCAGTTATTTATTTGCAGTGGGTTGACAATAATGCCTTTTGGCTTTTGATTAATCAATGATCAAGTGTTCCATCTATTGTTTGTATTTCATCGTGTTCCATGTCATCTTCAATAATACCATCTGAACAAACATTGATTTTACACTGTGATAACAGTAGCAACCTTCAGGTAAACAAGACAGTTTGATGTGGCTGAGGCTTATGGTTAAAACTGGCTGAAGTTTTTGAATTTTGGCTATTTGCAAGAGAGAATACGGAGAGAGACAATCGAGTGCAGTTTTGGCCGATATAAATAAAATCAGTACAATGTGTACTACAATAAACTATTATATCTTATTTTAAAAAGACACTCTGTTTGAAAGTTAATTACTGTAAAGAAGTTGAAGATGAAAGCCGAAGCCAAAAAAAGAACAGGTCCAACATAACTTCAATAGCTTCACCATTAATCATATTTACCTTTCTTACTAGATCCACACGTTTTCCAGTGTTTCTTATTTTGGAATGTAGGTGGCTCTCCTGTGATAAAATCCTTTTCTGCCATTAATGATTTATAGCAGTATGCCTTTACTCAAATGTCAGTGTCCTATAGCTGAAGATAAATGCCTATAGTTAATTGAATTCTTGAAGATCATTTGCTCAACTACCTATAGTAGAGAACATCTACTTGGTGCAGCCTCAGATGTTGCCCATTTCGTCCATCTACTTGACCTCCATTTCTTCCGGTCTTAATATACCAAAAATTGATTTGAGCTTTAATCATGTATAGTGGCTGATGTGAGAAGGGACAAATATTTTTGAAGGTTGTGTAAGAACTTCATAAATGTTTAGGTATAGTTTGTGATATGGGGTTACCTTATCTTCACGATGTAGGATCTCTCTTGAAGGGTAAATATATAGCTAACCTAAAATCCTGTGAATTCTAATGAACGGAAGCACACAATTGCCTGTCTCGATTACTGTGACATCCTAGAAGTTTGGATTCTAAAAAATATGTAGTTACAAAAATCTTTTGGAATATATTGTCTCTGCAGATTTATCTTGTTAGATTTTCTTGATTCTTTGTTAAGATTCCAATAAGTAAAAGTAATAAAAATCTAAATTCAAAAAGGAAAAGTACAATTAATATAGGTTAAATCTAAAATAAAAGAGGAATCTAAAAAGATGATCCAGCAATTAGGGTATGAGAATTACTAGGAATATGGTTGTAAGATGAACAATAAAAAGACATTGGCTAATGAAAATTTTGAGTAAGAAAAACTGAATAATTGAGGATTAGGGAAAATCAGAAAAATGAATAGTGGGCCTAGCCCCAAAAATCTTTTGGCCTTTCAGCCTGGTTGAGCCAGCTCGTCTCCCTCCTTCCCTTTACGTGCGTTGCCACGGTAACATTCTCTTCTACCGACCCTTGTCACGGTAACTCATTTCTGCCACATCTCACCGCTGTGACCGTCGGTCACCAGCATGGCCCCTTCGCTCGTGTTGTTACTAATTGCCTGTGTTTCCATATCTTTGCTCTCGTCACCATAGGAAAGCCATCACGTCTAGACCTCCTCCTTTTGACCCACCGCTTGAAAGAAAGGGCGATGAGGCACCGCTCGGTCCACTGCGATGTAGTTGCTCGAGTCAGCCACAGCATGTGTCCATGTTGCCACAGCTTGACACCACATCTGCCCCTATCAAGCTCATGCTTGGCACGCGTTGCTCCCATCAACCACAGCCTCGCCTGGCCCTGCCCTGTCGCATTAACATTCCTTGTCATGCGCTGTAGGATCATCACCGTATCCTTCGCCCATGCGCACGCCATTCCTCCCTCGCAGCACTGTGGTTCTCTTTGATTTGTTGCACGTACCCTCCATCACTCCTCCCCAATGGTGATGCCTGGCCATGCCGCCCCATGCCTCAGCCATACTAACTGTATCGAGTCGTAAGTCGCCAGGCCACTGCGCCGCCTATAAAAGTCGCGGCAGGCCACCAACACTCTCCTCATACCCCACTGCTCTCAGCATACTAATTGGCCTCCTATGCTTCCATCATTCATCACCGCCTCCATCTTCCCCAACTCGGTAAGTCGGTAATCTGGTGACTAGAGCCACCGCAAGCCAACTGCGCCGAGCTGAAGCATCCTTGGGGCAAGATGATGCCATCCCCACCCTCAGCCGGACTTATCAACGTCTTTACCTCGCTAGCATCGTGAGCCTCCATTACCCATCATTGTCTTGCGCCCTCAGACTGCTGCGGCCAATCCTGAGCTGCACCAACCCCTAAGGTAGCCTCTTGTTTGCACTTAGATGCTCCCTTTACCTCCAAGGTCGCCCTCCTGTTCCACCACCTCCATTGGTCACCGCCGACTGCCACCACCATCAAATTGGTCAGCAGGACTAAGCCTAGACGTGCGCTTAGATGAGGCGACCTTTCTTCTGAGCGGTGGGTCAAAAGGAGGAGGTCTGGTCGTGATGGCTTTCCTATGGTAATGAGGTAGCATAGATATGGCAATGTAGGTGGTCAGTAATAGCACGAGCGAAGGGGGCATGTCGACGACCGGCAGTCATAGCGGTGAGGCGTGGCGGAAATGGGCTGTCGTGACAAGGGCCAACAGAAGAGAGTGTTAATGTGGCAATGCATGGAAAGGGAAGAAGGTGGGAGCCAGGCTGGCTGATACAGGGTCGCTCGATCTTCTCGATATAGGATGGATACTCACGAGAGTCTCGATGAATTGTAATGATCCTTCAATGACAGTGCAAGGGATGAACACTCTTTAATCTGCCAAAACACGCTTGCGTTGATTTCGTTGACCATTGTAACATCCTGTTTTTAGAGCCTTTTTGAAGCTTTTAAAATAAAATTTATTAATTCAATTTTTTGAAATTAATTAAAGCTTAAAATAAATTTTTATGAATTAAAAGGATTAAATATGAATAAAATAAACATTAACATAAGCTAAAAATATTTTATTTAGATTCCTTGTGTCTCAGAGGATTTTTGGAATTTTTGAGAATTTTTTGGGTTTATTTCCTATTTTCTAGAGCTCCTTTTATTTTATTTGGATTTCTAAAAGAAAAACCCCATGACTAGTATAGATCAATCCAATACTGTTCTGCTATCCGCATTACTCTGCAGCCATCGGATTCTTTCCAAGCCACGTGTCAGCCATCGAGGATGCCTTGCACTCTGCATCGTTGCGTTCTCAGGCGGCTGTCCAATCCACCGGTCGAGCCACACGTCACGCATCCCGGGCGGGCATTGTTCATCATCCCGACCCAGACTCCGTCACCGCCATCTGACTCGCGTGCATCTCGGCATCGTGTCCAAGCTGGTCTTTTCTCCGCGCGCCGTCACCGAGCCGACCTCCTCCGTCCCCATGCATAAAACCGTGCGCGCGCCTCCACCTTCCCGCACCGCGAGCCATTCACTGTGTCACCGTCAGAAGCCTCATCGGAGTTCACGTCATCGTTAGGTTCCATTGCCACCGCGCGCATCATCTTCGTTCTTGGCCGCCATCTGTGTTCCTACCACCACGTGAACCGCCATCTGCGCTAGTAAGCTGCTCGCCATCCAGATCCCTCCGCCGCCCTTGCCGGTCGAGCCAACCCTCCGCTGCCCCATTTTGCCCACGCCCGCGCCCGCTGCGCCGCCCCTCGGTTCCCGTACCCATGACCCCTCGCTAACGTGTTGTTCCCCAAGCCGTCGAATCCCCCCATCGTAGCCGTTCAACTAGATCTGAACCAACGGTGGGGATCTTTCCATGCGTCAGCACCGCCACCGTCGGATCTTGCTAGACCACGTCCATCATGCGTTGAGCAGCTGCCAACTGGGACCCACTTGTTAGAGTCACTGTTCTGTGAGTCCATGCACCGGTCCTTGTCCGAGTCAGCAGCTAGCTCAGCCCCACCTGCCACGTGTCAGAGTCACATCAACACCACGTCAACACCCGTTCGTCCCAACTGCCATATCAACATGCTACGTCAGCATGCCACGTCAACCCTAGTGCCACGTGTCAACCTAGCCAGCTAAAACGTCAGCCTAAGCCGTCGCATCAGCATCCACCGCCGTGCACTGTTTCATACACTGAGTCCACCGTGAACCCACTTTCTCGTGCACTGAGTCCACATCATAGTAACTTTTCTGATTTACCAGTATTTTTCAGCCAATTAATTTTCTAAGAGCCCATTCTTCTTCATCTTAACTCCGATTGACCTCGTTTATTTTTTAAAGTCATCTAAAATCAAGCTCTATCTATTTGTTTTGATTTTGAGGTTTTTGAATTTCATTTTAATTTAATTTAATTTTATTTTTGTGCTTCACTCGTTTTCTCTCTTGTTAGATCGCGTCTTTGAAGGAGTAGGAGCACCACCAGAAGATCCAAAGTATCTCGCTGAGCCAGGCCAAGGCAAGACGTATCCTTTGATTATGTTTAATCTAATTTTTAATCTATTATATATCTACTTTGTTTTAAATTATCTTGTATCGCTATTTTATTACAAACCCTTGTACTTGGTAGTTACCGCCCCAATTGATTAATCCCTCCTTGATACTTTGAATACCATCATGCCATTGTCACCATAGGTTGGAAAATTATTTAGTGATGCCATACTAGATGTCACATGGGTTGGTACAATTAATATGCTTAGCCATACTTATAGATCGATAGGTTCATCATCACATGTGATCAATTAATTAATTTGACTTAATGAGATATTGAATCGTGGTTGAAGCCATAGTTATAACATTTGTGTGCCATGACATTAGCGTGCATTGGTGTTGATTTTACAAAATTAGTTTTCACTTGGGTGAGTGATCGTGCAGTAAAGAGGGAAGTGTGGATTCACTTCGAGAGATGTGGAAGTCTCGCCTGAGTAATATATTAATGACTTAATTTTGTGCACCATTGATCTGAGCCTTACCATGCAAACCACATGTCTAGTATAGGATAGATCTGGCTGATTAATTTGGGATATTTCAATTTCAATCTCGCCATTGTGATGAACATGATTGCTGCTTTCCTTGAGGTGCAAGGGGGTGTGATGCGAAACCCTAGCAGGTAGGATTGAGTTAAGGTTGAACTTTGTAAAGGTCTTGTTGTGATTTTCTTTAACATGAGGATTATCACATCGTGTGGGTGTAGTTGTGCAACATCTGCAGAGTGTAAAACTATTCAAATAGCTATGTCCCTAGTTATGGACAATGCTTGGTGATTTCACACGAGGGTAGAATTTTGATAAAACTTGGATTGGTTATCATTGGAAAGTGAATGGTTAGTTCACTATTGGTTTAGCTTGTGGATGAGAGGTTCACAAGTGGTTTATTCCATTATGTTGACTATTTATTTATTATTGTTTTTCCCTAAAGTTGCTTTCAATCTATTTACCATATTATTTTAAAACATTGCTTTCTGCAAATTAACCTTTCAGCCATCTATTGGTAAGCCTTGCATATTATATTGTATTAATTTGTTACAAACAACTTACTGAGTACCAATGTACTCACGACTTTATACCCACTGTTGCTCAGTTGAGGAGCTATACCAGTAGGAGGTACCAAAGGAGGATACTTCAGCGACTTCACGGATAATGCCTTCGCTTCCCAGTCAAGTACCTACGGGTATGTCGAATGGCTTCTATGCTTATTTCTGTTTTTTTGTTGTTTGATTTTAAACCTTTCAAGCTAGTAAGTTGTAAGCTTGGCTATAAGGTCGTACTCTAATAATTATTAATATTTGAGCTTTTCTTTATTTTATCATGCTTATGGTCGATATTTCATTTATGTTACACTGTGTACACTAGTATGATCTTGGACTAGTGCGGTATACAAAGAGAGTTCAGATTTGCTTATTTGGGTCTCAACAGAGGTGGTATCAGAGCCATATTGACTGTAGGATGAAGCCCTAGTTAGAGTGGTCGTCTTAGCCCAATTTCAAAATATATTTTCTAAATCAAACTAACTCTATTGGATATTTAGTAATATCCCTAATCTCTTACCTCCTTCTTAAGGTTCTCGCTCTTTGCCCCATTCTTCAAAAATTTATTTATTTTCCATGTTCTCAAACTGATCTTCTCTCCCTTATAATGCCTTAGATGTCTCAAGCTTCTTACAACCAAACTGGAGGATGGCAAGGACTTCTCCTAGTTTTGTTGTGAAGTCTTGGATTAAAGAGATCACCAATCTACCTCACTAAGGACGAGAAGGAAAAAGGCCAACATATCGGATGCATCACCAGGTTGTACTTCACCACTAGGATTGGCAACCAAGTACTACACCATAGCTTCAAAAGTACCAGTGCTTATGGAGAGTGGTTGGCATAAGGAGCCGCGCACAAGGCCATTCGATGACTTTACAAACTATACAAGATCAGCATGCCCAAGCTTATTCGAAGGTTCAAGGAGCAGTATGTAGCTAACCCCAGCATAGCAGAGCCAGCCATGGAGGAGCCTTAACCATAGCTGCCAGTACATCTACCCTCGCCTACACCGCTGAGCCCAGAGGAGAGATGGCACATAACAGGCAACCGTAAGGAGTACCTTTAGCACTTCATTCCAGCCATAGTCGAGGAGCAGTCGCTGCGAGTCCGCAACCCGTGGGTGGTCTATAGCATCTTAGAGGAGGAGTTTAGTGAGCCCTACCTGCTAGGACCCGAGTGCGAGCCCCTAGATTAGAGAGTGTGAGTAGAGCGTTAGTTTTTATTTGTAGTTGTGTGTGATGTGAGCTATAAATCTTGCCCTTAAAAGTATTATATTGCAATCATATCAACTTTTATTGGAGTTATTTGCTCAGTTTTATTGTTAGCCTCTTGGCTAAGTGTAGTCTAGGTTTGCCATTAGAAATCCCCTTAGACAAGTTTACCTCTTGTCTGTGCTTTTCCCTCTAACCTTTTGTGCCCTTGAAGTCAAGCAGTTGTTTCCTTTTTCAAAATAGCAAAAAATGGTGGACACCAAGAACTCCATAGGTCGTAGCCAGGTGCATCGGGATCTAGGGAGCAGGGCCACCCAGCTAGCCCAGGCAGTCCCAATGGGTTTGGACCCAGCTCTCAATCAGTTTTTGGTGGCTCACATGTAGATGATGCAATCCATTATGTAGAATATGAATACCATGATGCAACCATAGACCTAAGAGGCAGTTGCACCTTAGACCTCTCGTCAGCAGTCCAGAGTTGTAGAGTTTATGAGGACGAGACCGCCCACCTACTCCTGATTTTCAGAGCCCTTGGAGGCGAATGATTGGATATGTTTAGTTGAGAAGAAATTGAACTTAGCTCAATGCACAGATTGAGAGAAGGTGTTGTATACTGCACACCACCTAGAGGGAGCTGCCATAGAGTGGTGGGAGAACTACTGCACCACTCATGAGGACCAGGACAGCATCATGTGTGCAAAGTTCACCACCGTATTTCGTCACACCCATATCTTGGATGGGGTGATCGAGATGAAGAAGGAGAAGTTTCATGAGCTGCAGCAGAGAAACATGTCGGTGAGTATCTTAACAAGTTCACCCAGTTAGCTCGCTACGCACCGGAGGACGTAGCCACGGATGATGCCCGATAGAAGAGGTTCAAGAAGGGATTGAACCTAGGATTGATGGTACAAGTAGTGGGCAACGACTATGCTAGTTTCTAGAAAATGGTGGATAAGGCCATGCTCATCGAGGAGAGTCATCACAAGCGTGAGGAGTCTCGCAAGAGGAGGATGTTTGTAACATCCCAAAAATTTACCTTCTTTAAAATTAATTAAAATATATATATTTACAAATATTTGGATTATTTGTGTAATATTGGAGGAAAAATATCAAAATCCCGATTCTAATCTGAATTCCCAAATTTAAATTCCAATTCCAATTCCCACCTGGAATTTCAAAATTTAAATTCAAAATTTGAAAATTCAAATTCAAATCTCCAAAAATTGGAATTCAAATATTCAAAACTTCAAATCTCTAGAAAAATATCCATTCTAATTTTTCTATGTTCAAACTAATATTCTTGGCACTTCTCTCTTTTTCAAAAAAAAACAAATAATCAAAAAGGGGTACCCATTTGGTCACCCATCCAAAAATTACTCCACAACTAGCACACTTAATCCACTGGTTTTTCCAGTCAAGTGCAGCCAGCAGTCCCTTCTTTCATTACCGGTTCTCTTTCTCCCTCCCTTTGGTTTTATTCTTTTCTCGTTCCATTCCTATTCATCTTCTACCTCCAGCGGCTACTGCTTCTCGCTCTCCTAGTTTTCTTCACAGAGCATTCAAGGAGCCGTGGAGCCCACTAGAAACCGAAACCACCCAACCAAAATTAATAGCGTGCAGCAAGGGACGTCCTCATTTACATCAAGCAATCAAATATACCTGTTTCTTAGCCATTTATTCATCCGTTTTCAATTTCTAAGTTTTAAACTTGAAAACCAATATTTCCTTAATTGAGCCGTTTCAATCTGTTTCCTCTCCCTTCAAGCCTATAAATACGAACTTTGTGACTATTCCTAACCCTTCACCACTTCTCCAAACATCCAAAACACTGTCGTCACCACGAATCAGATTCCGGAGCATCACCATCATTTTTGCATAGTCAGTCACCGCTGAAGTCGCCGGCCGCCGCACCACCACTGACCAGCTACTCTCTGGTGAGCCGCCAACCCGTTTTGCCCTTGGCTAGTCCCTGGTTTCCCCTCGCCGATGAGTTGCCGTAGCCAAGCGCATCCAGACCTCCGCTCGGATAACTGCAGCGTGTAGCAAAGCAACAGCCAAGCGGCTCCAAGTCTATTTTTTGTGACAAACTTCCAAATGCTCGTTCTCCCTCATTCGAACTCTGAATCTAGTGATTCAAATTTCTAAATTCATCTAAAATCATAACATTTCTTTAGATATATATTTTATATTTTTATGATTTTATTTGTATTTATTCTTTTTCTTGTATTTGACGTTTCGTGCGTCGAACCCAACGTTGCCGAAGAAATTTTGGATCCGCAGCAAGAAGTTCTAGACCACATGCAAGAAGGCAAGTCTCCTTTCAACATTTTGTACCTATGTTTGTGAAAAGCTTTTTATTATTTTAAATCTAGTTGCATTGCTATTTACATAAAATGATAATTCTTGTCTTAAGGATTTTAGTTAACACCATAATTGTTATGCCCTCATTTGAAATTGAATGCCATGTACCTTTGTAACCTTAGGTTTTCTTTGACACATTAATGAGTTTAATAATGTTCCTTGATAATTTTTAGAACGGTAGTAAATACTTAGTCAATCTAGTCAACTCTTATAATCCTATGGGAGGGAAACATGTTATTAAATCCATAAACGGTTGTTTTTACCAAATGTTTGGCAATAGTTATTGCCATTGGTTTATAAAATAAAATAAAATGGTGAAAATTGGTTTTAGACTTGGGCGGATGGTAAGATTGGATTGGTGCAGATTTAGCACGAGATCTTGTAAAGTGTATGTTTCGCCCTAGTTAATTAAGGACCGATGCTTGTGATTGTCCAGACTGAGCACTACCGTACAACCACAAGTCTATATGGGTATGACCTAGCTGATTAACTTACGATAGTTTAGTTTTGGTACCACCAGTGGTTAGTGGGTGCCAGGGATTTACTGGTTTACTCACAGTGAGGGACAAGGATTTACTGTACTCATATGGCGCAAGATGGGGCTTCTGACTGTAGTGGATTTAACCCTTCAGCGGTTAAACCTCAGCGGGTGATGTCTAACTAAACTAGAGTGAGGTAAAAGTTTTGTGATATCTAAGTCTCATGCCAAAGGAAGCATGTTGACTATTAAGATAATTTATCTTTTGTGAGTAAAGCTGTACGACCTCTGCAGAGTGTAAAACTATTCAAATAGTCGTCCCCACGGTCAAGGTGTAACATCCCAATTTTTGCTTTTATTTTGAAGAAATAATTTTAAATTAATAATTTCCAATTATCTGGAATTTTCAGAATTTAAAGTTTCTGTTGAAAAGAAAATTTAATATCAAAATAAGTTGGAAATATTTTTAATATGTTTAAAACATTATCGATGAATTATGTGAATTTTTCTGGAATTTTGGAATTTATTTGGTATTTTTACGAGTATTTTAAAGTCTCCTACTGATTTAAATATATAAAAGATTTAAATATCCAAACTCTTCCTCGGGTTGACACTTGTCACCCATCCGTTCGCTCTCCCTCGGCCGAGCTAATCCCGCCGTCTCGCCTCATTCCGCCTCCCCTCTCTCGCGGCGCCAAGTGTCGCGCATCCGGCTGACGACCGACCACTCGCGGCTAATACTCAAAAGGGTAAACTACCCTTATTGGGTGGTGAGCCTCCCGCTTGGCCAGTTACCACCGTCGCTCTCTCCTCTCCCCGCTCCTCGGCGCGTTCGAGCCCGCTCGCGCGAGTTGAGTTCTTTTTGATTTGCGCGACAAGCGAGCCCCGCTGTCATAGGCGGTGCGTGGACTCACCGCCGGTGGTCCCACTGTCGAGCCGTCGTCCCGACGTTCGTCCCCGACCGTTTCTCTCCGCGGCCGCCGCCATTCACGCCGCCCGTGAGCTCGCGTTCGCCTCCTCGGTAGTTACTTGTTCGCCTTTAATGAGCAGGAGCGTCGCTCGTCGCCGCCATTAAACCCGCGCTTCCAACCGAGAGGCGCCGTTTCGCGTGGCGTCGGTAACCGCCGCCGTGCGCCGGCGAGGGCGTGCGTCCGTTTCTTCCTCCGCCGTGCATAAAACAAGCCACGGCGCTCTCTCTCTCCTTCGCAACCTCTCTCTCTCTCTGTTTCGCGTGCGTTCATAGCCGTGTCGCGCCGTGGTTCAGCGTCGCGCCGAGCGAGCTGCGTCGCCGCCTTGAACGTCTCGCGCCGCCCCTCGGTCGCGCGCGGCGCGCGGCGCCGCGATCACCGCTCCTCGGTCCGCGTGCGAGTCGCGCCGCGCCGCGCTCGCGTCGCGCGGCGCCTCGCGCGGCGCGGCTGTGGGCCACGCGTCGCCGATCGCTCGGACTCCGCCTCGCACGCGTCATCCCCACCGCCGTTCACCGGCGGCCGGATCTGCGCCGCGTGTTTCCATCTCGGCCGTCCACCTCGCGCCCGCCTCGGCCTCACCGCTTCGCGTCGCGCCGCGCGCGCGGCGTTCAGCGTCGCGCGCGCCTCGCGCGAGAGCCGCACCACGCGGCGCCCATCCGCGCCGGTTGCCGCGTCTCCACCGCCTCATCTCTGCCGTCCATCCGGATCGGATCGGCGCGCCGGATCACGCCGCGCGTCAAGCCCATGGCCGTCCGATCCACCTCCGCGGCAACGCGCCGTCGCCACGTCAAATCGTCCGGCGTGTCATGCCACGTGGCGAACGCGTGTCGCCGCGTCGAGCCACGTCGACCACGTCGCGCGCCACGTTGCTCGCCGATCTCCCATTGTTAAGCCTTAAGAGGATTACCTACCCTTATGGGGTGGCGGTGCCTCCCGCTCACTTGGCTAGCGCGCTCTCTTCCCCCACTCCTCGGCGCGTTCGAGCCCGCTCGCGCGAGGTTGAGTTTCTCCGTTTTATCCACGCGACACAGGTCCCACCGTCGGCGACCACCTCTGCGCTATTCAGCGACAAGTGGGTCCGAGTCGATGGGTCCCATACGTCGAGACTCATTTTAAATGAAATCGCTGACGATGGACCCCACATGTCGAGATTTCGAATTTCTGGATTTATTTAAATCGAGATTTTCAAATAGCCATATCTTTCTCATTTTAACTCCAAATTGATCCATTCAAATTTCTAAATTCATCTAAAATTTCAATCTTTCAATTGGTACATTTATTTTCAATTTTGAATTTTTATTTTATTTTATTTATTTGGATTTCTCGATTTACGTGTAGAGACCGATTTGTCCGAGGATATTCAGGACCAAGCTCCGGAAGGTTTCAACCCAGTGCAAGAAGGCAAGTCTCCTTTGACCATTTTGCTCCTATGTTTTGCAAGTTTCCTTTGATCAACTTGCTCCAATAATTTATAAAATGATTAGGTAGTTATTTTAAAATTATTGCATGCTTATGTTATATCAAGTGATAATTTGATTTCGAAAATTTTAGTTAAAGACCCAATTTGTTATACCTTCCATTGAAAATTGTTTACCTTGTACCATTGTCAACTTAGGATATCCCTTTGACTCAATAATGAGTTAGCATTATATTGGTTGAATGTTTAAAATATTAGCAAATGCTTAGCGTAGCAAATCAATGTAATAATGTTCAAATGAGTAGCATGTTTATCAAATGTTTTGATGAATGATTTGTGTGAACATTGGTAATGGATGTTACCATTGTTAAATATTTTGTTTGAAAAGTGGTAATGGATGTTACCACTGTTAATTTGAAAATAAAAATGAAATTCAAAGGGAAAAGTTGACAAGGGTGGATGGAAGGTTTGGCTGGTGCAGTTAGCACGAGAATTGTTGGGTTGTGAATGAGCCACCACAGTCGATTAAGGACCGGCGCTTGTGTTTGTCCAAACCGAGCAAAGCAGTACAACCACAAGTCTATATGGAGTGCGACCTAGCTAACTAACCTATAAAAGTTTAGCTTAGATATCACCGGTGGTGTATTGGGTGCAGGGTATATTGGTTACTCATAGTGAGGAGCAGGGTTTCTTTGTACTCACATGGCGCAAGAGGGGGCTCCAACTCGTGGATTCGAGTTGTGGTGAAACCTTAGCGGGTGGTATTTAAACTATACTGAAGTAGGTGAAAAGCTTTGTGATAATTTATCTGAGTCTTATGCCAAAGGAAGCATGTTGACTGCAAAGATGACTTATCTCTTGTGGGTAAAGTTGTACACCCTCTGCAGAGTTAAAACTATTCGAATAGCCGTGCCCACGGTCAAGGGCGAGCAAGGAATGCATTCACATGGTAGAAGTTTGGATTTTGATTTCAAAACAAAATGAATTGGAGAAAAACTCGGGAGTAGTATAACTCTCGTGATGTTCGATCGGGGTGTAACTTTGAGGTTTTGAAAATTTGGTGTGATGGTGCGAGGTATTAGTGTTGGTAGTTTAACCTTCACTAAAGTACTTATCCAATTTCGATTATTAAAAACAAGTTGTTTACAAAATGGCTTTCAAAGTAATTATGTAGATTTGAAATAAAATGCTGAATTTTTGCAAATAAACTATATAGCCTTCCTTTGTGAAGCCTTACATCTATGCATTTTTCCCAAGACTTGCGGAGTACATTTTGTACTCACTGTTGCTCTATAAATATAAGCGAGAGAATGAAGAAGATCAAGCTGGAGGTATGACTTCTGCGCCGAGTGTGAATGCGGTGGATTCTTCTCGGATGCCTAGGATTCGTTTCCCAGTCAATTGCTGTGGCGATTGATGGGTCGATCAAGTTATCTTTTGTGTTTCGCTGTGTTTAATCTTTTGTTTTAAGGTTACGTGAACCTTTGTTAGGCAATAGCCTATGTTAAACTTGATTACTATTGTAATAAAGCGTTGTTGGCAATGTATCATCTTTTCTGTTTGAGCTGTGTGTACTAGCATTGATCTCTGGGACTAGTACTGAATGCACAGGGGTCTAGGAGTTTCTACTCGGGTCTCACAGAAGTGGTATCGAGCCATCTTGGTATAGGACGAGCCCTAGGTTTTGGGAAGCTTTAAGGATTTATATTTAATAAAAATTTATGTACAAAAATATAAGTTTCTTTTGCTTCTACTCTTTTCTTACTTAGTATCTTGTTCTTGTCCTACTCCCACTATTTAAAAATCTTTCTTGATCTCTCCTTATTTTCAAACTTATAGATGGCGGGTTCTTCGTCGTCTTGACCCCATGGGATCACCATTCTCATGGCGAGTGAGGAGCTTTGCGACTCTTCTCGACGATTAATGCAGCATCGAAATATACTCAACAGCCCATTTTCAGAGGCGGAACACTAGAGTGATGACTATGGATTCATGGACCATGGAAGTATTCATCTATGCTCGGATGGGCAGCTTGACCCGTCTCTGCGAGATTGAGCACCCTCGGACCCTTCATGCGGGCGCTATCGAGGATGCGGCCAAGATGGCGATAGCGAGTTGTGCGGAGAGGCACAAGGAGGAGTTCGACGATCGCCCTTACGCTTCTTTCCGACTACGGGCGGGGCAGACCCACCCGAGGCTTTCGGATCGTGGTGGGCGACCCCGCTGTCTCATCAGTGCGATTCACCCAAGCATCGTCGCGACTTACGCGAGCTCGGCGGGAGATAGGACTTCTCGGATGCTTCGGCGTCGAGCTACGACCACTCAGACACTCTCGAGCACGGCTGCCCGAGTGAGGCCGCCCACGCCGGCGGCATGCAGGCGGGGCGGTCGAGGCGGAGGTGGGCGTCTTGAGCTGCCACCACTACACCGACTCCACCGGCTCTGTTCTGCTCGGTCGGACTCTCGGGACCTCGCACTAGACTCACCGCAAGGAAGAGTGTGCGGCGCCCGATCCGCTACCCAACCTCGACATCGGCGGATCGGTAGAGGCGCGGCGCTCCGTTCGAGATCACCTACTTTCAGCGAGCCGATCACGGTCGCGTTCGCGAACAAGCTGCCGTGGTTGTGGGCGAGTCACTCGTCGGACTCGAGAGGAGGATCGAGGAGGATCGAGAGGAGCGTATCATCGTTGAGGACAATTAGATGTTAGATAGACTACCCCTTTTCAGTTGTTTATCGATACTAGAACGCTTTTATAATGATATGATGTAATAAAATGGATTGTGCGAGCCTTGTGCATTTGTGGTACAGCCATTTCAAAAGTTAATTTGAATTTCAAAAGTTGAGTTTTCTCCATCTGTTGTGTTAATCTTGTGTGTTGTTTTGGGATGATAAATTGCCCGTCTCTCATCTATGCTTTTCCCTCTTTTCTGTACTTTTCTTGATGGAGCTTGGATGGTGAACACGAGAAGCAACATCAACAACAACCAGCGCCCAACAACAATGAAGCCCCAATTCCACCTCCATGACCCAAGCTCCCAACATGGAACAAATGATGGCCATGCAACTTCAACTTCTTGAGCTTTGGCCCAAAATCAAGTAAATCAAGCTCAACAAGTACCTATTCAACCACCATGATCTAAGCTCGGGAATTCATGAGGACCCGACCTCCAGGCCTTCACGAGGATCTGCCGATCCGTTGGAGGCGGATGATTGGATCAAGGAAGTGGAAAGGAAGCTGAATCTAGCTCAATGTGCTGAACATGAGAAGGTTATGTCGCTGCTCATCAACTCCAAGGAGTTCTTTGCCAATTGGTGGGACAATTTCTGTATTGCACACGGGATGCCCAGAACATTGGTTGGGCAGAATTTTGGAAGCCTTAGTAATGCTCATATTCCTATGAGTATTATGGAAATGAAGAGGAAGGAGTTCCATCATCTGCAGCGAGGAAACTGAGCGTTTCCGCTTATTTAAGCAAATTCATTCAGCTATCTAGATATGCCCCGGAAGATGTGGCGCGATGCGCAAAGATTTGGAGGTTCATGGGAGGATAGACCCCAACCTCAAGGTTCAATTAGTCTCCAATGACTACCCTACTTTTCAGCATCTAGTGAATAAAGCTTTATTGCAAGAAGATGCTCAGCGCCAACTCTTCGACTCCGGAAGAGGAAGTTCCAAGCTCGGCGATGCGGCGGTTCACGATTCACGCCACCACCGTACAACCGACCTCCGTACATAGTCATATAAGGACACGATTTCGCACCTCGTCCTTTACCTCAAGCTCCTAGAGCTGGAAATGCAGCCCAAGCTGCAGCAAAGCAGAAATGTAGCTGCAGGAGTGCAATGCTACAATTGCAAGAATATGGGACACTATGCGACAAGCGTCCACGAAGCGTCAGCGGTAACTCGGTTCGTTTCAATCTTGACCCTACACCGGCAAGAGCTCCAACCAATGGTCAGGGCGTGGAAGCCCTCAAACTCCCAAGACTCCACAAAACATTAATCGAGGCGTATCAACCATGTCATCGCGAGAGCGTGGAAGATGCACGGGCGTAGTTACGGGTAAGTTCCTAGTGAACTCGTACCAGCAATTATATTATTTGATTACGGAGCTACACATTCTTTCGTAACAAAGGCTTTTGTTGAAAGAATAATTGGAAAATTTGTTTGCTAAAGGACCTTATGATAGTCAATCTCTGGAAAAGAATTGAGGACTAATTTGGTTAGCCCTAGTGCAACCATAATTATAAGCGGAGTAAAGTTCCTAGCGAACCTTATTATAATAGACTCGATGGCCTAGATATAATACTTGGTATGGATTGGTTGACCAAGTATAAAGGGCGGATCGATTGTGCCAATCGTGCTATTACTCTTACCAATTCGATGGAATTCGGATAAGACATGAGTCAGTTATGCATTCGGGAAGGACAATATGTTAACGATCTAAAAGGAAAAAGCTTAGAAGATGTGACAATAGTCGTGAATACCCGATGTATTTCTGAAGATTTGCGGGATTACCACCGATCGAGAAGTTGAATTTGTTATAAATCTAGTGCACAGTACAGCTCAATATCAAAGAGACCCTATCGGATGTCGGTAGATGATTTAGCGAAGTCAGAGGCAGATCCAAGAATTGTATGAGAAAGGATTCATCGGACCAAGTTCTTCGCCTTGGGAGCCCGGTGCTTCTAGTAAAGAAGAAGGATGGTAGTCAGCGGATGTGCGTTGATTATCGAGCTTTAAATGAAGTCACTATAAAGAATAAGTATCCCTTACCTCGGATCGATGATTTGTTTGACCAACTCATAGGATCAAGTGTCTTTTCAAGATTGATCTTGGTCGAGGATATCATCGATTGAAGATTAGACACGAAGATATACCAAAGACGACTTTCGCCACAAGATATGGATTATATGAGTATACGGTGATGTCTTTTGGTCGACAAATGCACAGCATACTTCATGAACTTGATGAATAAAGTCTTTATGGATTATTTAGATAAGTTTGTTGTTGTTTTCATAGATGACATTCTTATCTATTCGAAGAATAATAAAGAACATGAAGGTCATCTAAGGATAGTGTTGCAAAGACTCGTGAACACGATTATATGCCAAATTTAGCAAATGTGCATTTTGGTTAAAAGAAATTGAGTTTTGGGACATGTGATCTCAGTGAGAAGGAGTATCTGTAGATCTGGAAAAGTTAAGGATGTATTAAATTGGACTCCACCCAAGGCGTAGCAGAGATCAGAAGTTTTTAGGATTAGCAGGTTACTATCGTCGATTTATTGAAGGCTTTTCCAAGATTGCGGACCTTTAACTTGGTGTTAAAGAAGGAGAAGAAATTTGAATGGAGTAAATCTGTGAGGATAGTTTTCAAGAGTTAAAGAAAAGGTTAACTTCAGCACCGGTTCTGCGATTACCGATATTCGAAAAGATTTTGAGATATTTTGTGATGCTTCAAAACAAGGTCTTGGTTGTGTACTAATGCAAGAAGGAAGAGTGGTAGCTTATGCATCAAGGCGATTAAGACCGCATGAAGAAAATTATCCCACTCATGATTTAGAACTAGTCTTTGTTGTGCATGCTCTAAAGTTATGGAGGCATTACTTGTCGATGTCGGTGTGAGATATATACTGAGATCATAAAAGTTTAAAGTATATATTCACCCAGCGACCTTAATATGAGACAAAGAAGGTGGCTCGAATTGATAAAGGATTATGATGTGGGAATACACTATCATCCGGAAAAGCTAATGTAGTAGCCGATGCTTTGAGTCGAAAGAGTCATATGAATAATCTGTCAATTCGGATAAGCGATTAACCCTCCATGAGGAATTCCAACGATTAAATTTGGAAATAGTTAACGAAGGTATTACATGCGCATTGAAGGTTCACTCTACCTTGGAAGATCGGATCAAGGCAGCCCAACGAGAGGATGAATATGTTAAAGAAATTAAAGAGAATATGAAGAAAGGTAAAGCGCTGGATTTTGAGAAGATGAAGAAGGGACTCTTTGGTTTGGAAAGAGAATACTAGTACAGAAAAAGGAAATAAAGATTTAATCTTAAAAGAAGCTCATGAATCAGGATATTCAATTCATCTGGAAGTACAAAAATGTATCAGGATTTAAAGAAAGTTCTTGGTGGAGCAGTATGAAAAGGAAATTGCAGAATATGTAGCCTTGTGTGACATATGTCAAAGAGTTAAGCGAGCATCAAAGACTCTTTGGTCTTTTGCAACCTCTGCATATACGAATGGAAATGGGAGGAAATTGGAATGGATTTCATAACAGGACTACCAAGAACCAAGTTAGGTTATGACTCAATTTGGGTTATAGTTGACCGTTTAACAAAAGTCGCTCATTTCATACCAGTGAAGACTACATATTCGGAGATAGATTGGCGAGCTTTATATGTCAAAAATTGTGTGTTTGCATGGAGTTCCAAAGAGGATCGTGTCGGATAGAGGAACACAATTTACCTCAAGATTTTGCGAAGCTTCATGAAGTTTTGGGCACCAATTTAAATTTGATCTTGCTTATCATCCTCAAGCGGATGGTCGAGAGAAGCAGGTAAATCGGATATTGGAAGATATGCTGAGAGCATGTGCTTTAGCCAATAAAGCCAGCTGGGATCAAAGTTTGCCCTATGCGGAATTCTCATATAATAATAGTTATCAATCTAGTCTGAAGATGTCTCCGTTTGAAGCCTTGTATGGCAGAAAATGTAGAACACCGTTATATTAGTCGAGGCAGGAGAGAGTCAAGTATTCGGACCGGATGTCTTGAAGTTAGCGAGAAGATCAAGTTAAGCTTAATCAGAGAACGATTGAAAACAACACGAGACCGGACAAAGAGTTATCGCGATAATCGTCGAAGAATGTTGGAATTTACGCGAGCGATCATGTGTATCTGAAAGTGTCACCTATGAAAGGGATGCGTCGATTCAAAGTCAGTGGTAAGCTTGCCCCAAGGTATATTGGACCATTTCTAGTTATAGCAAGAAGGGGTGAAGTCGCTTATCAGCTAGAACTTCCTCCTCAGTTGTCAGATGTACATGATGTATTTCATGTATCACGATTGAAAAAGTGTTTGAGAGTACAGAGGAGTTGATACCTTTTGAGGATGTTGATTTAAAGAGGACTTGACATATTGAATTTCTGTCAAGATTTTAGAAGAGGCGAGCGCGCACAAGAAACAAGACTATCAAATTACAGCAAAGTGCAATGGAGCAACCGTCGAGAATCGAAGCAACACAGGAGCGAGAAGAGGATCTTGACGAGTTTCTAATCTATTTCTCAGTTCTTCAGAATCTCGGGGTCGAGATTCCTTCTAAGTGGGGTAGGTTTGTAACATCCCAATTTTTGCTTTTATTTTGAAGAAATAATTTTAAATTAATAATTTCCAATTATCTGGAATTTTCAGAATTTAAAGTTTCTGTTGAAAAGAAAATTTAATATCAAAATAAGTTGGAAATATTTTTAATATGTTTAAAACATTATCAGTGAATTATGTGAATTTTTCTGGAATTTTGGAATTTATTTGGTATTTTTTGAGTATTTTAAAGTCTCCTCTTGATTTACGAAATATATAAAAGATTTAAATATCAAACTCTTCCTCGGGTTGACACTTGTCACCCATCCGTTAGCTCTCCCTCCGCCGAGCTAATCCCGCCGTCTCGCCTCATTCGCCTCCCCCTCTCTCGCGGCGCCAAGTGTCGCGCATCCGACAATGACGGACCGACCACTCGCGGCTAATACTCAAAGGGTAAACTACCCTTATTGGGTAGGGTGAGCCTCCCGCCCGATTGGTTACCACCGCCGCTCTCTCCTCTCCCCGCTCCTCGGCTGCGTTCGAGCCCGCTCGCGCGAGTTGAGTTCTTTTTTGATTTGCGCGACAAGCGGGCCCCACTGTCATAGGCGGTGCGTGGACTCGCGCGTGGTCCCACTGTCGAGCCGTCGTCGTCCGACGCGTTTCGTCCCCGACCGTTTCTCTCCGCGCTGCCGCCATTCACGCCGCCGCCCGAGCTCGCGTTCGCCTCCTCGGTAGTTACTTCTTCGCCTTTAATGAGCAGGAGGCGTCGCTCGTCGCGCCATTAAACCGCGCTTCCAACCGAGGAGGCGCGCGTTTGCCGCGCGGCGTCGGTAACGCCGCCGTGCGCCGGCGGGGCGTGCGTCCGTTTCTTCCTCCGCCGTGCATAAAACAAGCCACGGCGCGCTCTCTCTCCTTCGCAACCTCTCTCTCTCTCTCCGTTCTCACGTGCGTTCATAGCCGTAGTCGCGCCGTGGTTCAGCGTCGCCGGCGAGCTCGTCGCCGCGCCCGGTAAGCCTCGCCGCCGCCGGCGTCTCGCGCCGCCCCTCGGTCGCGCGCGCGGCGCCGGCGCCGCGATCACCGCTCCTCGGTCCGTGTGCGAGTCGCGCGCCCGCGCGCGCGCTTCGCGTCGCGCGGCGCCTCGCGCGGCCGCGCTGGGCCTGCGTCGCCGTCGCTCGGACTCCGCCTCGCGCACGCGTCATCCCCACCGCCCGTTCACCGGCGGCCGGATCTGCGCCGCGTGTTTCCATCTCGGCCGTCCACCTCGCGCCCGCCTCGGCCTCCCGCCGCGTCGCGCGCGCGCGGCGTTAGCGTCGCGCGACGCCTCGCGCGAGAGCGCCGCGCCACGCGGCACCCATCCGCCGGTTGCCGCGTCTCCACCGCCTCATCTCGCCGTCCATCCGGATCGGATCGGCGCTGCCGGATCACGCCGCGCGTCAAGCCCATGGCCGTCCGATCCACCTCCACCGAGCGGCCGCGCCGTCGCCCGTCAAATCGTCCGGCGTGTCATGCCGCGTGGCGAACGCGTGTCGCCACGTCGAGCCATGTCGACCACGTGCGTGCCACGTTGCTCGCCGATCTCCGTTGTTAAGCCTTAAGAGGATTACCTACCCTTATGGGGTGGCGGTGCCTCCCGCTCACTTGGCTAGCGCGCTCTCTTCCCCCACTCCTCGGCGCGCGTTCGAGCCCGCTCGCGCGCGAGGTTGAGTTTCTCCGTTTTATCCGCGGCGACACAGGTCCCACCGTCGCGACCACCCTCTGCGCTATTCAGCGACAAGTGGGTCCCGAGTCGATGGGTCCCATACGTCGAGACTCATTTTAAATGAAATCGCTGACGATGGACCCCACATGTCGAGATTTCGAATTCTGGATTTATTTAAATCTGAGATTTTCAAATAGCCATATCTTTCTCATTTTAACTCCAAATTGATCCATTCAAATTTCTAAATTCATCTAAAATTTCAATCTTTCAATTGGTACATTTATTTTCAATTTTTGAATTTTTATTTTATTTTATTTATTTGGATTTCTCGATTTACGTGTAGAGACCGATTTGTCCGAGGATATTCAGGACCAAGCTCCGGAAGGTTTCAACCCAGTGCAAGAAGGCAAGTCTCCTTTGACCATTTTGCTCCTATGTTTTGCAAGTTTCCTTTGATCAACTTGCTCCAATAATTTATAAAATGATTAGGTAGTTATTTTAAAATTATTGCATGCTTATATTATATCAAGTGATAATTTGATTTCGAAAATTTTAGTTAAAGACCCAATTTGTTATACCTTCCATTGAAAATTGTTTACCTTGTACCATTGTCAACTTAGGATATCCTTTGACTCAATAATGAGTTAGCATTATATTGGTTGAATGTTTAAAATATTAGCAAATGCTTAGCGTAGCAAATCAATGTAATAATGTTCAAATGAGTAGCATGTTTATCAAATGTTTTGATGAATGATTTGTGTGAACATTGGTAATGGATGTTACCATTGTTAAATATTTTGTTTGAAAAGTGGTAATGGATGTTACCACTGTTAATTTGAAAATAAAAATGAAATTCAAAGGAAAAGTTGACAAGGGTGGATGGAAGGTTTGGTGGTGCGATTAGCACGAGAATTGTTGGGTTGTGAATGAGCCACCACAGTCGATTAAGGACCGGCGCTTGTGTTTGTCCAAACTAAGCAAAGCAGTACAACCACAAGTCTATATGGGTGCGACCTAGCTAACTAACCTATAAAAGTTTAGCTTAGATATCACCGGTGGTGTATTGGGTGCAGGGTATATTGGTTACTCATAGTGAGGAGCAGGGTTTCTTGTACTCACATGGCGCAGAGGGGCTCCAACTCGTGGATTCGAGTTGTGGTGAAACCTTAGCGGGTGGTATTTAAACTATCTGAAGTAGGTGAAAAGCTTTGTGATAATTTATCTGAGTCTTATGCCAAAGGAAGCATGTTGATTGCAAAGATGACTTATCTCTTGTGGGTAAAGTTGTACACCCTCTGCGAGTTAAAACTATTCGAATAGCCGTGCTTACGGTCAAGGCGAACAAGGAATGCATTCACATGGTAGAAGTTTGGATTTTGATTTCAAAACAAAATGAATTGGAGAAAAACTCGGGAGTAGTATAACTCTCGTGATGTTCAGATCAGGGGGTGTAACCTGAGGTTTTGAAAATTTGGCTGTGATGGTGCGAGGTATTAGTGTTGGTAGTTTAACCTTCACTAAAGTACTTATCAATTTCGATTATTAAAAACAAGTTGTTTACAAAATGGCTTTCAAAGTAATTATGTAGATTTGAAATAAAATGCTGAATTTTTGCAAATAAACTATATAGCCTTCCTTTGTGAAACCTTACATCTATGCATTTTCCCAAGACTTGCGGAGTACATTTTTGTACTCACTGTTGCTCTATAAATATAAGCGAGAGAATGAAGAAGATCAAGCTGGAGGGTATGACTTCTGTAGAGTGTGGATGCGATGGATTCTTCTCGGATGCCTAGGATTCGTTTCCCAGTCAATTGCACGTGGCGATTGATGGGTCGATCAAGTTATCTTTTGTGTTTCGCTGTGTTTAATCTTTTGTTTTAAGGTTACGTGAACCTTTGTTAAACAATGGCCTATGTTAAACTTGATTACTATTGTAATAAAGCGTTGTTGGCAATGTATCATCTTTTCTTTTGAGCTGTGTACTAGCATTGATCTGCAGGACTAGTGCTGAATGCACAGGGGTCTAGGAGTTTCTACTCGGGTCTCACACAAGGGCGGGCAAGGAATGCATTCACAAGGTAGATCTTTGGTTTTTGGTTTCAAAGTAAAGATTTTGGGAATTCGAGAGTGGTTGGAACTCTCGAGAGTGTAGCCTGGTGGATGGAACCAGTGTGGATGGATGTAACCGTAGTCTTGAACCTCGGCGGATAGATCCTTTGTACTAGTGTTGGTGGTTGGAACCTTCACTAGGGAATTGTATCTAGTTTCAGTATTGCAATTATCTTGTTAAACTGTTGCTTTCGAAATTACATTACGGTATTTGAAATAAAATGCTGCTTTATGCAAAAGAACCATAAGAACCTTCCTTTGTTAAGCCCTGCATCTATTGCATCTTTCCCAAGACTTGCGGAATACTTTATGTACTCACATGCTACACTTTAAAACAACTCTCAGAGGAGGTCGAAGCTCAAGAGGCGGACTACGACTACTTCATGGATGGATTCGACGAAGGCTATCCGGATTTCTAGGTTGCGTTTCTCCAGTCAATTGCCTGTAGTGTATTGATGGGTCTTGCTTAAGTTCCTTTTGCTTCCGCTGTAATTTTTGTTTGGTGTGAGGTCTTAAAACCTCATATGTAATAAAAGACTTCGAGATCTGTACTCTTTATTATTGTAATAAAGCGTTGTTGGTTATGTATCATTACTTTTTAACTGTGTTCACTAGTTTTGATCTCGGACTAGTGCGGTATTACACAGAAGATTCTGGAGTTCTGCTCTGGGGTCTTACAATGTTGCAACAGGGATCTCAGATGCATCAGGCCTAGAAGGCTCGCTTTGGCACATTCCAGCTTGCTTGAGTGTCGCAGCAGCTAGTCTTCAGGACACTGGTCCCAGCACCGCGATAGTTTTAGTCGGGATAGTGTCCCAATGGATCAGGTAGCCAGCAGCAGGGGAGCGCCAACCCAGTAGCTTCTGTCATTTACTACAAGTGTCACGAGTCGGGACACTATACCAGTAAGTGCCCCTAGAGACAAGCTCCTATGCTAGTTCGCTTCAATCTGAGCACCACACCAAATCGGACTCCTGCCTCAGGAGTAGGACGAGGAGAACCCTAGGAATCAGGACAGGCCAGCAGAGCGCGCCACCAGTTATGAGAGGTCAGGTGAACCATGTCACCGCCGAGGAGGCGCAAGCAGCGCCAGAAGTCATGATTGGGAAGTTTCTTGTCCACTTAGTTCCTGCCACACTTTTGTTTGATTCTGGAGCTTCACATTCGTTTCTTTCTCGAAGTTTTGCTTTAGAGCAATAGTTGAAAATTGTTGTTCTTGGATCTGTCCTTCTGATTGAATCACCGGGCTCCAAGTTTAGTATGAACCTAGGCTGTCCAGGAGTCAAGATAGCCATTCAAGGAGTGGAGTTCGTTGTTGACTTGATCACATTGGATATCCAGTCTTTGGATGTGATTCTGGGAAAGGATTGGCTTAAAAAGCACCTGACAGTGTTAGATTGTGGAAACAGAGTAGTGACCTTAACCAGTCTAGATGGAAGAAAAGTAAGGTTTACAGCCAGCATGAGTCATCCAAAGAGGGTCATGGTTTGTTAGAGCAAAGGGATCATATTAGAGGATGTGCTAGTGGTTAGGAAGTATGCCGATGTGTTGCCAGACAATCTTCTAGGAATGCCATCAAAGCGAGAGGTTGAGTTTTTGATCGAGCTAGTACCTAGTACCTCTCTGATATCCAAGAGACCATATCGAATGCTTGCTAATGAGTAAGCAGAATTAAAGAAGCAAATTAAGCAGCTTTTGGATCAGTGTTACGTCTAACCGAGTTCATCCCCTTGGGGAGTGCTAGTGTTGTTTGTCAAGAAGAAGAATGGAAGTCAGCGCATGTGTGTGGATTATCGAGCACTTAATGAGGTCACCATCAAGAACAAATATCCTCTACCTAGGATTGATGTTTTGTTCGATCAACTCAAGGGAGCAGGAGTATTCTCTAAGATTGATTTGAGGTCTGGATACCATTAGATGAGTATTCATCAGGAGGATATACCTAAGACAGCTTTCTCGACTCGTTATGGTTTGTACGAGTTCACAGTGATGTCTTTTGGTTTGACCAATGCCCCAACTTATTTCATGTATCTGATGAATAAAGTGTTCATACAATATTTGGATAAGTTCATCGTGGTGTTTATTGATGATATTTTGATTTACTCTAAGGATAAGAGAGAATATGAGGAACATTTGAGGATGGCGTTGTAGAAATTGAGAGAGCACTAGTTGTATACAAAGTTCAGCAAGTGAGTTTTGGATGAAGAAAGTCGCTTTTTTAGGCCATGTCATGTCAATAGAGGGAGTTGTAGTTGACTCCAGGGAAGTAAAAGATGTGTTGGATTGGAAGTCAGCTTTGTCAGTGATGCAGGTCAGGAGTTTTCTGGGTATGACAGGATACTATCGTCACTTCATTAAAGGATTCTCCAGTGTAGCCAGACTCCTTACACAATTGCTTAAGAAGGAAAAGAAATTTGTTTGGACGCTAGAGTGAGAGAGAAGTTTTCATAAACTGAAGGAGAGTTTGACCACAACCCTAGTGCCAGTGTCGCTAGATATAAACATGGATTTCAAGATTTATTGTAGTGTTTCTCGCAAGGGACTAGGATGTGTGCTAATGCAAGATAAGAGAGTGGTAGCTTATACCTCGTGCTAGCTAAGACTGCATGAGGAGAACTATCCCACGTATGATTTGGAGCTACCAGTTGTAGTGCACACATAGAAAACTTGGCGTCACTACCTCATGGGTAATCGATGTGAGATTTACACCGATCACAAGTGTTTGAAGTACATCTTCACCTAGGCCGAGCTCAATCTCAGGTAGAGGAGATGGTTGAAGCTAATAAAGGATTATAATGTTGGAATACATTATCACCAGAAAAGGCTAATGTAGTTGCAGATGCTTTGAGCAAAAAAAGTCTATTGCAATACAATGATGGTCAAAGAAAGTCATCCAGTTTTGCATGAGGAATTCTAGAAGCTTAGCTTGGAGTTGGTCGAGGAAGGATTCCTAGCCATGATGGAGTTACAACCAACTTTGCATGGTCAGATTCGTCAGGCACATGTTGATGGGATTGACTCAAGTACCACAAGCAACCCCAATGGGATTGGATCCAGCTCTCAGTCTATTCATGGTAGCCCAAACACAGTTGATGCATACTATGATGCAGAACATGAATGCCATGATAAATCGGCATAATCAAGAAGCAGTTGCACCTCAGCCAACTAGATAACAATCCATGTTTGCAGAGTTCATGAGGATGAGACTACTCACCTATTCCCAGTCTTTTGAGCCTTTGGAGGCGAATGATTAGATTCGTTTAGTTGAGAAGAAGTTTAACCTTGCTCAGTACACTAATCGAGAAAAAATGCTCTATGCCACCCATCAGCTGGAGGGAGTTGCCATAGAGTGGTGGAAGAACTACTGCGCCACTCATGAAGACCAAGAGAGCATCTCTTGGGCTGAGTTCACAGTAGCATTTCGTCATGCCCATATTTTAGAAGGGGTGATTGAGATGAAGAAGGAAGAGTTTCGTGAATTGTAGCAAAAGAACATGTCAGTAAGTGAGTATCTCAACAAATTCACTCAACTAGCTCGCTATACACTAGAGGATGTTGCTACTGATGATGCAGTTAGAAGAGGTTCAAGAAAGGGTTAAACCTAGAACTCAAAGTTCAAGTGGTGGAAAATGATTATGCTAGTTTTTAGAATATGGTGGATAAAACAATGCTTATTGAAGAAAGTCACCATGAGTTGGAGGAGTCTCGCAAGAGAAGGATGATACAACAAGGATATCAGCTGCATTAGTCCCAGAAAGCGCATTTCAACACATACCAGCCAGCGTGAGTGCCACAGCAGTCAGGTTTTAGATGTGATTTTAGGAATGAATTGGCTTAGAAAGCAACAAGCAGTGTTGGATTATGAAAGTAGAGCGATCACCTTGATCATCTGTAATATCCCAATTTTTAGCACCTTTTTGAAGTTTTTAAAATAAAATTCATTATTTTGATTTTTCTAGAATTAATTAAAGCTTAAAATAAATTTTTATTAATTAACGGGATTTAATATGGTTAAAAATAAACATTAACAAGTGTTAAAAAATTTATTTGGGTTCCTTGTGTCTCAAGGAATTTTTTGGAATTTTGTGAGAATTTTTTAGTTTATTTACTATTTTCTAGAGCCCCTTTTATTTTATTTAAATTTCTAAAAAAGAAACCTGTTAAAATCTCGTCAACAGTGTTGGGCTGGCCCACCACTATTCACCTCGGCCAATCTCTCTTAGCCGCCTGATCCATCCTTTCCACGTGTCAACCATCTAGGCCTCCTTTGCTTTTGGCTGCTGAATCATTAAAGTGCCATGTGTCAAAAATCCAGACAGTGTGGTACTGTTCATCTGTGCGGTTTGCTACCGACCGTCTGTTCTCCTCCAATTGTCACGCGTCATTGATCCATGAGCCCGGCTACTGTTCTTCGTACCAAACTCCACCGACGTCGTCTGCTTTGCTTGCTTCTCGGTGTGCGTGCCCGACTGGGATTCTCCACCGTCTCCGAGCTGGATTCCCTCGGTGTTTGTGCATAAAACCCTGCCGCTGCTTCCATCTTTCATTTCCCAGAGCCGCCACCGAGCTTCGCCGTGTGCCTCATCGTTCTCGTCGCTCGTGATGTTCACCAGAGTTCGCCGTCGATCTCACCTCACCGTTAGGTTCTCATCTTCGAAGCTGGTCATTTGCGCCACCATTCCTGAAGCACACTGCCACGTCCATCACCGCCGGTGAGTCCCAGCCACCATTCTGCCTCACCGCTGCGCCTCCTTGTTTAGCTGAACACCACTACCGCCGTCGCTGGTCGCACCACTGCTCACTGCGTCACCTCGATCCGTGCACTCAGCTGCAACCGTTCACTCGCCAAAGGGTCACCTCAAGTCCCTCGCCATGCCACACGATGACACTCAGACCGTCTGATCCACCATCTCGACTGTCTGCTCAGATCTGTATCAACGGCCGAGATCCTTCCATTTGGCACACCCCACACCGTCGGATCGTGCCGACATCACACCGCACCCGCGCCCCCGCGTCGGTTCGCCTTCCCTATGAACCAAGTCCACTGTGAGTCGAGCCACTGCCAGCCAAGTCCCACCAATTAGTGCACTGTTCTGTGCACCCGGGACCCAGATCCATCCGAGTTAGCTACCAACTCAGCTACCACATCATCCCTAGGTGCCACATCAGCATACCACATTAGCTAGCCATGTTAGCAAGCCACATCAGCCCTCGTGCCATGTGTCAGCCCCGTGTCGGCCTAGCCAGCTGCCACATCAGCCTTAGCCACCGCGTATCATCTAAACCACCGCCCGTGGACTATTCCATGTGTCGAGTCCACCATAGACCCGCCTTTCCATGCACCGAGTCCACTGCGCAATAACTTTTCTGATTTTCTAGTATTTCTATTAAATTATTTTTTCAAGAGCCTATTCTTTTTTCTAAATTCATCTAAAATTGAGCTCTATCTTTTGGTTCTAGTTTTGAGGTTTTTAGAGTTCATTTGAATTTTATTTTATTTTATTTTTATGCCTCAGTCGTTTTCTCTCTTGTTAGATTGTGTCTTCGAAGGAGCAGGTGCGCCGTCGAAGATCAAGAGTTCCAAGTTGAGCCAGACCAAGGCAAGTCTTGTTCTTTGATCATGTTAAACCAAAATTTTAATCTATTATTTATTTATCTTATTTTAAACTATATTTCATCGCTATTTTATTATAAACCCTTGTACTAGGTAGTTACCGTTCGATTGATTAATCCCTCATTGATAATTTGAATACCATGATGGCATTGTCACCATAGGTTGGAAAATTATTTAGTAATACCATACTAGTTGTCACATTGGTTGTGCGATAAAATTTGCTTAGCCATGCTTATGACCTCGATGGGTTCATCATCACATATGATCAATTAACTAATTTGACTTAATGAGATATTGAATCGTGGTTGGTGCCACAATGAATTGTGGTAGGAGCTATAGTGATAAAATATGTGAGTCATGACATTGGTGTCTTATTGGTATTGATTATACAAAATTGATTTCAGTTGAACAAGTGATCATGCAGTAAAGGGGGAAGTGTGGATTTACTTCGGGGAATGTGGAAGTCTCGCCTGAGTATTGTTAAGGACTTAACTTTGTGCGCTATTGATCTGAGCTTTAACATGCAAACCACATGTCTATTATAAGATAGACCTGACAGATTAATTTAGGATATTTCAATTTCAATCTCGTCATTGTGATGAATATGGTTGCTGATTTCTATGAGGCGCAAGGAGGGTGTGAAGCGAAACCCTAACCGGCGAGATTGAGTTGAGGTTGAACATTGTAAAGGCCTTATTGTGATTTCTTTAACGTGAGGATAATCACAACGTGTGGATATAGTTGTGCAACCTCTATAAAGTGTAAAACTATTCGAATAGCCGTGTCCCTGGTTATAGACAATGCTCGGTGATTTCAAATTAGGGGAAGAGTTTTCATAAAAACTTGGTCGATTATCTTTGAAAAGTGAATGGTTAGTTCACTAATGGTTTAGCTTGTTTATGAGAGGTTCACAAGTGGTTTATTCAATCTTGTTGATTATCTATTTAATATTGTTTTTCCCTAAAGTTCGTTTTCAATTTATTTACTATATTTATTTTACAATATTGCTTTCTACAAATTAACCTTTCAGTCATTCATTGGTAAATCTTGCATATTATATTGCATTCATTTGTTATAGCCGACTTGTTGAGTACCAATATATTCATAGCTTTATGCTCACTGTTGCTTAGTTGAGGAGGAGGAGGAGGTATATCAGCAAGTGGTATCAGAAGGAGGATACTTCAGTGACTTCATGGATTAGGCCTTCACTTCCTAGTCGATTGCCTGTGGCATGTCGAATGGCTTCACACTTATTTCTGTTTTCTGCTACTAGATTTTAAGCCCTTCCGGCTAGTAGGTTGTAAGTTTGGCCATAAGGTCGTACTTAGATAATTATTAATATTTGAGTTTTCTCTTTATTTTATTGTGTATATGGTTGATATTTCATCTATATTAAACTATGTGTACTAATATGAGCCTAGACTAGTACAGTATACACAGAGAGTCCGCATTTGCATATTCGGGTCTCAACATGTCATGTTAGCAGAGAGAGTTGCAGTTGACCCCAGGAAAATGAAGGACGTGTTGGATTGGAAGTCACCCTTGTTACTGACGCAGGTCAGGAGTTTTCATGGAATGGCAGGGTACTATCGTCGCTTCATTGAAGAATTCTCCTGTGTAGCCAGATCCCTTACATAGTTGCTAAAAAAGGAAAAGAAATTTGTTTGGACGCTAGAGTGCGAGAACAGTTTTTAAAAGCTGAAGGAGTGTTTGACCACAGCCCTAGTGCTAGTGCTGCTAGATATAAACACGGATTTTAAGATTTATTGTGATGCTTCCCGCAAATGTTTGCTATAGTGCTGATGCAAGACAAAAGAGTGGTAGCTTATACTTCGCGACAGTTGAGACCACGTGAGGAGAACTACCCCACACATGATTTCAAGTTAGCAGCCATAGTGCATGTATTAAAATTTTGGTATTATTATCTTATGGGTAATGTAATGCCCTAAAACATCGTTTCGGCATTCTTGGATTTGTTTAGCGGAATCGCAGAATTTTCTTTTCTTTTGTTGAATCGCAGGAGAATGGTTTTGGAGCTACGGAGTTATTTAACTATTAATAATAATTAAATAAAAATATATTGTGGGCTGCCTAGAGGGGGCCTAGCCACCTTGGGCCAGCCAGCCCAAAGGGGCACAGCCGCCTCCTCCCCCTATTTCTTTCCGCCAACCCTAGTTGCTTCCCCCCTCTCCCCTTTTCCTCCTTGCAGCCGCTACCTCTGCCGTGGCAAGGATTTTGGCTGCCGTGGCAATGATTTCGGCTGACACAACAAGGATTTTGGCTGCTGCGGCAAAGATTTTGCTGCCGTGATAGGGACAACCGGGGAAGAAGGAAGGAAAGGAAGAAGACGGAGGGAGGAAGGAGAAAAGGGGTTCTCGTATGGACAACCTAAATAAGAAATTTTCATCTTTTCTCCTCTATTTTAGGATGATTTTAGATTTTTGGCTCATTGTTAGAGGTGGATCATATGGGGGAATTGTCGATTTGTAATTAATCGGTGCTATGCGCATAGGCTGATCGTGCAGAGCGTCTATTTGAGTAGTTTAGGTGGGCAAGATGATTTTTCCCGTGGACCCATGAACATGAAATTGTAGAGGACGCAGAGATCTAGTTTCTATATTTTTTTTTTCAGAATTTTTGGATGAGTGGTTTGGGCACAATAGAGGTTAGAAGTCTGCTATATAGTAGAGTAGGATTCAGAGTGCAGTCTCTGTTCATAGGAAGTTTCAGAGGTTTTAATTATTTTTATGAATTTCTTCATAATAATGAAAGTTGTAGATAATATTGTAATATATCGGCTGGTGGAATTTCATAATTTTTGGAGCAGTGTACTCTTGGTGGTGGTCTGTAGAAGTTCGCTGGTCAGAGCTTTGCTACAAATACTGTCCTCTATATTCTGTAGTGAAGTACACCTTTTAAATGATAAAATAAAATTATTGTATCTTCATAAAAGTTATAGCTCTCGTTCAGTAGATTTAAAAATACTATTTTTTGCTATGGTTTGATTAGTGGATAAAAAGATACAAAAAAGACAAGTAGTGCTACTGCAGTGTTTTGTGCTGAGTGCTGTAGTGGCATATTGAGAGGGAGTTGATGGGTCTTGGGCGTAGTGGTGCTTTACCTTTCACTTGTGAATGTTATGTTGTAGTTTTGTGCTGAGTGATGATTTATGAATAGGTGACTTTGCTCCTGACCGTGCTTGAGACCTTCGCCCCTTCGGTAGAGACAAGTAAACGTAGCGATTGTTGCTAAAGTTTAGCATGTTAATTTTACTACCTCTACTAAATTTGCTAAATATTTGGTTACTAATTCACCTTAAAGTTGAGATGTCTTGATGTGTTATATACTTTAATATGTACATTGCTGTCTATATGGGTATATTCCTAATGAATCAATTGTGGTCATATCATGCATGTCATTTGCATTATGGATTTGTCGCCGCACCTAGCCGCGACCGTACCGGTATAACATCGTATATTGCCGTAGTATGATGTATACTCTTACGTTGCCAGGTAATAGTGTTGTGGATTATTTGCATATATATGCATTTGCTGTGGATCATTTATATACATATGTATTTTCTGAGGATCATCCTTATTCAGAGATGTTAAGTGGTATTGGCTCATGAGAATCCCTTGTGGTAGAGATGAATCCCTTATGGCTACCATGGTTGTGGTTGCAGATGTGAATATGAATGAGGTTAATGAGGGCTAAAAGCTAATACCTTACCATTGTTGGTTGTGGTTGCTTTATCATTGTTGGTTGTGGTTGCTTTACCATTATTGGTAGTAGTTGCGGTTGTGATTATGAATGAGGCTAATGAGGATTAATTGCTAATGCTTTATCGTTGTTGGTAGTGGTTGTGGTTGTGGTTATGAATGAGGCTAATGAGGATTAATTGCTAATGCTTTACTGATATTGGTAGTAGTTGTGGTTGTGGATATAAATGAGGCTATTGAGAATTAATTGATAATGCTTTATCTTATATCACGAGACATTAATTGATACTTAATCATTCGTAGTTTAATTAACTTGTTAAATAGTTTGCTTGCTGAGATTTTATCTCACTCTTGTTTTTCCTCCCTCCAGGTGATCCTTGAGCATGTTTGGGAAGGGGTATAGCATTATGTCACCATGCACAATTCTTCATGAGTTTACTATAATAAAATAGAGGATCTTTAATCATTTTTTGTCCTCATCGTTGAGCAGTATAACTTAATGATGCTAGCTGGCGGTTGGTTTTTGAGGAGTTTGAGCAATCTAAGCTAGGTTGATATATGATGTTGTGGGATGTTTTATGTTCTTAAAATGTTATTCTTCATATCTCCTACTATTTATTTGTCGTCATGTTTCCACGTAGTCTTTATCTTTTTAGAGAAGATGTTGCCAGATTTCCTTGTAATCCAGCTAGTCATAGTGTAGTTTAGTAGCATCCCAGCGTAGTGTGGTTCTTGAGGTGTTACAGATAATCGATGTGAGATTTACACGAATCACAAGCATTTGAAGTATATTTTCACCCTGGTAGAGCTCAATTTCCGGCATAAGAGATGGTTGGAGCTAATAAAGGATTGTAATATTAGAATACATTATCAACCAGGAAAGGCCAATATGGTTGCATATGCTTTGAGCAGAAAAGTTTACTACAACATAGTGATGATCATGGAAAGTCAGCCAGCTTTGCATGGGAAATTTCAGAAGCTTACCTTGGAATTGGTCGAGGAAGGATTACGAGCCACGATGGAGTTGCAACGAACTTTGAATGGTTAGATTCATTAGGCTCAGATAGAGGTTGAGGAATTCCAGCAGATTGGGGTCATCATAAGCAAAGGTAAAGCGTCAGGTTTTATAGAGGACGATAAAGAAACTTTGCGGTTCAAGCAGTGATTATGTGTGCTAAATAAAAAGGAGCTAAAGGAGTTGTTACTTAAGGAAGCCCATGAGTCTTTGTACTCGATTCATCCAAGCAGCACCAAGATGTACCAAGATATTCAGAACAAATATTGATGGCCAAGCATGAAGCGTGAGATAGCAGAGTGTGTTGCACTTTGTGATGTGTGTCAGAGGGTGAAAGCTAAGCATCAGAGGTCAGCAGGATTGCTACAACCGTTGAGAATTCCTGAATGGAAGTGGGAAGAGATTAGTTTGGATTTTATCATGGGATTGCCAAAGACCAAGGATGGATATGATTCGATTTGGGTAATTGCGGATCGTTTGACAAAAGTTGCACATTTTATTTCAGTCAGAACAACCTATGCAGATGATAAATTGGCAGAGTTATATATGTCGAGGATTGTGAGTCTTCATGGAGTATATAAGAAAATAGTGTCAAATCGTGGATCGCAATTTACTTCATGATTTTAGGGGAGTTCCCATGAAGCTATGGGTACTCATTTAAACTTCAGTACAGTATATCATCCCCAGACTGATAGACAGACCGAGAGTATGAATCAGATTCTCGAGAACATGTTAAGAGCTTGTGTGCTAGATCATAGAGCCAAGTGGGACAATTATTTGCCTTTCACGGAGTTCTCTTACAACAACAACAGTTACATGCCAGTTTGTAAATGTCACCATTTGAAACCCTGTATGGTAGAAAATGTAGAACCCCTCTCTATTGGAAAGAGACGGGAGAAGGCCAAGTATTTGGGGCAAATTATTTGAAAGAAGCTGAGGAAAATGTTCGATTAATTCAGGAGAGACCGAGGACTGCCCAGGCCAGGCAAAAGAGTTATGCGGACAATCATCGTTGATAGTTGAGCTTTGAGCCAAACGATTATGTGTATCTCAGGATCACACTGTTCAAAGGTGTCAAAAGGTTTCAGATGAAAGGAAAGCTTACGCCAAGGTATGTTGGGTTGTTCAAGATCTTAAAACGCAAGGGAGAAGTTGCTTATCAGTTGGAGCTGCCTATGTTCTTCAGTGGGATACATGTTGTCTTTCATGTGTCTCAACTGAAGAAATGTCTGCATGTGCTAGAGAAAGTCGTGCCAATAGAAGCTATTGACCTTCAGGAGGATCAGTCGTACAAGGAGCATCCTATCAAAATCTTGGAAATATCAGAACGTGTGATCAGGAGCAAAGTTGTCTGTTTTTACAAAGTCTAGTGGAGCAACCATTCCAAGGAGGAAGCCACCTAAGAGCGCGAGTAGGACCTCAGAGAAAAGTTTCCAAACATATTCTCTTAGCGAATCCAGATCTTAGGGTCGAGATCTCGTTTAAGGGAGAGAGCTTTGTATCATCCCGATTTTAAGAGACTTTTTAAGCTTTTAAAATAAAATTCATTATTTGGATTTTCTGAAATTAATTAAAGCTTAAAATAAATTTTTATTAATTAAAAAGATTTAATATTAGTAAAAATAAATATTAACATGTACTAAAAATATTTTATTTTGGTTCCTTGTGTCTGAAGGAATTTTCTGAGAATTTTTGGGTTTATTTGCTATTTTCTAGAGCCCCTTTTATTTTATTTGAATTTCTAGAAAAGAAAACCCATAAAAATCCCGTGAACAGTGTTGGGCGGGCCCACCACTATGCACCCTAGCCCAATCTTTCTCAGCCACCCGATCCCTCCTAGCCGCGTGTCAACCATCCAAGACTCCTTCGCTTTTGGCCACTGGATCATTCAAGTGCCACATGTTAAAAATCTAGATAGTACGGTACTGTTCATCTATGTGGTCTACTACTGACCATCTGTTCCCCTCCAGTTGATACGCATCGTCAATCCATGAGCCCAGCCACTGTTGTTCATTCTGGACTCCATCTCCGCTATCTACTTCACTCACGTCTCAGCGTGCGTGCCCACCGAGATTCTCCACCGTCTTCGAGTTGGAATCCCTCAGTGTCCGTGCATAAAACCCTGTCGCCGGCTCCATATTTCGCATCCCATAGCTGCTATCGAGCTTTGACGTGTGTCTTACCATTCTTACTGCTTGTGACGTTCGCTAGAGTTTGTCGTTGATCTCGCATTGCTGTCAGTTTCTTGTCTCCGAAGCCGGTCATTTGTGCCGCCGTTCTTGAAGCACGCTGCCACCGTCCATCATGACCGGTGAGTCCCAGCCATCGTTCTGCCTTGCCAATGCGCCTCCCCATTCAGTCGAACGCCGCTGCTGCCGTCGCCGGCCGCACGGCGCCATCGCCATGCCACTTCACCAGACGCCCGGATCGTTCGTTCGTGAAGGTCACCTCAAGTCCCATGCCATACCATGCGTCGACACCAGGACCATCCGATCCACCATCTTGATCATCCGCTCAGATCTGCATCGACAGCCTAGATCCTTCCACGTGGCACACCGCTCGTCGTCGGATAGTGCCGACGTCACACTACACCCACGCCCTTGCGTCGGTTCGCCTTCTCCGTGAACTAAGTCCACCGTGAGCCGAGCCACTGCCAGCCAGGTCACACCTGTCAGCGCACTGTTCTGTGCAACCGTGACCCAGATCCATTCGAGTCAGCCACCAGCTCAGCCACCACATCAACCCTAGGTACCACATGTCAGTGCTACATCAGTGCCACATCAGTACTGAGCTGTCCTAGGTGCCACACCAGCCCTATTGCCACGTGTCAACCCTGTGTCAGCCTAGTTAGTTGCCACGTCAGCCCTAGCCATCGCGTCAGCATCTCAACTGCTCGTGCATTGTTCCATGCACCGAGTCCACCGTAGACCCACCTTTCTGTGCACCGGGTTCACATCACAGTAACTTTTCTGATTTTCTAGTATTTTCCATTAGATTATTTTTTCAAGAGCTCATTCTCCTCTATCCTAACTCTGATTGACCCTATTCTTTTTTTCTAAATTCATCTAAAATCGAGCTCTATCTTTTGGTTATAGTTTTTATGTTTTTGGAGTTTATTTAAATTTTATTTAATTTTATTTTTGTGTCTCGATCGTTTTCTCTCTCGTTAGAGCGCGTCTTCGAAGGAGCAAGGACACCATCAGAAGATCAAGAGTTTCTAGCTGAGCCAGTTCAAGGCAAGTCATGTCTTTTGATCATGTTAAAATCTTATTTTTAATCTATTATTTATTTATTTTATTTTAAATTATTTTGCATCGCTATTTATTATAAACTCTTGTACTTGGTAGTTACCGTTCTGATTGATTAATCACTCTTTGATAATTTGAATACTACGATGCCATTGTCACCATAAGTTAGAAAATTATACGTCTGTACCCACTCCGGTTGCATGCGTGGCTATATCCAATAAGCCAAAGCCCTCATAAACTATGGGTAGACAACGTGAAAGAAAGGGAGAAGGAAAGTTTTTTTTTTTGTGTGGTGTTGATGTTAGTAAAGATTGCTGGGAAAACTTCATTTCACCGGGGAGAAAAAATTGCGAAGTATATGAAATAGCATCCCTAGAATTTGGTGGGTTTTTTCGACTCAGGTTGTTAGCTTATGGCTGCGGCTAATAGTTTTTGCTTCTAGTGTGAGTGTGTGTACAAACGTACCAATTTCGATAAGCCGATAAACCATTTTGAAAAAATTGTCTCGATAAGCTGCTTAAAAAGCAAAAAACTATCCTGTTTATTTATTCAAAAGAAATCGTAAGATATTATGGCTCTCTTCTTTTCAGTTTCTAAAAACCACTTTTGTACAGTAATTGGTTTTCAAATAAAGTATCTTTTTTATAATAAATTTATAAATTAATTATAGCATATACTATAATAATTTTATTTATATCAACTAAAATTATATATAAACTCTTTTATAAATAATCAAAAACTATAAGAGTCAAAAAAATTATAGGCCGCAGCGGCAGCGGAAAGAAGCACAAAGAAAGCAAAAGAAGGCCCCTCCTCTATTGGGTTTTGGATCCTCGTGTTCCTCTGTCCTCCTCCTCACAAGTCACAACGCAACGCCGGCCTCCTCTTACCACACAAATCCTCACCAATTCCCCACCGATCTCTATCCAACCAACGTCTCCAAGGTAGGGTTTCTCTCCTCCCTTCCCCTCTCTACCCCAATTCCGCAGTACATGCGCGTCTCCCGATCCAATTCGATGCAAATTTCGATGTTTCTGATGCTAAAGGAGCGATTTTTATTTCTTGCTAGGACATGTCTGAGATGTAGAGATTTATGTAGCTGATCCTGTTGCTGATTGGATGTTGTAATCCTGTGGCTCAATCGGATGATCTATGCGGTTGGAAGAATTGCGGGGCTTGTGATCTAGAAATGGAGCCGTCGGATCTGAACACCCACCTGCCGCCCCGCAAGCGGCTGCTCGCCGGATTCAGGACGGCGGCCACAGCCTGCGATGCTGAGCCGCTCCCGTCCCCGCTCGTTTCCGGCGATCTCACTGCCCGCCTCCGTGAGCTGATGGGCTCGGCGAACTCGTCGTCCTCGCCTGAAGATATCATCCAGGCCGCGAGGTCGGCCGCCTCCGCCGCCGCTGATGCTGCCGCGGCTGCCCGGGCTGCAGCCGCGGAGAAGGCGGCCGTGGCTGCCAAGGCTAGGGCTGCTGCTCGGACTGCTATGGAGTTTCTCGATTCCATTTCCAGGGCCGGCGCATCGAGAAATGGCCTCCAACTCAAGGCAAAATCGAGGAAGAAGCATGTCCAGGTCAAGCTATTGTATAAGCCCAATGGGCAGGTAGAGGGGAAAGGAGCCATGGGGGATGCTCCCAAGCCTCGTAGGCGCAAGGAGTCCGATGAAGATATCGCTCGGAAATTGCACCGTGCAATGAATAGCTCACCACGGATTTCCTACACTGGACCAAAGAGGCCCCGCAGCACCGCCGGTGGTGGGAAAGATGCATGGCCTGGTGATGGTTCTTCAACTCACGCGCCAATTGAGGTTGGCGGGTTAATTAACGGATGCTCTGTAGGCAAATCTAGCCAGAGAGCCGTTCCATTTTCCAAAATTGAGGGTCTCGATGATGCTGAAGACTACGCTGCAAAGAGTAGGGATAATGGAGTTGGGATTGGAAACTTCAGCGCTGGTCGGAAAGTTAAGATCAAGAGAAAGGAGCTACTTTTGAACCAACATAATAGTAAACAAACTGAAGAGCCCAAAGAAACAGAACCCTCTGTAGATTCTATAGGATATTATGAATCAAAGTCAAATGGCACGGAAAATCCAGTGAGCCTTGCAGATGCAAAGGCCCCCGGTGATGGCTTGGTGCCGATGAAGATTACATCTCTATGGAAGTTCAAGAAGTTTAAAACGTCACACTGCTCCTCTGACAGCAAGATGTTGCACACCGTGTGTTCCTCGACTTCGGCGGCTGAAACCTCTGCTTCCGTGAAAGCTGATTAGTGAGGAGGTACCTTAGCTTATAGTTGGCAGATGCTTGTCTTAGCTATGCTTGTTGTGAGATTTTGTATGTTGAAATTACTGTTCGGACAAACAGGGAGAGGAGGTAATCTCTCTCGGGTAGATTCCCGCCTTTGATTTGATTTTTATACAAATGCGCGTGCTTTATGGTATATAAGTTACTGGGTATTTCTACCGAATTATTTCTCATTTGCACTTCCCATTTATGGCAGCAATGGTAGAGATTGTGACAAATTAGTGTAGTTACAAGTTACACATATCATTCTTACGAATGGTGCAATGAAACCAATGCCGATTCATATACTAAACTTGTAGCTACTGTCTTCCCATGAGTAAATGACCCCTTTGCTCTTTCATGGTACAAATATGTTTAGTTCTTAAACCTTGGGAGGACTGACAATAATAGGCAAGAACTCTTCTCTTAATATAACCGATTCTACATAGTGGTTCTGTGCATTGCTCTTAACTACTGAAGAATTGATTGCTATCCGGACAGAATTAGAATCAGCGATTATCAAAGGGATCCAGCTAAGACCCTACATGATTGATCATTGATGCCTGAACGTTTTTTCATTAGTTCATAGATCCTAATTTCAACAGCTACCATTTTAGAGTTTCCGGTCCTATTCTATCTGAAATGTGTTACTTAAATAGTTGTGCTATTTAGGGCTTTCCTAAGTTTAAGTGTTAGTAGTTCACCATATTCATGGGTACTAATCAATGCTCTTTCAGATAGTTTGTTCACTAATACCAATATTAGTATCCAAATTCATAGCCATTTTTGTGTAGCACCATATGCTGAGAAGATAATATCACCATTCATGAGCATACTGGCGCACTACGGGCAGTCCAATTTAAAAGACTTCCTATTGCTGATGTCTTCAGGGTGCCTGCACATTTTAATAACCCTAAAACATGAAATTCCCTTGATTTGGATGAGAACTGTTTTATCTGATGATAGTCTTCTCTTTCATGTGCATTGTGAATGTGTGATGTTGCCATGCTATGGAGGACATGCTGCCATTGTTTTGCTGTGGACCTAACCGTTGGTCCAGTGGATGCATGCTCTTTCAGCTAGCAGCTCACACGACGAAATGATGGTGAAGACTGGGTGAAAGCATTCTGAATTTTGACTGATGGTCTCATGGACCTAACATGTAGTACTCCAATGAAGTTTTAGACGGGTCCAAGCCGAGCCAGCCGCCCATGTGTTGCATACGTGCACAACTTGTGTACTGATGTTGAAAAACCTGGGTCTAAACCTGCAAATCTAGTCTATTAGTGAGTATCCTCCACTTAGTCTATAAATAGATATCCCAAACATTATAAAGTGCATGTGAACAGAGAAAGTAATAAAGAAAGAAGTTCCCCGCCCATCTATTATTTGCATTATTCTGTGTTTGATCTATCTCTCTTGTCTAGGAGGAATCGCTCGGACTGGACTTGCTAGCGACGGTTTCTCGACACGTTATCAGCACGAATCACTCTGGTGGATCAAAGTTAATCGTCGAAGTATTTGTAGATTGAATTATCCATCTAGGTCACTTTAAATTCCATAAGTTTCGCTTTCTAGATTATTTTCTATAGTGCAAATTTACTCTAATCTACTTTGAGTAGACTTGAAGTCATTGGCACATTGCCGATCAGTAGATTGCACAAAATGGTAAATGTTGATTGCACTATAGATTAAAAAAAATTGCTTTGCACGCCCGTATGCGCCACACGAACCACCCGTCCAAGATGCCCACACACGGCCGAATGCGCCATTGGCCTTGCATGGCCGCCGCCGCTGTTTTGGCCTTAGGCAACCATGTCGTCGCCGTTCCCGTAGAACCGTCGACCGCTCATGCGTCGCCACCGCTCCCGCACGAGCCACCGGCTGCCTGTGTTGCCCGATCCACCAGCAGGCCTCTTGCGCGCCGCTGTCGCTCCCGCAGAGCTGTTGGTCGATCGAGCACCGCTATCGCCCTAGACTTCCCGTCAGTGCTGCCCCGCATGGCCTTCGTGTCGCGCCGCCCACGCATGGGTCCCCACCAGCGCTACCGCTAGTGCTCGGTCACCTACTGCGCCATGGCTCCCTCCCCTTAATTCGGCCATGAGAAATCTGGGCTGTCCAATCGGCCACAGGATATTTAAACCAGTCCTATCGGTCAAAAGGAACTTGGACCGTCCAATCGACCATGGACCATCCGATCAACCATGGGACATTCGGACCAATCCGATCGGTCATAGAAAATTTGGATCATCCGATCGGCCATGGACCGTCCGTTCAGCCACGGGAAGCTTGAACCAGTCCGATCAGTTAAAAGGAATTTAGACCATCCGATCAGCCATGGACTGTCTTATCGGCCATGGGACGTTCAAACCAGTCCGATTAGCTGAGAGTTCAGACCATCTGATTAGCCAGGGGAAGTTCGGACCGTCCGATTGACTGGGGCCCCTCGGAAAATGAAAAAATTACACGAAAAAATTTCTCAGAATTGAAAATTAGCAGGAAGGACATCGAAAATTGTAGAATTCACGAAAAAATACATATTCTAGCGTAAAAGGGCATCGGGAATTCAAATTTTGAGTTATTTTTTTACATCCGAAGCTTATTTAGCACTATTGTTATTATTTTCTATGCTTTTGTGTATTTACTTACAATTTTGATTAATTGTAATAATTTAAATTACCTTTAATCACTGAAATTAATAGTGGAATTATAGAAAATACACAGAAAATTCTAAAATATCACGAGAATATTTTATATCGTTATCCAATTTATTTCATGTATATGTACCTATAGTAAATTTATATGTTTCCTTCACACGCATGTAGATGACAGGCCTCACAAGTCGGGAGTTCAAGGAGCTGGCCCAGTATTACTAAAACTAGTTGACTTGGGCTTCTGTTTTCGAGATCGTACTTGGAGCCAAGAAGCTCTACACCGCCATTGGGATTGGTGCACCATAGGATGCCAAACCCACCCTGAGGAAAATAATCAAGAACTTTACTTCCTCAGGCACCACATCTATCTCATTCTCAGGAATGATTACATGGCAGGGAAGAGCACACTAGCATTATAGATTGCACTCAAGAAGCGGTTCGAGAAGCTGAAGCACACCATTCTTCCTCAGGCAAAGCAGGAATGGATCCGACTCAGATTTGCTAATTTCAAGATGGTTGAGGATTACAACTCTGCTCTGCACAGAATTTGTACCAGTTTTCAACTTTGTGGTAGGTAGATCACAGATGAGCAGAAGATTAAGAAAACTCTCTCCACCTTCCACCCTAATGTAGTGTAGTCTGCGTGCAACTATCGTCAAGACGGCTATAAGAAGTATGCTAAATTGATCAATATCATGTAGGGTGCAGAGGCTCAAGATGAAGTTCTTTGCAAGAACTTTGTTGCACAGCCATCTAGGAGCTCCGCTGGCTGTGAGGCCAACGCTGGGAGCTACAAGGTACGGAAGCCTATAATGAAGAAAAGGAAAAAGAAGGGCAAAGCTACAACCCAGAAAGGCAAGTCAAATGCTTCATCTGAGAACAAGGCTGGCAAACCAAAGCGGGATGACATTCCCTATGGTCAACATGACCAAACCTGCTACAAGTATGGCATGTGGGGGCACTGGTCGTGAATCTGCAAAGAGCAGCAACACATCATCGACATTTTATAGGCCAAAAAGAAGAAGGGTGGAAAGGGTATTATCAAACCCACTTTGCCTTTATTGAGAGGGCAGAATTCTGAGCAACTACCTGCACCAATAGAGGTGGACTCCACTCCTACAGCTACACCCCCCTCTTAACATTGTAGCTACCATCGCCATGATTTCTCAGGAAGAGCATCTCACCCCTGAGAAGATAGTAGCTAAAGTCTCGGATTTCTTAGCAGATTCAGTGTAATACATAGAATGCATTTAGACTTTAATTGCCATGCATTTCATGTGTGAAAGATATAAGTTAGACTTGCAATAATGATACTCAAACAATTTATTTTTGTGATAGTTGGATGATATTAATTAATTTATTTATTCTATCAATAATAGCATGATATGTTTTGATATTTGAAGTATTTTATTTTATGTGTTGATTGTCTCTTACAACATATTAATAAAGTACTTTATATTAGAATATGTGTGGCGCCCATGGAGGAAGTGTGGTTAGCTGACAGCAGCACAATGAATACCATCTTGAGAGAGACAAAATTCTTTCAATTGGTTAGCAAAAATGATGGCAGCCTTACAATAATTGCCTGTAGCGATGTTTGTATAATAGATTCAAAAAGAGCCATAATTATACGCCTTATGGGTACAACTTTGGTCATTAAAGAAGTCATGTTGTACCTAGAATCGACTAGAACTCTTCTAAGTTTCAAAGATATTCACGCTAATAGATTTCATGTTGAGACTAAAGACGAGTATGGTAAGGAATACCTGCTTATTAAAAGCGTGAAGCAAGTGAAAAAGGGGTATTAGAAAGACTTTCTTCATTTGAATCTGGGCTATACTATACTAATATTAAGGCACCCGCAACCTATACTGCCCTGAAAACTATATTTAGAAGCTCTAAACCTTTTTGTCTCTAGCATGGTAGATTAGGCCACCCAGGTCTTAGGATGATGAGAAATATAATTAACAATTCATAGGGACATAATATCATTGTAAAGAATTTTTTGAATCAAAAAGATTTTGTGTGCACCACATGTGCCACTGGGAAAGTAATTACTAGACCTTCTGGTCTGAAAGTGAAGGTTAAAGTCCTTGCATTCTTGGACGCATCTAAGGAGATATTTGTGGTCCTATACATCCTTTGTTGGGGTCATTTCAATATTTTATGGTGCTCATCAATGTTTTCTCGAAATAGTCGCACGTATGTTTATTATCTACGAGAAATCATACTATTGCAAAACTGATCTCGCAGATAATTTAAATTAGAAATAATTTTCCTAATCATCATATAGCCATGAGTATATAGAGTACTCAGCAAATCATTTGTAACAAGAATGCAATATAATATGCAAGACTTACCAAATGATAGCTGAGTAGTTATTTTGCAGAAAGCAACAATTTAAAGTAAATAAAGTAAATATATTAAAAGCAAACTTTGAAAATGGTAATAAGTAAATAATCAAAGGGATTGAATAAACCACAAGTGAACTGACCACTCACCCAATAAAACACTCGTGAACTAACCATTCATATAACAAACCACTAGTGATCAAACCATACTTCCCACACTTAACCTAACTAAGTTTTTATGAAAACTCTACCCCTCGTGTGAAATCACCAAGTATTGTCCAAAACAAGGGACACGGTTATTTGAATAATTTTACGCTCTACAGAGTTTGCACAACTTACCCACACGATGTGATCATCTCTACGTTAAACAAAATCACAACAAGACTTTTATAATGCTCAACCTCAAACTCAATTTTGTTTGCTAAGGTTTCGCCGTCTAGTAGATTAACCACCTAGTCGATAATTGCCCCCTCTTGCACCTCGTGAAAATGTCTAATCAACACCCACGTTCATCACAATGGCAAAATCAGAATTAAAATATCACAAATTAATCGGCTAGATATATCCCATACTAGACATGTAGTTGCACAATAAGGCTCAGATCAATGACGTATAAAGTTAAATCCTTAGACATTGCCCAGGTGTGACATCCACATCCCTTGAAGTGCTAACCACACTTTCTCCTTTATTGCACGATCACTCACCCAAGTGGAAACCAATTTTGTATAACCAACATCAATGGTAGACCAATATTATGGTACACAAATTTTATAACTATGGCTACAACTACGATTCAATATCTCGTTAACTCAAAACTAATTAATTAACCACATGTGATGATAAACCCAATGTAATTATAAGCGTAGTTAAGCATACAACCCATATGACAACTAGTATTGTATCACTAGAAAATTTTCTATCCTATGGTGATAATAGAATCATGGTATTTAAATTACCAAGATGGAATTAATCAAGTTGGATAATAACTACCAGGTACAAATGTTTAGAATTAATCAAGTTTGAAAACTAGGTTCAACATGATGAAAGGACATGACTTGCCTCGTTCTTGCTTAGTTAATGATTTTGGATCTTTAGATCTTGCTTCAACTCTTCAAAGATGTTATCTAATGAGCGAGAAAACAAATTAAGGCACAAATAAAATCAAATAAAATTTTAATAAACTCCAAAAACTTCAAAACTAGAGCCAAAATATATAGCATAATTTTAGATTAATTTAGGAAAAAGAATCGGGTCAATCGGAGTAAGGACGGAGAAGAACAGGCTCTTAGAAGATTTAAATCTAAAAAAAGAAAATTAGGATTTACTAGATTTATTTTTCTAAAGAAAAATCTTAATTATGACATTAGCATCTATTTTAATTTTGGCTAAATTATTTTTCTAATGGAAAATAGGAATTATCAGATTATCTCCTAACGTGGCGGCTGACTAGGCTTCTAGGGTTGATGTGGCAAGGTGACATGGCATGACACATGTCAGATGACACGGCACTGACATGTGGCTTGGTGAACGGCTTGAGTGCTGACGTGGTATCCACATGGTAGATGATGTGGCATGACACAAGGCGCTGACGTCGGACTAGGGATGATGTGGATAATGAGGTGGCTGCTGATTCAGCTCGGCTGGCTTACGAGTTCGTGGCACAGTACAACTGACATGTGGGACCCACATGTCTGTGGCTTAGCACATGGTGGATGGGTTTCATGGAGAAGGCGAAGAGACACGTGGGTGTAGGTACGTGCTAGCATCGGCGCTAATGTCAGTGGGGCATGTCGATCAGGGCTATGCTTTGGACGAGCGAACGGGCGCAGGCGAATCGAGGAAGCAAAGGAATGGATCAATGGCGAGGCTCACCGACGGCAAGGAAAGACAATGGCGATTGGCGTGAATGACAGTGGCGATGGTCGGGGTGAAGGAGATGGCGCACAGTGACTGCGGCTTGGGGGGCGAGAGATGGGAATGGCAGCGCAGGCGGATGGCACACCGGAGACGAAGATAGCTTGGGCGGCTTTGGCATGGACAACGAGGGTAGTGGCTGTGTCAGATACGAAAAATAAGGGGCGTAGACCAGGCTTTATAGGCATGAACGCTTAGGAGACCATGGCACACATGACACAGACGTCGAGGCCAGATTGGGTGCGAGCGACGACGATGAAGACCGAGACAGAGACAATGATGAACAGTGCATGCACCGTTCGAGGCATGACATGTGGCACATGGCCAGATCCAATGGCAGACGTGAGAGTCCACTTTGAACGACACAGATGCACAGTGCTTAGCGGACCCGATGCTTGACACAGGGCACTCAGAGAAGATCAGACAGCCGATGAACGAGGCGGCTGTCGAACCCCGGAGTAACGACTCCTGGATCCTCTGTGTAAATCGCACTAGTCCAAGATCAAGCTAGTGTACACAGTGGATAACAAAGATTCATATCATGCACAATGACATTTATTCATTAACTAAATATGAGCCTGATGGCCAAAGGTTACATCAATGGTTCATAAACCAAAATAAATATAAGTAGCAGAAGAAGAACCATAAAGCAGCAGCCCATCCTGCCTGCCCATAGGCAAATGACTGTAAGATGTGGTCTACTTGTCGTTACTCTCACTGAAGCTGATGAAGTCATTCTCTAAAAATAGTGAATGAAGCAACATGAGTACATAAAGTACTCCGCAAGTTACACCAGGAGGTTTAACAGAGTTAATGCATGCATAAGGATTTACAATGGAAGTCATAATAGGTTATTTGTGCGTAAAAGAAGAATTAAGGTAAATACAGTAGGTAGATTAAAAAGCTGAATTTGATACGATAGATAGAAAGAGTAATTTAACAAAATAATATCGTTAGTGCAGGCTCTGACCAAACACTAACCTATTCATAGGTGGATACCTGATTCATCTTTTCCAAAAATTTTCACATGGATTTCCATCCATATGTTTTTTAAAATCTCCTATGGATTCCATCTATCCATAAGCTTTTTTATAAACCTTTTTGAAAACTAAAATCTAATCCATGAAAAACTTTACTCGGCTTGCTCATGACCGTAGGCACGGCTATCCAGGATAGATTATACACTCTACAGAGGTTGTACAGCTTTACCCACAAGATATGATTATCTCATATTGTCGGCCAGTACATGCTTCCGTAGGCGTGCGACTGAGAAAATCATAACAAGGCCTTTACAATGCTAAGCCTTCAACCTGGTCACGCCGCCACTAAGGTTTCACCACAACTTGAATCCACAAGTTGGAGCCCCCTCTTGTGCCGTGTAAGACTTCCCATGGCCTACGCCATGCTCACATCCAACCTATAGCGAGACCAAAGTTAGGACCTCATAAATTAGTCAGCCAGAACTGTCCCGTACCAGTCTTGTGGTAGTACGATATGGCTTTGCAATAGTAGCTCACAAACCAGTCCTTAACTTGACTTAGGCTCCTTCCACATACCCCTTGTGCCTGACAATCAACATTGCGTCACCAAACAACAATGCATACCAGCAGCCACCACCTAACCATTAGCCTAGGTTCAAACCAAGTTTTTATATTTTTCTTTGAAACATTCATAACCCTTCTTGACTCACCGAAGTCACGAATACATTTTTAGAAAATCATTGTTTCTTGTGAAACAAATATTCCCACTTAAATCATTCTAAGCATGGCTAAATAATTCTATAAAATTTCTAGTCAATACTATTGTACTAACTAGATTTTCATCTAAGGTGACAAGGCATAAGGAAGTTCAATATCAAATTTGGCCATACACAAAGGATTGGGGTATAACTAGAATTTAAATTGAATTTAAACTAGATTTGAATAAAAGTACGCATGCATAATAATTTTAAAAACAACATAAATAATTTAAATTACTGAGAGCAATATGATTAAAGGTGTAACTTGCCTTGCTTCAAAGCTTGCTGAGGTTCGTTGAAGTTATACTCTCCGGAATAGTTGTAGTCTACACGTGAAAAACCATAACAACTAAACTCAAATAAAATCCAAATAAAATCCAAAAATTATAAAATATATACTGGGAGATGTAATATGACTTTAAATGAATTTACGAATTTGAATGGGTCCAAACGGAGTTAGGGCGAAGGAGAACAACTTCTGGTAGTTTGAATTCCAAAGAAATGAATAAAATGAATTATTGGAATTCTTTTATTTGTGAAGGAAAAGTGGTCAGAAGTTACAATATTTGTGTATGGTTGAAACCATGATCGAAGGCGTAGTCGAAGACATGGTCAAAACCATGGTTGAATCAACGGTTGAAGATGCGGAGGTCTAAGTCAAAGACAAAGACTCCAAGTACGGGTGCAGTCGAAGTCAAAGTCGAAGATTCGGTCGAAAACCTGGTCAGAACTATACAGTGGTCGTAAAACACTATAATAGTCGAGAATTAAGGGTAGTCGGAGTCGAGCGGTTAGAGAGATCGAAGGGTTTAGAGAGGTCGGAGGGTGCGGAGGTTAAAATGGTAAAACAACCATGGTCGGTTCAAAGACGGTGGTCGAAGTCGAAGGCTCTGAGACCGAAGGCCGAAGTCGAAGTCTTCGAGGTCGAGGGCCGAAGGTTGGAGTCAAAGTCTTCGAAGGTCAATGTCAAAATCGGAGTCTCCGAAGGTCAAAGTCTCTGGGGATGAAGATCGAAGTCGAAGGCTCCAAGCAGTCGAAGTTTAAAGAAGTCTCCGAACCGTCGGTGTCTAAGGAACCTCCGAACGGTCAGAGTCTAAAGAACCTCTGGATGGCGGAGTCTAAAGAGCCTCCGGACGTCGAAGTCTTATGAGCCTCCGAACGTCGGAGTCTAAGAATCAATTGGCTTGGAGAGGTCAGAAGTTGTCTTCATACTCGGTGGTCGAAAGCTACTATGGTGGAAAGCGAAGGTACTCAGAGTCGGCTACGTCTTCGACTACTAAGTACTCTTACAACTACTCCTCGCTGAAAAAGCGAAGATACTCGGAGGCTTAGAGAGAAGAGTGACAGTGGTCAGAAGCGACTATGGTCGAAGGCTTACAACGGTTAGATATTTAGAGTGATCAGTGGTTTGCATCGGTTGTAGTTGATGATCGGAGGAAGATGGAGACGGTAGCGGTTGGGAGTGACTATGGTCAGAAAAACAATAGTGGTCGAAAGTAGTGGTGGAAGGCTATGGTCGAAAACTTTAGAGAGTGGTCAGGAGCAGTCAGGTGCTGACGTAGCATGCCACATGGCACTGTCGTGGCTGCCACATGGGTTGGGTGCGAACATGACTTGCCAAGTGGGTAAGAGAAGGGAAGGGCTTAGTAGAGGTCGTTAGATGGGAATTGAACGGTGATGATGCACGGAGAATTTTGGACTAGTTTGAATGATCAAAGGAACGTTTGGACCATCCGAATGGCAAAAGAGGGGAGATGGCGCTGAGGTGGCTCGGCGCGTGAGGACCAACGGTCCGCTAGAGTTCCAGTGAGCGACGACATCTGGCGAGGGCGCAAAAATAGAGAGGGAACTACGAGGAGAGTGCTGGTGCTCCAGTGCATTACCACAACTGGCTGCAAGGTGGTCGGCGGTGAGATGAAGCGGTGGCGCAACTCGAGCAGTGGTGGCGACGACGTTCTAGTGGTGATGAGGCTCAGCCAAGGGGCAGTCAAGAAAATCCAAAAAATTATAAAATATATATTAAAAAATAGATTATGAATTTAGAAACTTGAATCACTTGATTCAAAGTTCGGATGGAGGAGAACGAGCGATTGGAATATTGGTGGATCCGAAAATTCTGCAAAAAAAGAATGGGTTGTTTATAGCCGCGGTGCCGGTGAGAAAAGACACGGGAGATGAAGCCAACTAGCAGAATGGGTTGGTAAGGACCTGAGGCACATGTAGGAAGTGACGGCACGTCGAACGGAGCACAGTGACGATGTGGACGGCGACAAAGACATAGGGTTTGAGAGAAGAATATTTTTCGGACAGGGAACATGGAGAAGTAGGGTGAGCACGGCCTAGAACGCTGCGAGCCAAGGCTAGGAAAAATATCGGCTAAGCCAAAAATTCATCGGAGGCTACGCAATCGTCGTTTGAACGGCATCGATACCGAAACACGAAAAACTCGGTATCTTGGTGCTCGGTGGAGCGAATCCAAAACTGTCTGAAACTATCGAGACCCGAATTTGCAAATTTGGACTCTCTGTGTAGACTGCACTAGTCCAGGATCACGCTTGTGCACACAGTCAAATATAGATGTAATCACAACCATACACACGATAATAATAAAGGAAAAACTCAAATATCGATAAATCTCAAAGGTACGACCTTATGGCCAAGCTTACAATATCTCTAGCCGGAAGGGCTTAACAAATTAGCAGCGGATATCCAAACTAAAGCGTAGCGACCAATCGACAAGCCCACAGGCTATCGAGTAGAGAACGAAGCCTAATCCGTGAAGTCATCGTAGTACTCTCCTTCTGGAACCTCTTGCTGATAATACTCCTCGCCCTCAACTGAGCAACATAGGCGTAAAGACGGGAGTACATTGGTACTCAGCAAGTCGTTTGTAACAAATGAATGCAATATAATATGCAAGGCTTACCAATGGAAGGCTGAAAGGTTAATTTGCATAAAAGGCAATTCACAGTAAATATGATAAATAGTTTGAAAGCGAGATTTAAGTGAAAAAATATTCATAAATAATCAAAAGAATAAACATGAACCACTTGTGAACACCTATTCACAAGCTAAACCAATGGTGGACTATCTGTCCACCTCCAACATAAACCACCAAGTTATAAATGAAAACACTACCCCTCGTGTGAAATCACCGAGCATTGTCCATGACCGAGGACGCGGCTATTCGAATAGTTTTACACTCTGTAGAGGTACCCAAGCTAAACCAATAGTTTTACACAACTGTACCCACACGATGTGATTAGCCTAGGCCTAAGAAAATCATAACAATTCCTTTACAATGCTCTACCTCAACCCAATCCTGCTCGCTAGGGTTTCGCATCACACCCCCCTTGCGCCACATGGAAATCAGCAACCATGTCCATCACAATGGCAGAATTGAATTGAAATATTACAAATTAATCAGCCAGGTCTATCCCATACTAGACATGTGGTTTGCACGATTAAGCTCAGATGAATGGCGCACAAAGTTAAGTCCTTAACATTACCCGGGTGAGGCTACCACATCCCCCGAAGTGCACCTGCACTTCCCCCTTTACTGCACGATCACTCGCCCGAATGCAAAACCAAGTTTGTATCTCCCTGCCAATGACACACCAATGCCACGGCACAAGTTTTTAATAAACGTGGCACCGACCACAGTTCCATATATCATTAGGTCAAATTAATAATTCACATGTGATGAGGGAACCAATCGTAAATTAAGCGGGGCTAAGCATCTATTCGTACAACCCATGTGACAAATATTCTAGCATCACTAGTATGTTTCCCAACCTATGGTGACAATGGAATCATGATGTTCAAATGTATCAAGGTTGGATGAATTCAATTGGGACAATATCTACTAATACAAGGGTTTGAATAAAAAAAGCGATGCAACGTATTTTAAAATAAAATAATTAAATAATAGATTGCAAACTGGGTTCAACATGATCAAAGGACACGACTTGCCTTGGTTATGCTCAACGAGGTACTCCTGGTCTTCGGGCGTAGAATCTGCTCCTCCGAAATCCGAATCTAACGAGTGGGAAAACGACCGAAACAAAGAAAACACATAAATTGATAAGCAAATGAACTCCAAAAATCATGAAACCAGAAGCAAAAGCTAGAGCTCGATTTCAGATGAATTTAGAAAAAAGAACGGGATCAATCGGAGTTAGGACGGAGGAGAACGGGCTCTCGGAATATAAATCCTAAATTAAATCAGGAAATTCGAAAAAGTTACTGTGCTGTGAACCCGGTCCACGGTAGACCCGGCGCACGGAATAGTGCACGCGGGAGAGGGACGCTGACGCGGCACGGCTCGGCTGACGTGGCAGCTGCTGATGCTGCCACGTGGCACGGGGGGGTGACGTGGCGGCTGACGTGGCTACCACGTGGCTCGAGCGGCGGAATTTTGCTGACGTGGCATGCCACATGGCTCTTGTTAGTAATATGCCCTAGAGGCAACATGGAGATGTTATATATATCACATACTATGTTTATGATACATTACTTTGTTCCTTGGAATAGACATCATCATTATTGATCAATTAGTATGTGACTTATTCATGAGACTCTTAAATACTAAGATGTTGCTATTTCTAAATGATCCCTGATCGTATATCATATGAGGAACAAATATGATTCAAAGACAAAGATCAGCATATGTATTGATTGATGATCATGTCTCATGGATCATGGTATGGTGATACCAAATCAATAATATGGACATGTGTTAGTGAACATATGTTGGATAGACCTACCATGAGACACTGCAGAGATTCCATGTGTCATCGAGTTGGTCTCAAGTAGTGTTTATGTAGAGTCCTTAGACTTGAGATCATCATGGTTCCCAACATGAGTAGTAGCTTATTTTGGGACTACTAAACACTACTCGTGAATCGGGTAGTCATAAAAGTAGTCTTGGGTTTGCCATGAAACATGTAGTGGGATGTGAATGATCAAGATAGAATTTGCCCCTCCTTATGGGAGAGATATCTGGGCCTCGATGTAATGGATTATGAAAGTGCATGGCCATGCCAAGGTGATTGAGGAGTCAATCACGAGTTTATAATCCATCACGGAATCGAGAGAGTGATTGAGCTATTAAGAGGATGACACGAGTCTCGCCTTGAGCTCAATCTATATCGTGAGGCAAAGGGATTCGTACATGAGAGAACATTACGAGTTCAGCCGATATGATCTTTACATATACTTTGGGGTTAATATGTCTTACTAGAGGCGCTATTAACATGGTGACGGAAAGGCGTTTCGGTCACGACCAAGTATACGTGAACCTCTGTGGTCGCACGCTTAACGGGTTGGAACACCGATTCGAATATGATTCGGATATGGGCTCAATTCGGATAAAGATCCGAATAGACTCCTAATGGGACTTGGTCCGCAAGGCCCACGTGAGGAGGTCTATATATGGAGAAGAGGGGTGAGGATTCATCCTGTTAACATCTAGCAAAACCCTAGCCGCCACCTCCCGAGCCAAACCCTAGTCGCTCACGAGTGCTAGTACACTCGCGATCGGCGCCCGGCCCGGGCGTGTGGATACCGGTGGAGGCGCTGCTCGTTGCGGTCTTGATCGGCGTGCGTGGAGGAGACGATCTGTCGGACGATCGGCTACTTCCACTACTACCTCGACGCGCGTGATTGGATCGGTTTCCAATTCTTCTTCATTTGCGGCGTCTAAGTGGTAACGATCCATGATCCTTCCTTAGCATGATGTTCTTGGGTGCGCGGTAGAAAAGTTTTGTTTTACGCTTCCGTAGCCTACGCGTATTCCTTTAGTGGTATCGAGCCATCTTGCTTAGTTTGCAATGCGGATCGCGCATATGTTGATATGCGATAGTAGTAGATTGGATCTATTACGGTCTAAATCGGTAGCACGGGTTGATGAGATCAATCGGTCATAAGGGGTTGAAATAGGTATGAGTTGATAGCATCATAAGGCCAAAAAGATTAGTTCGTGCTCCTTCTTTGATGTACGCGCGACTTGCCCTACTACCTGGAATCACCATCGGGGCTAAGCTGCGCACAATCGATAGATCGAGCCAACAGATCGAGGTCTTGTGTTGTGGTCTCCTCAAGTATACCGATCGCGATGATCAATATGATTGATCTAATGAAAATTGAGACATTTTGAATGGCTCGGATTTGGGATTGATTTGATCGGCTCGATAAGATTTTCATAGCGATTTCATAGATGCGATCTATGTAATTCGTGAGGTTTTCATAGCGGGACCGCCCGTGTATCCCCTTGTATAGCGTCTTGGGTTCACATCGTTAGGTAGAATGCGATTCCACGTCTAACTTGTTTTTTGCAGAGAATGATGTGAATAGTATGGCCCTATAACTTATTTGAATGTATGAGATGTATGTGATGCATGTAACATTCGTTCATGGCCTCGTGTCATGATTATTTCAGCTATTGTTAGCTGTATATATTGTATTTAACGACTGCGTGTCGACCTTAATGCTTGAATCTATCTTTGTAATCTTCAATTTCTAGCTATTATAGGTAGTAGCCTAGTTTTGAGGTTACAAGCTTTTAAGCATGGTGGCCTAAAGGAGTGATGTGGAGGATGGAGATCATCTACACCTACTTGGAGATGGATATCACCATTTTTGGGCCATACTACTTCACAGTTAAATGTGTTTATCTATGATGTTATCTATCTTATTCTTATGCAATGATATATGTGATATGTTGCTTTGGTAGGATAGAATCCCTCTTAAAATTAGGTGTTAATGCCCTTCCATATGTTGCACCAAAGATAATGATCACCGCATGGTAGGTCTACCAAAGTAGAGTGCCATCGGTTATCATCATCATTTGGGGTAGATGTCGGACATCTACATGCGGAAGCATTTGGTTTACTTAACAAGGTTATCAAAATAGTTTTGGACCTTGGGGCATAGATTGGGGCCGAGGCATACTAATGTCACCCAAAGTAGAGTCACATAGGGATGTGATTAGCAAAGTGTTGCTTACCCATGTCACTAGTTTTCTAGCCGTGATGCCAAAGCTCACTAGGAATTAGTGAAATGAGGATCTTTACCCACTATGTAACTTAGAGGAGTTTTGTTGCAAAACTCATAGTGGGAGTCTTTTGCTAAATAGTTTAATAAAAGATGAACATAAACATAGTGCTAAACTTTGCATATTCTTGTGTTGTAGATCATGTCTAACGCCGCATCCAAGTACTTTTAATTTGCGATCTGTTCTTGAGAAAGAAAAACTCAATGGAACAAACTTTTTGGATTGGTATCGCAACTTGAGAATTGTTCTCAAGCAAGAGCGCAAGGAGTATGTCCTTGAGTCTCCTTACCCGAAGACTTGCACGATAATGCTACTGTGGCTGCACGGAGAGCTTATGAGAAGCAAATGAATGATTGCCTTGATGTGAGCTGTCTCATGCTTGCCACAATGTCCTCTCGAGCTTGAAGCAATATGAGAACACAGATGCCTACAATATCATTGTGGGGTTACGTGGTATGTTTGAGAACCAAGCAAGGGTGAGAGGTTCAATACTTCAAAGTCCTTATTTGCGTGCAAAGCTTGCGAGAAGGGAATCCGTCACCCTCATGTGATTAAGATGATTGGCTACATTGAGAGTCCGGAAAAGCTTGGTTTTCCCTTAGCCAAGAGTTGGCTCTGATGTGATTCTCCGATCGCTTCCCGAGCTTTGAGCCATTCATAATGAACTTTCACATGAACAACTGGACAAGACCACTGGTGAGTTGCATGGGATGCTAAAATCTGCCGAGAAAGCATTAAGAAAAGCAGCAATCATGTGATGATGATGCAGAAAGGCAAGGGCAAGCCCTATGTCAAGAGAAGCGCGGTCAAAAGAAAAAAAGCTCCTGATGCGATCGCGAGCAGTTCTAAGGCCAAGAAAGACAAGAAGGGCGATGCTCATCCTGATGCAGATTGTTACTACTGTAAGCAATTAGGACATTGGAAAAGGAACTGCCCAAAGTACTTGGAGGATCTTGAGAAGAAGAAGGGAAGTACGACTTCCACTCCGGTATAAATGTTATAGAGATCAATCTTGCTACTTCATCAACTGATTCTTGGGTATTTGATACGGATCGGTTGCTCACATTTGCAAATCGTTGCGGGGGCTAATAAGAAGTAGAAGTTTGAGGAGGAGCGAAGTGGATCTTGGCGTTGGCAATGGAGCAAAAGTTGCTGCGGTAGCTGTTGGCACCATGCCATTGTCTTTACCTTCGAGATTAGTTTTGGAATTGAATAATTGTTATTGTGTTCCATCTCTTTCAAAGAACATTATTTTCGCTTCATGTTTGCAAGCGAAGGTTATGACTTTAAATCTATGGACAATGGTTGTTCTCTTTATTTCAAAGATATGTTCTATTGTCATACTCCATTGGTGAATGGGTTATACGTTCTTACTCTTGAAGGGTCACGGTCTATAACATTAATGCAAAGAGGCAGCGTCCAGAATGATTTGAATCTCACGTTTATTTGGCTTCGCCGCTAGGTCACATAAATGAGAAACGCATGCGTAAGCTCCATAGAGATGGTATTCGCACTCATTTGATTTTGAATCATTAGAGACATGCGAATCTTGTTTACTTGGCAAGATGACAAAGGCACCTTTCACCGGTCAAGGTGAGCGGGCAAATGACTTATTGGCACTCGTACATACCGATGTATGTGGACCAATGAGCTTAACGACCAGAGGTGGTTTTCAGTGCTTCATAACTTTTATCGATGACTTTAGTAGATATGGGTATATCTACGATGAAGCATAAGTCCGAATCCTTTGAAAAGTTCAAAGAATTCCAAAATGAAGTGCAAAATCATTTAGGCAAGACAATCAAGTTTCTACGATCCGATCGTGGAGGCGAGTATTTGAGCCATGAGTTTGGCAATCATCTAAAGGATTGTGGAATTGTTCCACAATTGACTCGCATGAGAACACCTCAATGGAATGGGGTATCGAAGCGGAGAAATCACACCTTATTAGATATGGTGCGCTCCATGATGAGCCAAAGTGATCTTCCGTTGTCTTTTTGGAAGTGCGCTCTTGAAACAGTAGTGTTCACACTAAGCGAGGTTCCATCAAAATCGTAGAAAAGACACCATATGAGATGTGGACGGGACAACGCCCTAGCTTGTCTTTTCTTAAGATTTGGGGATGTGAGGCTTATGTAAAGCGTTTACAATCTGATAAGCTCACTCCTAAATCGATAAATGCTTCTTTATCGGGTATCCTAAGGAAACAAAAGGATATTATTTTTATAATCAAGGAGAAGGCAAAGTGTTTGTCGCTTGGCATGGTGTCTTCTTAGAGAAAGAGTTTCTCTCAAGAAGGGATAGTGGGAGCACAAAGTGCAACTTGAAGAAATTCAAGAAACACCGATAACGTTTCAGCTCCTCTGGAACCACAACGGGATGAACAAACTATTGAAGAGCTTTGTTGTGGACACACCAGCACCACGTAGGTCGAAGGTCACGTCGTGCACCGAGAGGTACATGTTCTTGACTACTCAACAAAGGGACATATTGTTGTTAGACAACGATGAGCCTAAGACCTATGAAGAAGCGATGGTGGGACCGGACTACGAGAAATGGCTTGAAGCCATGAGATCGAAATTGAATCCATGCACGATAATCAAGTTTGGAACTTGGTTGATCCACCTGATGGTGTTAAAACCATTGAGTGCAAATGGGTTTTCAAGAAAAAGATAGACATTGATGGAAATGTTCATATCTATAAAGCGCGATTGGTGGCCAAAGGTTTCAAACAAATTCAAGGTGTTGATTATGATGAAACTTTTTCGCCCGTCGCAATGCTAAAGTCTATTCGGATCATTCTAGCGATTGCTGCATATTTCGACTATGAAATATGGCAAATGGATGTCAAAACAGCTTTCCTTAATGGAAATCTGAGTGAGGATGTGTACATGACACAGCCCACGGGTTTTGTCGATCCGCAATCAGTTGAAAAGATATGCAAGCTCCAAAGATCCATTTATGGATTAAAGCAGGCATCTCGGAGTTGGAACATTCGTTTTGATGAAGTAATCAAAGGGTTTGGTTTCATCAAGAACGAAGAAGAGCCTTGTGTTTACAAAAAGGCTAGTGGGAGCGCACTCGTATTTCTGGTCTTATATGTGGATGACATATTACTGATCGGAAATGACATTCCTTTGCTCGAATCTGTTAAGTCTTCATTAAAAAATAGTTTCTCTATGAAAGACTTAGGAGAGGCAGCATATATTCAGGCATCAAGATCTATAGAGATAGATCAAAAGGCTAATTGGATTAAGCCAAGATACGTACATTGACAAGGTGTTGAAAAGGTTCAACATGCATGATTCCAAGAAAGGTTTTCTACCTATGTCACATGGTATAAATCTTAGCAAGAATCGGTGTCCTAGTACACCGATGAGCGGGATAAAATGAATGCGATTCCATATGCTTGGCTATTGGGTCCATTATGTATGCCATGCTTTGTACACGCCGGATGTTTCGTATGCTTTAAGTGCTACGAGTAGATACCGATCGAGATCGGTGAAAGTCATTGGATTGCCGTAAAGAACATCTTGAAGTACTTGAGAAGAACTAAAGATGTGTTCCTTGTCTATGGAGGTGAGGAAGAGCTCGTTGTAAATGGTTACACCGATGCTAGCTTCCAAACCGACAAAGATGATTTTAGATCGCAATCTGGATTTGTGTTACTGCTGAATGGCGGTGCGGTAAGTGGAAGAGTTCCAAGCAGACGGTTCTTGATTCTACAATGAAGCGAGTACATAGCGACTTGAAGGCGCCAAAGAGGTGTTTGGATCAAGAAATTTATTTCGAGCTTGGTGTGATGGCTAGTGCCTCCAGCCCAATGGACCTCTCATGTGATAATAGTGGGGCCATTGCACAAGCCAAGGAGCCTAGATCGCACTTGAAGTCCAAGCACATTTCTGGCGATTTCATTTCATCCGCGAGATAGTGGAGAGGCGATGTGAAGATATGCAAAGTACAAACGGATTTGAACATTGCAGATCCGTTGACAAAGCCGCTTCCCGACCAAAGCATGAGGCTCACACTAGGGCAATGGGTATTAGATACCTACATGGTTGACTCTAGTGCAAGTGGGAAGCTGTTAGTGATATGCTCTAGAGGCAACATGGAGATGTTATATATATCACATACTATGTTTATGATACATTACTTTGTTCCTTGGAATAGACATCATCATTATTGATCAATGAGTATGTGACTTATTCATGAGACTCTTAAATACTAAGATGTTGCTATTTCTAAATGATCCCTGATCGTATATCATATGAGGAACAAATATGATTCAAAGACAAAGATCAGCATATGTATTGATTGATGATCATGTCTCATGGATCATGGTATGGTGATACCAAATCAATAATATGGACATGTGTTAGTGAACATATGTTGGATAGACCTGCCATGAGACACTGCAGAGATTCCATGTGTCATCAGTTGGTCTCAAGTAGTGTTTATGTAGAGTCCTTAGACTTGAGATCATCATGGTTCCCAACATGAGTAGTAGTTTATTTTGGGACTACTAAACACTACTCCGTAACTGGGTAGTCATAAAAGTAGTCTTCGGGTTTGCCATGAAACATGTAGTGGGATGTGAATGATCAAGATAGAATTTGCCCCTCCTTATGGGAGAGATATCTCTGGGCCCCTCGATGTAATGGATTATGAAAGTGCATGGCCATGCCAAGGTGATTGAGGAGTCAATCACAAGTTTATAATCCATCACGGAATCGAGAGAGTGATTGAGCTATTAAGAGGATGACACAGGTCTCGCCTTGAGCTCAATCTATATCGTGAGGCAAAGGGATTCGTACATGAGAGAACATTACGAGTTCACCGATATGATCTTTACATATACTTTGGGGTTAATATGTCTTACTAGAGGCGCTATTAATGTGGTGACGGAAAGGCGTTTCGGGTCACGACCAAGTATATCGTGAACCTCTGGTCGCACGCTTAACGGGTTGGAACACGATTCGGATATGGGCTCAATTCGGATAAAGATCCGAATAGACTCCTAATGGGCCTTGGTCCGCAAGGCCCACGTGAGGAGGTCTATATATATGGAGGCGAGAGGCGAGAGGATTCGTCCTCGTTAACATCTAGCAAAACCCTAGCCGCCACCTCCCGAGCCAAACCCTAGCGCTCACGAGTGCTAGTACACTCGCGATCGGCGTTCGGCCCGGGCGTGTGGATACCGGTGGAGGCGCTGCTCGTTGCGATCTTGATCGGCGTGCGTGGAGGAGCGATCTGTTCGGACGATCGGCTACTTCCACTACTACCTCGACGGCGTGATTGGATCGGTTTCAATTCTTCTTCGCTGCGGCGTCTAAGTGGTAACGATCCATGATCCTTCCTTAGCATGATGTTCTTGGGTGCGCGGTAGAAAAGTTTTGTTTTACGCTTCGTAGCCTCTGCGTATTCCTTTAGCTCTAGGGTGGCGTGGCTTAGGGTGACGCGCACGAGCTCGGCGCGGCGGTAGCGGCTTGATCCGTTGGCGGGGAGGGCGCGGCGCGATCTGGATCGTGGATCCGATCCGAGGCGGCAGCGAGGATCGCGCGACCGGTGTGAGTGGCGGGGTGGATCGCCCGGCGCGTGGCGGGCGCGTCCGCGCTGGCGTGTCGCCGCGCGGCGTGGCGCTTGCGGTGCTTGGCCAGCTTGGCACACGACGGTCGGCGTCTTGCAGCGCGCCCGGCGCGCGAGAGTGGGCGGCGAGGAGGCGACGGAGGAGATGGGGTCGGCGCGAGGTCTCACCGGCGGCAGCGGGGACGGCGGCGACGGGGATGGCGGGGACTCCGGTGACGGCGGCGGCGCGAGGCGAGAGAACGGAGACGGGCGCGGCGGTGATGCGTTGGCACGCAAGCCGAGGCAACGGTGATGTATTTATCACGCGAACCGAGGCAACCCGATCGGGTACGACGACGGGCGCGAAACCGATTCGATTTGGACAGCTTGGATCAACGGGGAAAGGATCGGACGGCCGAGGCGACCGGGCGGTTTAGGGTTAGGGTTACGCGCGGGCGGGCAGCAGCGGAGCGACGCGTGGCGGCGGGGTGGATCCAACGGCGGGGCGACGCGGGCACGAGGCGAGGCGCAGATGCGAGGATAACGCGTGGCGTGGCGGGATCGAGCGGAGGCGCGGCGGGAAAAGAATCTGGCGGTGGGGGCCGCGGCTGGATGGCTGACGCATGGCGGCGGCGGGATCGGGCTGCGGAGAGGTTTTTAATTTCTTTTTCTTTTCCAGAAATCCAAATAAAATGCTAGGAGCTCTAGAAAATAGCAAATAAATCCCAAAAATTCACCAAAAATACCAAAAAATTCCTTGAGACCTGAAGAATATAAATAAAATATTTTCAAATTATGTTAATGTTTATTTTAATCATATTAATTTATTTAAAATTCTAAAAATCATTTGAAGCTTGCGGGTAAACGGAGAGGAGTTAACAAGCGAGACTTACGGCGAAACGAAGAGTAGAGCGTGGGGAATGCGATGCTCACCTTGGTTTTGGTCGGGTATGCACGGTCAGCTGGTGGCGACGCGAGGAACAGGGACCCGATTTGGCCCACAGTGGCGACGACGCTCCGGCGAAGTTCTGGCGAAGGCGGGGTGAGCACCGCGTCGAACGCGACGAGGTAAAACCAACGGTGTGGTCAAACGCGGCGGGGCTCCACTGTACGTGATGCAATAAGCCGAAGAACGTCGCTTGAAACACAAAAGTAAAACTCCGATTACGACCAAACGAATGAGAGTGAGGACTTGGGATTTTTGGGGATGAGTGAGAATAAGGAGGGGCTCACGGTGCTCCCTTTTATAGGGGCTAAGAAGGTCCGAGGAGGGAGATCAAAGAACCCTGTCTTTAAATGGCATGGGTTAAATTCTCGCGAAATGGCTCATGAATGAGAGGGGAAACGGTGAGGAATGAAGGAGCTTGATGAGATGAAGTGAATGCAGTTTATAAAGCTACTTTGAATTTAGATATTTTTCTTTATAAATTTTTTTTGTTTAATAGAAAGGCTATTTTCTTTAGCAGAAAATCAGGTTAGCTAAAAATTTTAAAATTTCAAGAAACCAAATAACTTTGATTTTTATTTTAAACTAAGTTTATTATTATTTATTATTTATTTTATTTTTTACTTAAATAACCTTTTCATAAAAATAACTTTTTTAAAGCAGAAAATCAGGCAATTTAAATTTTTTTAAAAACTTAAGAAACCAAAAGTAAATGTTTTATTTTAAATTCAATCATATAATTTGAAATAAACAGCTGGACTGTTACAACGGCCCTAATGATCGACACGTGGTAGAGGTGGATCGGATGGCTATGAGCTCTGCTAGTTAACGGGCTACGTGGGAGTGGGCTGGGCCGAATGAACAATGTTGGGCTCAGCCGAAGAGTTCTTAAAAGATTTTCTACATTTTGAATTCCAGAAAATCAAAAAAAGAAATTGAGCTCTAAAAATAGCGAATAAAACCAAAAAAATATCAGAAAAATTCTCGAAGCACAAGGAACCCAAATAAAATACTTTCAGTAAATATTTAAGTTTAATTTAGTCATATTAAATCCTTTTAATTAATAAAAAATTAATTTAAGTTTTAATTAATTGTAGAAATATCCAATTGGTGAATTTTATTTTAAAAGCTTCAAGTAAACGCTGAAAAATAGGATGTTACACTTGTGCAAGCTGATGTACTTGTCGGCTATCAAACTGACATTGTACATACTTTGACACAAGTCACTTTGCATCATAGAGGGTAATTGGCCAATAGTATTATTGTCGATAGGCTTTACTGACAAGTGCTCTGTAGGAATGATGCACTCCACAAACTCCTCCATGTATGTCAGATAGTAGATCCAGACCATCCTTTTGATATATATATATATATATATATATATATATATATATATATATATATATATATATATATATATATATATATATATATATATATATATATCTTCAAGAAGTGTGACATGCCGACGATATTCGTAGATTGATATCATCCAATCATTGTTGGGGTTGATTTGAGTGACCTCCACTGGAGCATTTTCGAAATGTCTGACTACCAAGGGCTTGTTGAGTTGCTCAAAAAATACTCCTGGTGAGATGGGTGATCTTGAGGAAGCCAACCATTTTAAGATCAAGGAGGTCAACAAGAATAGATGATATTAAAAATTCTCTAGGCTATTACTAAATTTAAAAATGCGAAAGTGTAACTAACTTGGTTTTGCACAAGTAAGACCTAAATTGTCTAAGTTCAATTAAGTGCACCAACAATACATGTCTATACTAAAGGTTTACAATTCTAAGGTGACAAGGAATCAACTTAATTCTACAAACATAAGTTGCTTGAATGTAAATTAAGTATAAGAGAACAAACCACAATGATACACAATGTTTTACCGTGATGTTTGAAAACTTGCCGGTTCTCCCAAATCCACATTGAGGTAAGCCCAAACTAATTGGACCGGCTTCACAAATTAAGCCTAACCACCTCAATCCACTAAGGTTGTTCTTCCTCCACTCTGAAGATGGTGAGCACCACACCACTCACAATGTATCAGGCCTTCTTCATAACCTTCTTGAGAAGATTACCAGACCACCACACCTCTAAAGCCATCTAGAAGTCGGCAAAGTCCAAGAATAACAAGTCAGAGACCTTTGCTTGAATGAATCAAGATTCACAGCTCAAGGACATGAAGTCCACCACCGAGTGCAACACATGCACAAGGTTATACCTCTCCACACTTACTAGGTGCAACACATGCACAAATGAGGGAGAGAGCTTGCTCTTAGCTCAATGGATGAAAGAATGGAACCAGCCACTCCTTCCAATAGGCCACAAGGAGGTATATGTACCCCCACATAAGAAAAATAGCCGTTGGAGCAAAAATTTCTCTATAAATATCTTGAGGCCCGGTACTACCACTAACATATGTCCGGTACTGCCACACCCTTCCCAACAACTATAAAACTAGCCATTACTTGAGCCACCGATCAGATCTCCCACATAGGGATCGGTCTGACCACAAGTATAACAGTCTAACCACTAGCCAAATAGTTCAAAGAGGCAAGTCTCTGGAAAAAATGTACCTCTAGTCAAGCAGTCATACCAGGGGTTGGTCTAACCACTTCTTTGGTAGGAGACAACTACATTGTCTAGTCTTTGACCACACTTGTCTTGTTAGATGAAATAGCCTAGCTATTTATAAAAAAAACAAAATTATTTAATTTAATTTAAAATAAAAACATTTGCTTTTGCTTGCTTAAGTTTTTAAAATTTATTTGCGAGATTTTTTGCTTTTAAAAAGGGCCTTTCTTGTGAAAAGTAATTTAAGTAAAAATATAAAATATTATTAAATAAAGGATATTTTGATTTTTTTATAAAAACTAATTCAAATTAATTATTTGAACTTATTTGACTTTTAGTTGGACTTTCTGTGAATTCTCTGGATTTAAAATTTTAATTTTAAAGTTAAGCAATATTTTATTACGAAAAATAAATACTAAAATAAGTTGGAAATATTTTTCCTAACTCTACAATGATTCCAAGAAATATTTTGAATTTTTCTGGAATTTTTGGACTTTATTTGCTATTTTCTAGAATTTTTCGAAGCTTTCTAGTATTTCTTAAAAGCATAAAAGAAGATTTAAAATCAAATCCACCTCGGGCTGACAAGTGTCATACCAAGGTTCAATCCGCCATCGCCCAATGAAATCTCGGCCGCTCACCCTCACTTAACCCTTTGCTGTTCATCCGACTGCCGAGACCTTTCTCAACCACGTGGCATTCATCTGACCGCCCGCTTCTTCCTCTCTCTCCTCTTCTCTCTCACCGACATGTGGGGACCACCTATCAAACTTTTCTTATTCCTCCCGACGCCATCACCTCTGCCATAATTGCGCTATCGAGTACGCTCGAGTCACCTCTTCCTTTTCATTTGTTCCCCATCGACAAAAAGGAAATTAATCCCCGTGATCAAAACGCTTTAATGTTGTGCTTTCATTCCTTTTAAAACCCCAGCCTTGCCTTATTGGCTCCTCCCTAAAATCCCGCCTCTGTTACTCTGGTGAGCCATTACCGCCGCCCTTCCCCTCCTCGGCACTATAAAACCCCCCTACACCTCCTCCGAAACTCACACCACCACTCTCCACCCTCAATTCCTTTCCCCAACACTCAAGCAATCTCCCACACCATGCACCACCTCTCATCGCGCCGCCCATCACCTTAGATGAAGAATTCCAGCCATCTCACCCCGCCTAAGCTATGCCGACGATTCCAAGAGCTTCCTCGCACCCGTGTTAACCTCCTCCGCCCCTTCGCTGAGAGCTCCCGCCGTCGAAAACCAATCTGCACCGACGACCAAGCTCTGCTGTCACCCCTCTTCGTCGTCGGCCACCTGCACCCCTCCTCGAGCTACACACAAGGTACCGACGAGTTCCCCCATCGCCCTCTCTCTCACTCACCCCTCACCGGCCGTCGCTGTGCGCTGGAGCTCCGACAACCCTCAGGTCCTGAGCACCGCCCCGGCCGACCAAAGCCATGACAGCCCGACTTCCGACTACCGAGTACTACTCGAAGTCGATCACGACTTCGGCCACCAAGTACTCTTGTAGAAGGTGAAAGTACTCAAAGTTGATCGTGACCTATGACTACCGAGTACTACTTGAAGTCAATCACGACCTTCGACTACCAAGTACTACTCGAAGTCGATCGTGACTTCCGACTACCGAGTACTACTCGAAGCCGATCACGACTTTTAACAACCGAGCACTACTCGAAGTCGATCATGACTTCTGACTACCGAGTACTACTCGAAGTCGATCACGACTTCAACCATCAAGTACGAAGCCGACTTGCGACCTCTTCCAGCCATCTGATATCTTCGACCTCTTGATGCTATCTGACAAACCGTCTGATCTCTCTGACCTCTCCCAGCCGTCCGATCTCTCCGACCACTCGAAGCTGTCTGACTTCTCCAAGCTATTCGAATCTTTCGACCACTCCGCCACGATTACAACCGCCTTTGTTTCCGACCACTCTTGCTTGCGACCACTACGGATATTTTGACCACAGTAAAGCTTCTGACCACCTATATCTTTCAACCACAATTATTTTTCCGACTACAGTCCCTCACGATCATAGTCGCTTCCAACCACTACCGTCTCTGTAACATCATATTTTTCTGCATTTTATAAAGCCTAGAATTTAAAATTGAACTTTCTGGATATTTCTAGATTTAATTCAAGCTTTAAATGAATTTTTAGAATTTAAAATGATTTAATCTGATTAAAATAAACATTAACATAAGTTGAATATATTTTATTTGGATTTTTCAGGTCTCAAGGAATTTTCTGGTATTTTTTGGTTATTTTTTGGGATTTATTTGCTACTTTCTAGAGCTTGTAGATGTTTATTTGCATTCTTGGAAAAAGAAAAAGAAAATTCAAAATCCCGCCGCCGCTTAGCCGTCGGATTCCGCCGCCTCCACGCGTCGGCCATCCGCCCTACTCCCGCGTGCCGACCCACTGCCCTCGGCCCACTTTCGCGCCCACCCCGCATCTCCACCGCCCAGCTTGCCACGCGTCGCCATCTCCCCGCACCTGCACACCGCGCAGCGTCCTGTGCGCCCCGCCCCATCCCTGCCGTCCGTGCTGCCATGCGTCGATATGACGGCCGTCGTCTTCGATGCGGGATCGGCGCGCCGTGTTCGTCCTGAACCCGTTCCTCGGTTCATGTGCTATAACCCACCGCCGCCACCTCGGTTTGTGCACTCCGTTGCCTCCTCTCACCCGCACCGCCGCCTGCCTCCGCTGTCGCCGGAGCCCCATCGTCGGCATCGTGCCCGTGCACGCGCCACTGCCAGACGGGAACTCGCTAGTGCCTCGCCTCGCCGCACCCGAGCTCGTTGCCGGCGTCGTCATCTTCCCGCCGGTAAGCCGCCGCCGTCCCCAACGACCGCGCGCTCACCGGAACTCACCTGCACCCGCGCCCGCGGAGTGCCACCCCTCCTCCCCGAGCCGCGACGCACCGCCGCGATCGCGCTCGCCTCCGTCGCGTCTGCGGCGCCGCGCGCGCGCTACGGACACGCGTCGGCAATCCACACCGCCACCGAACCACGGTCGCGACAAACCGCTGACCACTCTAAACATCTGACCTCCATAAGCCTTCGACCGCTGCCGCTCCTCACTCTAAGCCTTCGACTGCTGTTGCTCAGACTGTTGTTGCTCTAAGCCTCCGACTTGTGCTATTTCTGACAACCTTCGCTTTCCACCATAGTTGCTTCCGACCATTGTCGTTCATTGCTGTCTCGACCACTCACTCCCTACTTACGACCACTTACAGAACTCCTTCTGCGACCACTCGACTTCGACTACCCTTGGTTCACATTTGCTACAGTGTTCTTCGACCACTGTACAGTTTCGATTGAGTCTTCCTTTGAATCTTCGACTTTGACTTCATCTGTACTTGGAGTCACTGTCTTCGACTTCGACCTTCGTAACTTCATCCATTGATTCGACCATAGTTTTGACCACGACCTTTTGACACTACTTTCGACCACATATAGTTTTCAACCAAGTATAATTTCCAACCACATATAATTCTCTGACTGCTACACTCGAGTCTCTGACCTCTTCAACACTTTATCCCTTTCAGTACCTCCTTGAACACTGTAGGATGGTTCTTTAGATTACTTGTAGGCCGTTAGATGTTCTTTAACTCTCCAGGTTCACTTGAACACCATAGATTCACTACTGCTTACTCGAACATCGTAGATTTTGTAAACACTCGATCACCCCGATCTCAGCGGCTACTCGAACTCTGTCCGATCTTCTTTTCGACTTCGCACTCGAAGTCGATCTATCGACCGGCTCAGATAGTCATAGCTCTCCACGATCTTCTGAGCGCCTGTGTCTCCTCTGATAATTACGATCTGGACTCGGACTCGACTTATCATTGTCGTAAAACTCCAAAACTGATTCTACTTGAACGCCTGGTTCGATTCTCCTATCGAGTTAATCCAACTAGAACTAATCAAGACTAGATTAAGTCCAACACAAGCCTCTGACCACTCTGTAACCTCCGACTTTGAGTGGCTACTATAGCTACGACTTCAGAATGGTTGCTGTAGCTAGGAATTTTGACTACTGGTTGCTGTGGCCAATGTACTCACAGCTTTACGACTATGTTGCTCAGTTGAGGATGAGGAGTATTATCAGCAGGAGGTTCCAGAAGGAGAGTACTTCGACGACTTCACGGATTAGGCTTTGTTCTCCACTCGATAGCTTGTGGGCTTGTCGATTGGCTGCTACGCTTTATTTAGAATTTCCGCTGCTTGTTTTAAAGCCCTTCCGGCTAGAGATATTGTAAGCTTGGCCATAAGGTCGTACCTTTGAGATTTATCGATATTTGAGTTTTTCCTTTATTCTATCGTGTGTATGGTTGTGATTACATCTATGTTTGACTGTGTACACTAGCATGATCCTGGACTAGTGCAGTTTACACAGAGAGTCCGAATTTGCATATTCAGGTCTCGACAGAGATAGTATCAGAGCCATATCGACTGTAGGACGAAGCCCTAGTTAGAATGGTTGTTTAGCCAAAAATTTATTTTCTAAATCAAACCAACAAAAATGGATATTTAGTAATGTCTCTATCTTCTTACCTTATTCTTAAGGATTCTCGTTCTTCGCCTCACTCTCGTAACATTTGTTTTTACAAAGCTTTAAACTGATCTTTCCTTTATAAAATGCATTAGATGTCCCAAGCTTCTTTTAGCCAGACGGGAGGATGGAGAGCACTTCTTCGTTTCTTATTGCGGAGTCTTGCAATAAAGCGATCACCTGTCTACCTCACCAAGGATGAGAAGAATAAAGGCCAACGCATCGAAAGCATCACTAGGCTATACTTCACCACACGAGTTGGCAAGCAAGTTCCACACCACGGCTTCAAGAACACTGGTGCAAGTGGAGAGGAGTCAGCACAAGGAACTGCGTACAAAGCCATCAGACGCCTTTGCAAGCTATACAAGATCAACATGGCCAAACTCATCCGAAAGTTCAAGCAGCAGTATGGAGTTACCCCTAGCCTGCCAGAGTTAGTCAGGGAAGATCCCCGACCGCAGTCGCCAGTACCTCTACCGTCGCCTACACCGTCGAGCCCGAAGCAGAGATGACGCATCACCGGTGATCGTCGAGCCTACCTTCAACAGTTTACTCCAGCCCCAGTCAGAGAGTAGTTGCCGCCAGTTCGCAACTCATGGGTTGTCTACAGCGATTCGGAGGATGAAAGTACTGTGCCCTATTTGTCAGGACCCGAGTGGGAACCTTTAGATTAGATAGCACGAATAGAGCGTTGGATCTTATTTGCAGATGTGTGCGATGTGAGCTGCAAATATTGCCCTTAAAAGGATTATATTGCGATCATGTCAATCTTTTTATTGGAGTTAATTTTGCTCAGTTTTGTTGTTAGCCTTTTTGGCTAAGTGTTTGTTTAGTTTATGTTTCCATTAGCAAAACCTCTTAGACGAATTCACCCTCTTGCCTATGTTTTTCCCCCTCATCTTTTTACCTTGGTCAGTCAGCAGTTATTTCCTTTTTCGGAGCAGCAGCAAGATGGTTGATACTAGGAACTCCTCCGGCCGTAGCCAGGTGAACCAGGATCCAGAGAGAAGTGCTGCGCAGCCAGTTTGACCCAGCTTGGACCCCACTCTCAGTCAGTTCTTGGTGGCACAGACTCAGACGATGCAGGCAATGATGCAGAATATGCAAGCTATGATGCAGCGACAGCACTAGGAGCCAGTACCACCACCAGCGCCTCGTCAGCAGTACAGCTATACAGAGTTCATGAGGACGAGAACGCCTACCTACTCCAGTTCCTCAGAGCCTATGGAGGCCGATGATTGGATCCGTTCAGTTGAGAAGAAGCTGAACTTGGCTCAGTGCACCGACAGAGAGAAGGTGTTGTATGCAACACACCAGCTTGAGGGAGTAGCAGCAGAGTGGTGGGAGAACTACTGTGCCGCCCATGAGGACCAGAACAGCATCACATGGGCAGAGTTCGCCAAAGCCTTCCATCAGGCCCACGTCTTAGATGGAGTGGTCGAGATGAAGAAGGACGAGTTTCGGGAGTTGCAGCAAAAGAACGTGTTAGTGAGTGAATACCTCAACAAATTCACTCAGTTGGCTCGCTACGCGCCAGAGGACGTAGCCATGGACGCCGCTCGTCAGAAGAGGTTCAAGAAGGGCTTGAACTCAGCTTTGAAAGTGCAGGTCGTGGGTAACGACTATGCCAGTTTTCAGCAGTTGGTGGATAAGGCTATTCTCATTGAGGAGAGTCACCGCGAACTCAAGGAGTCTCACAAGAGGAGAATGATTCAGCAGGGGTCACAGTTGCACCAGTCTCAGAGGCCTCGTTTTGGTTCTTATCAGCCTGCATGAGTGCTTAGCAGTAGCAGACAGTCTTTACGACTCCAGCCCAAGCGCCACGTCAGTTTCAGTCAGGTCAGCGTCCCAATGGGTCCAGCAGTCAGCAGTAGAAGAGCAACAACCCAGCAGCGTTTGTCACTTGCTTCAAGTGTCATGAGCCAGGACATTATGCTAGGAAGTGCCCCTAGAGGTAGGCCCCGACATCAGTTCGCTTCGATCTGGGAGCCACGCCCGGTCAGACTCCTACCCCAGGAGCAGGACGAGGAGCACCCTCGGCATCAGGCCAGACCAGCAGGACACCGGTGGTGAGAGGCCAGGTGAATCACGTCACCGCAGAGGAGGCCCAGGCAGCACCAGAGGTTGTGATCGGTAAGTTCCTAGTCAACTCAGTTCCTGCTACAGTTTTGTTTGATTCTGGAGCTTCACATTCGTTTGTTTCTCAGAGTTTTGCTTTAAAGCAACACTTGAAAAATGTTACTCTTAGATCTGTTCTTTTAATCCAATCCCCCGGTTCCGAGTTGAGATCGAACCTAGGTTGTCCAGGAGTTAGGATAACCATTCAGAGAGTTGAGTTTAGAGCCCACCTGATCTTGTTGATATCCAGTCCCTAGATGTGATTTTGGGTATGGATTGGCTCCAGAAGCAGCTTGCAGTGTTAGACTGTGGGAGCAGAGCAGTGACCTTGACTAGTTCAGATGGGAGTAAGATACAGTTTGTAGCCAGCATGTGTCAGCCAGAATCAGTTATGGTTTGCCAGAGCAGGGTGATCCAGTTGGAGGATGTACCTGTTGTCAGGGAGTACCCTGATGTGTTTCCAGATGATCTTCCAGGTATGCCTCCAGAGCGAGAGGTTGAGTTTCTGATTGAGCTCATACCAGGTACCCCTCCGATTTCCAAGAGACCCTATCAGATGCCAGCCAATGATCTAGCAGAGTTAAAGAAGCAATTTCAGGAGCTTTTGGATAAGGGTTATATCAGACCAAGTTCATCCCCGTGGGGAGCACCAGTGTTGTTTGTTAAAAAGAAGGATGGCAGTCAGCACATATGTGTGGATTACAGAGCACTTAATGATGTCACCATCAAGAACAAATACCCTTTGCCCAGGATTGATGACTTGTTTGATCAGCTTAAGGGAGCAGGAGTTTTCTCCAAGATTGTTTTGTGGTCAGGATACCATCAGATGAGGATTCGAAAGGAGGATATACCTAAGACAGCTTTCTCGACTCGTTATGGCTTATACAAGTTCACAGTCATGTCATTTGGTTTGACCAATGCTCCAGCTTACTTCATGTATTTGATGAATAAGGTGTTCATGGAATATTTGGATAAGTTTGTCGTTGTGTTTATTGATGACATTTTGATTTACTTCAAGGATGAAAGAGAGCATGAGGAGCACTTAGATTGGTATTGCAGAAATTGAGGGATAATCAGTTGTATGCTAAACTCAGCAAATGTGAGTTTTGGATGAAGGAAGTCACCTTCCTAGACCACGTGATGACAGCAAAAGGAGTTGCAGTTGACCCCAAAAAGGTAAAAGATGTTTTGGATTGGCAGTCGCCTACATCAGTGACCTAGGTAAGGAGTTTTCTGGGTATGACAGGATATTATCGACGCTTCATTGAAGGATTTTCCAGTGTAACCAGACCTCTTACACAGTTGCTCAAGAAAGAAAAGAAATTTACATGGATGCCAGAGTGCGAGAAAAGTTTTCAAAAACTTAAGAAGAGTTTGACCACAGCCCCAGTGCTAGTGTTGCCTGATATCAATAAGGATTTTGAGATTTATTGCGATGCCTCTCGCAAAGGTTTGGGTTGTGTGTTGATGCAAGACAAGAGAGTGGTAGCCTACGCCTCACGCCAGTTGAGACCGCATGAGGAGAACTACTCAACACATGATTTGGAGCTAGCAGCCGTAGTGCATGCATTAAAATTTTGGCGTCATTATCTGATGGATAATAGATGTGAGGTTTACACGGATCACAAGAGTCTGAAATATATCTTTACCCAGTCCGAGCTTAACCTCAAGCAGAGAAGGTGGTTAGAGCTGATAAAGGATTATAATATTGGTATACATTACAGCCAGGAAAGGCCAATGTTGTTGCAGATGCTTTGAGCAGAAAGGTGTATTGCAATTCAGTGATGGTTAGAGAGAGTCAGCCAGCTTTGCATGAGGAATTTCAGAAGCTTAGCCTAGAGTTGGTTGAGCAAGGATTTTTGGTAGCAATGGAGTTGCAGCCTACCTTGGATGGTCAGATTCATCAGGCTCAATCAGAAGATAAGGCATTTCAGCGGATCAGAGAAAACATGAGTAAAGAAAAAGAGTCAGGATTTACAATGGATGACAAAGGAACCCTGTGTGTGCCTAATAAGGAGTTAAAGGATTTGCTGTTAAAAGAGGCACACGAGTCTTTGTACTCGATTCATTCCGGCAGTACCTAGATGTACCAAGACATTAAGGATAAGTATTGGTAGCTAAGCATGAAGCGTCAGATCGCTGAGTGTGTGGCCCTTTGTGATGCGTGTCAGAGGGTAAAGGCAGAGCATCAGAGACCAACAGACTTGTTACAGCCATTGAAAATTCCAAAGTGGAAGTGGAAAGAAATTGGTATGGACTTCATAGTCGGTCTGCTAAATACTAAAGAGGGCTATGATTCGATTTGGGTCATCGTGGACCGATTGACCAAAGTGCTCATTTCATTCCAGTTAAGACAACTTACAGTGGTGACAGATTAGCAGAGCTGTATATGTCGAGGATTGTCAGTTTACATGGAGTGCTAAAGAAAATAGTGTCAGATCGTGGATCGTAGTTCACCTCTCGTTTTTGGGGAAGTTTCCATAAGGCTATGGGAACTCACCTAAATTTCAGTACAGCATATCACCCCCAGATACATGGTCAGACAGAGCGAGTAAATCAGATTCTTGAGGACATGTTGAGAGCATGTGTGCTAGATCATGGGTCCAAGTGGGACAGTTGTTTGCCTTTTGCAGAGTTCTCGTACAACAATAGTTATCAGGCTAGTTTGCAGATGTCACCGTTTGTGGCACTTTATGGCAGAAAATACAGGACCCCTCTCAATTGGAAAGAGACAGGGGAAGGGCAGGTTTTTGGTCCAGACTGTTTGAAAGAAGCTGAGGATAAGGTCCGTTTGATACAGGAAAGGTTGAAAACTGCCCAGGATCACACCATTCAAAGGTGTGAAGAGGTTTCAGTTGAAAGGAAAGTTAGCACCGAGATATGTTGGTCCGTTAAGGATTTTAAAACACAGGGGAGAGGTTGCTTATTAGTTGGAGCTACCTGCGTCCTTAAGTGGGGTACATGACGTCTTTCATGTGTCCCAGTTGAAGAAGTGTTTGCGTGTGCCAGAGGAGGTTGTGCCAGTTGAGGCCGTTGACCTGCAGGAAGACCTGTCGTATAAAGAGCACCCGAGCAGAATTCTGGAAGTGTCAGAGTGAGTCACCCGGAATAAAGTGGTCCATTTTTGTAAAGTTCAATGGAGCAACCATTCAGAGGAGGAAGCAACCTAGGAGCGCGAGGAAGACCTCAAAGCAGAGTTTCCAAACCTATTCTCTTTGTTAGCCCAGATCTCTGGGTCGAGATCTCGTTTAAGGGGGTAAGATTTGTAACATCCTGTTTTTCTGCATTTTATAAAGCCTAGAATTTAAAAATAAATTTTATGGATTTTTATGGATTTAATTCAAGCTTCAAATGAATTTTTAGAATTTAAAATGATTTAATCTGATTAAAATAAACATTAACATAAGTTGAAAATATTTTATTTGGATTCTTCAGGTCTCAAGGAATTTTCTGGTATTTCTTTGGTTAATTTTTGGTATTTATTTGCTATTTTCTAGAGTTTTTAGATGTTTATTTGCATTCCTGGAAAAGGAAAAAGAAAATTCAAAATACCGCCGCCTCCACACGTTGGCCATCCGCCCTACTCCCAGGCGCCGGCCCGCCACCCTCGGCCCACTTTCGTGCCCACCCCGCATCTCCGCCGCCCAGCTCGCCACGCGTCGCCATCTCCCCGCATCCGCACACTGCGCAGCGTCCGCGTGCGCCCCGTCCCATCCCTGCTGTCCGTGCTGCCACGCGTCGAGATGATGGCCGTTGTCTCCGATGCGGGATCGGCGTGCCGTGTTCATCCCGAACCCGTCCCTCGGTTTGCGTGCATATAACCCACCGCCGCCTCAGTTCGTGTGCTCACCGCCCTCGGTTCGTGCTCTCCGCCGCCTCCTCTCACCCGCGCCGGCACCTGCCACCGCTGTCGCCGAAGCCCCGTCGTCGGCATCGTGCCGCGCCCGCGCCACTGCCGGACGGGAACTCGCCGGTGCCTCATCTCGTCGCCGCCGCCGCCGTCCCGGAGTCCCCGCCGCCGCTTCTCGTCGCACCCGAGCTCATCGCCGGCGTCGTCATCTTCCCAACGATAAGCCGCTACCGTCCCCGACGACCCCGCGCTCACCCGCCTCCTCCCCTCCGCCGCGCGCCACGCTCACCGGAACTCACCCGCACCCACGCCCGTGGAGCGCCGCTCCTCAGTCCGTGTGCACGGCCACACCCGCCTCGGTCCCCGAGCCACGACGCACCACCGCACCACGCCCGCCTCACGTGCGGACACGCGTCGGCAATCCACACCGCCACCGAACCCCGGCCGCCCAATCCCCATCGTCCATTCGGATCAGAACCAATGCACCAGATGCGGCCACGCGTCTCACCCCTGACTGCCCGATCTTGCACCGTCGCCCCACCCGAACCCCTGCCACGTCAGCCCTACCTGCCACGTGGCATGCCACGTGGCTAGGCCATGTCAGCGCCACGTCAGCCGAGCCGTCCCCCTGGTGCCACGTGTCGCCACATCAGCACCGGCTCTTGCCTTGTCAGCCCTAGCGCACTATTCCGTGCACCGGCTTCACGGTAGACCAATTCTCCCGTGGACCGGGTTCACAGCACAGTGACTTTTCTGATTTTCTGTAATTTCCTTTAGGGTTTATTTTCTGAGAGCCTGTTCTCCTCCGTCCTAGCTCCGATTGACCCCGTTCTTTTTTTCTAAATTCATCTAAAATCGAGCTCTAGCTTTTGGTTCTGGTTTCATGATATTTGGAGTTCATTTGCTTATCATGTTATGTTTTTTTCTTGTTCTAGTCGTTTTCTCTCTTGTTAGATTCAGATTCCGGAGGAGCAGGATCTATGCCCGAAGACCAAGAGTACCTCGCTGAACATAACCAAGGCAAGTCGTGTCCTTTGATCATGTTGAACCCAGTTGGCAATCTATTATTTAATTATTTTGTTTTAAATTACATTGCATTGGTATTTTTATTCAAACATTGTAATTGGTAGTTATTGTCCCAGATTGATTATCCCTCCTTGATAATTTGGAACACCCTTATGCCATTGTCACCATAAGTTTGGTTATTATTTAGTGATGCTATGTTAATTATCACATGGGTTGGTACGATAGAATTGCTTAGCCTTGCTTAAATTTACGAATGGTTTCATCATCGCATGTGAATTATTAACTTGACTTAATGATATATGGAACTGTGGTTGGTGCCACGTTTATTAAAATTTGTACCATGACATTGGTGTGTCGTTGGTCTGGTTATACAAACTTGGTTTTGCACTCGGGCGAGTGATCGTGCAGTAAAGGGGGAAGTGCAGGTTCACTTCGGGGGATGTGGTAGCCTCACCTGGGTAGATTTAAGGACTTTACTTTATGCGCCATTGATCTGAGCTTTATCGTGCAAACCACATATCTAGTATGGGATAGACCTGGCTGACTAATTTGGGAGGTTTCAACTTAATCTTGCCAATGAGATGAATATGGTTGCTGATTTCTATTTGGCGCAAGGGGGGTGTGATGCGAAACCCTAGCGGGCATGATTAGGTTGGGATTGAACTTTTTAAAGGCCTTGTTGTGATTTCCTGAGATTGAGGCTAATTACATCATGTGGGTACAGTTGTGCAACCTCTGCAGAGTGTAAAACTATTCGAATAGCCGCGTACTCGGTTATGGACAATGCTCGGTGATTTCACACGAGGGTTCGTGTTGTCTTTTAAACTTGGTGGTTTATGTTGAAAGTGAACAGGTAGTTCACTGTCGGTTCAGTTTGTGAATGAGATGTTCACAAGTGGCTTAATTTCATTCCTTTGATTATTTATTATTATCGTTTTTGCTTAAAGTTCGCTTTCAACATTATTTATCATATTTACTGTGAAATATCTTTTATGCAAATTAACCTTTCAGCCTTCGTTCTCCACTCAATAGCCTATGGGCTTGCCGATTGGTGCTATGCTTTATTTTGGATTTCCGCTGCTAGTTTTAAAGCCCTTCTGGCTAGAGATATTGTAAGCTTGGCCATAAGGTCGTACCTTTGAGATTTATCGATATTTGAGTTTTTCCTTTATTCTATTGTGTGTATGGTTGTGATTACATCTATGTTTGACTGTATGCACTAGCGTGATCCTGGACTAGTGCAATTTACACAAAGAGTCCAAATTTGCATATTCGGGTCTCGACAGTCTCTATCTACCTACGACCATCAACTACGACCGCTACAAACTGCTGACCACTCTAAACATCTGACCTCCGTAAGCCTTCGACCGCTGCCGCTCCTCGCTCTAAGCCTTCGACCGCTATTGCTCAGACTGTTGTTGCTCTAAGCCTCCGACCAGTGCTGTTTCTTACAACCTTCGCTTTCCACCATAGTTGCTTTTGACCACTGTCGTTCATTGCTGTCTTGACCACTCACTCCCTACTTACGACCACATATAGAACTCCTTCTGCGACCACTCAATTTCGACTACCCTTGGTTCATGTTTGCTATAGTGTTCTTCGACCACTGTACAGTTTCAATTGAGTCTTCCTTTGAATCTTCGACTTTGACTTCACCTGTACTTGGAGTCACTGTCTTCAACTTCGACCTTCGTAACTTCAGCCATTGATTCGACCATAGCTTCGACCACGACCTTCTGACACTACTTTCGACCACATATAGTTTTCAACCAAGTATAATTTCCAACCACATATAGTTCTCTGACTGCTACACTCGAGTCTCTGACCTCTTCAACACTTTAGCCCTTTCAGTACCTCCTTGAACACTGTAGGATGGTTCTTTAGATTACTTGTAGGCCGTTAGATGTTCTTTAACTCTCCGGGTTCACTTGAACACCATAGATTCACTACTGCTTACTCAAACATCGTAGATTTTGTAAACACTCGATCACCCTGATCTCAGCAGCTACTCGAACTCTATCCGATCTTCTTTTCGACTTCGCACTCGAAGTCGATCTATCGACCTGCTCAGATAGTCATAGCTCTCCATGATCTTCTGAGTGCCTGTGTCTCCTCTGATAATTACGATATGGACTCGGACTTGACTTCTCATTATCGTAAAACTCCAAAACTGATTCTACTTGAACGCCTGGTTTGATTCTTCTATCGAGTGGACTCGACTTCTCATTGTCGTAAAACTCCAAAACTGATTCTACTTCAACGCCTGGTTTGATTCTTCTATCGAGTTAATCCAACTAGAACTAATCAAGACTAGATTAATTCCAACACAAGCCTCTGACCACTCTGTAACCTCCGACTTCGAGTGGCTACTGTAGCTACGACTTCGAATGGTTGTTGTAGCTAGGACTTTTGACTACTAACGCTCTCGACCACAGTCGGCATTCCCATGAATTTTGTTCACAAAAAAAATTCTAGAAAATCTTATTTATCTTTTTCCTCTCATTTTCCTTTGTTTTAGAATTCCAAAGGCCCGTTCTCCTTCATCCTAACTCCGATTGGACCTATTCAAATTCCTAAATTCATCTATATTCGTATTCTATCTCCTTGTATATATTTTTAATTTTTGGATTTTATTTGAGTTTAGTTGTTCTGGTTTTTCACGTGTAGACTACGACTATTCCGGAGAGTATAACTTCAGTGAACCTCAGCAAACTTCGAAGCAAGGCAAGTTACACATTTGATCATGTCACTCCCAATAATTTAAATTATTTATGTTGTTTTCAAAATTATTATGCATGCGTACTTTTATTCAAACCTAGTTTAAATTCAATTTAAATTCTAGTTATACCCAAATCCTTTATATGGCCAAATTTGATATTGAACTTCCTTATGCCTTGTCACCTTAGATAAAAAACCTAGTTGATACATTAGTATTAACTGGATATTTTGTAGTAAAGCTTAGCCATGCTTAGAATAATCATATATTAGGATACAATTTTTTATGTAAACTAATAAACTTTTGAAATCTATTCTTGACTTTGATGAGTCAAGAAAGTATATAAATTATTTCAAAATAAAATATAAAACTTGGTTTGGACCTAGACTAATGGTTAGGTGATGGGTGTTGGCATGCATTGTTGTTCGGTGACACAATGTTGATTTTCAGTCACAAGTGGTATGTGGTTTGAGCCTAAGTCAAGTTAAGGATCGGTCTGAGAACTACTGTTGCAAAGCCATATCATACTACCACAAGGCTGGTATGGGGACAATTCTGGCTAATTAATTTATGAAGTCCCAACTTTGGTCTCACTATAAGTTAAATATGAGCGTGGCGTAGGCCATGAGAAGTCTCACATGGAACAAGAGGGGGCTCCAACTTGTAGATTCAGGTTGTGGTGGAACCTTAGTGGCAGCGTAACCAGGTTGAAGGCTTAACATTGTAAAGGCCTTGTCATAATCTCCTCGTCGCACACCAAAGGAAGTGCGTTTATCCAGTGGTAATATAGGATGATCATGTCTTGTGGGTAAAGCTCTACAACCTCTATAAAGTGTAAAACTATCTTGGATAGCCGTGCTCACGGTCATGGACAAGCTGCGTAAAGTTTTTCATAGATTAGACTTTGTTTTCAAAATGGTTTCTAAAAAGGCTTATGGATGGATAGAATCTACAAGAGATTTTTAAAAAACATATGGATGGATAGAATCCATGTAAGATTTTTTTGGAAAAAAAATGGACCAGATGGGATACCTGTGAATAGGTTAGTGTTTAGTCAGAGCTTGCACTAACGATATTATTTTGTTAAAATTGCTATTTCTATCTATCGTATTAGATTCAGCTATTGAATCTACTTACAGTATTTACTTCAATTTCTCTTTATGCTCAATTAACCTTATTGTGCCTTCCATTGTCAACCCTTATGCATCCATTAACTCTGTTAAACCTCCTGGTATAACTTGTGGAGTAATTTATGTACTCATGTTGCTTCATTCACTATTTTCAGAGAAGGACTTCATCAACTTTGGTGAGAATAATGACGAGTAGGCCATGTCTCACAGTCATTCGCCAATGGGCAGGCAGGATGGGCTGTTGCTTTATTGTTCTTCTTCTGCTGTTTATATTTAATTTTAGTTTATGAATTATTGATGTAAATTTTGTCCATCAGGCCGATATTTAGTTAATGAATAAATGCCATTGTGCATGATATGAATCTTTGTTATCCACTGTGTGCACTAACTTGATCCTGGACTAGTGCGATTTACACAGAGAATCCATGAGTCGTTGCTCCAAGGTCCGACATTCGACCACACAGGTCATCGACCATGTTGATTTTTTCGACCACACTAGTCTTTGACCACATTGATCTTTGACCACACGGGTCTTCGACCACATTCGTCCCTTCGACCATACTGGACATCAACTACCTTGGTCTTCAACCACGTTGGTCTTGGAGTCGATCAGACCGCAGCCATAACGATAGTCTAAGTGCCACAGCAGTCTGACTGCATATGCCCGATTAGACCTCTAGGCTGGTCTGACTACAACTCTAATGTCGGTCTGATCAGTTTTCTAAAAAGCTCACAGGAGTGCATCTTCATTTGAGCAATTCATGACAAGGTTTCAACTTGAAAGTTAAGCACTGAAGGTTGATATGAGCTTCTCAATTGGTTGTGAAACACATCCACAAACCCCTTTTAGAATCATACCACTAGGGGGAAAACATGGACTCTAATAACTTGCAAAACTCATTCGCAAACTTCAAGTCACATGTCACAAGGAGCTTATGCATGAGCTATAACCATTTTCAAAACACATTTGAAAATATTAGCCTCATGCCACAGAGAGAGCTAGAGTAAGTAAATGAGCCATCAACACATGATACATTCAAGCAACTAGTCGTGACCCCTCTTAATTGTACAGCATCCTATACCAGCAACCCGATCTTCCAACCAAACACCAAAACCAGTAAAAGACTAGAAACACATCCTTAGCCCTAACTAGTCATAACTTTGCCTTGTGTATCCTCTTCAAGTTTGATGACAAACTTAATTAATTAACTAAAAATAAACTTAATTTATTTTTAGGAAGCTTGATGACACACATATCAACTTCAAGTTTGAGTCCTTGACTTTATTTATCATCATATGACATCGTTCCTTAGACTTGAGGATGATCACCCGCATGAAGCTTCTTAAGTCATCCATCATCGTGGGACACATCCTATCCATCCATCTCAATGAAAATATTAGTCTCACAATTCAATTATTATTAATTACCAAAATATATCATTAACTTATAACGACAGGTCTACTCTAGGATATGCTTTGGAAGTATTAAATCCATTTTATTTGTGCATAAGATGAATTTTGAGTTTAATGCTGGGCAAAGCCGCAATATATAGAGAAAGCTCCCCCTAAATATGTGCATAAGGATTTGAAAAAAAATCTTGCACATATATGTGGATTTTATGAATTTTGGCAGAGTTTCCTCTATATTGTGGATCCGAGGAGGTATGACACAAAATCAATATAATCAATAATACTTACAAATATGGAAATTTGCATGCTCCTATATGAGAATGATCCAAAATAACATAATTTGGACAACGATTACAAGATAAGCAATAAAGGTCCAAATAGAAGCATAAGATCCAAATAGTTGTCCAACAAAAGTCCAACACATATAAGGTTCAAATAAGCTTACATGATGATTTTACAAGAATACATAAGCTTATCCTCAAAAGACACATTACAAGATGACACACAATAATACCATAAAACTTGTAATGTTCTACTTCTAGTCTTTCACGCTCCTTTTGTTGCTTTAAATGCTTCCTCTCTTTCTCTAATATTCTTCTCCTTCTATTCTTCATCTTCTTCTCCCCTTTTAGCATCAAGAACCAAAATGGAAAGTTTAGCCAAAAGGAAGAATATTGAGAGGGATGAGGAGGGCTAAACCACTTGAAAAAAATACTCACGAGGAGGAGGAGCCACCATGTACACCATGGCGACGATACATAGGTGGAGGATCATCTCTCTCAAGGCAACTTATCCTGTTTTGGCAATCATTTACTTGTCGCTCAACAACCTCAAGCCTTGAGTTCCACCTTGCTTGAGTAACAACGACCTCAAGTTGATTTCTCTCAATGTTCTTCATGCGAGAATCAACTCTAGCAAGTATAGTGGAAAGATGGCCAAAACTTTGCTAACCTCATTCATAAAAGCATCGTCAAAGAATTATTGTGTTGCATATTGCTGAGGAAAGCTCATGCTATTGTCCTTCATGCTCATGTTCTTGTCCCATGTGTTGTTGTGTAGGCACTAGAGGAGGATGAGTTTCTCTAGGATGATACTCTTTATGCTCCATATTGCATTCAATATCAAAACTTGTTTTGTCAATGATAAGCTTCATGATGTATGGGGAAAGATATATGCTCTACCCGCTGTCTCCTTTTGATGTTGCAATCTCTATAATCATTAAATCCATAACATCAAAATGAGCACCATCAATTATATATTTTATCACATTCCAAGCCCTTGTTTGGATTTCATCCTTATTTCCCCTTCTAGGGAAGAAGGTACCTCTCATGATCCGGTTTATTATACTTGGAAGAGGGAGAAGTTCGGACATTCTCGCACACACAAAGCTTTGAGTTGATCACAGAACTCATCCACATGGGTGAGTGGTAAAGGATTTTTGTCATGTACCTTAATCCCATGGGATGCTCGAATGCCCAAGGAGGCCTCAAATTCTTCCTTGGTGACTTGAGCCCGCATGCACCGATCATCTAAGAGAGAGAATCAAACTCGTAGAGACACATATATGGTAGCATAAAACTATTTAAGAGCCTTGGCATGAAAATCGCATTTCAATGTCACAAGCTCTTCCAAATGGAATCACCAGAGGAGTGAGAAAATACCATTGAAGAGAGGGTTCTTATTCAAGAAATCCCATGTGACATATCGGTGATTTACAAATTGCTTTGAAGCATAGACCATATGATACACATCTTGTTGAAATAGAGTATGGAAGAGTTTCTAAGTTGTGGTATAGGGAAGTTAGAATTGATCAACATGTCTCTATGTGGTGTAATCCTCATGACTCATTTTAGAGACATCAATGCGAGTAGTGCCTTGTTCTTCCTCATGATCTGCATTTTCTTCAATATCCAATTCAACATCCTCATTTACTTTAGGCTCTACTACTGTCTGCTTGCCTTCATGACGTCTTAAATTGTGCTCATGAACCTTAGTTTCTTGATCATCTTTTTGAGGATGAGATGATGAGCTTCCTTGTGCTCTGAAGGATCAAGGAGTAGCATTTTTGCGACAAGCTTGCTTGATTCGCGACATTATGCTGACAAAAGGAGGATGAAACATGAATTATTTGTGGCAGCAAAAGAGATGAAATATTATAAAGCTAGCAAGGTCACAAAATATTTAGGGCAAGGATTTCATAGATCGGTGCTAGGAATCAAAGGGTAATCCTTTACATTGTTTCAATCTACTTGTAGATTTTCCAAGGATGAACAAGATTTTCATAGCTCAAATCATAAACCCTAGAATCTTGAAAATCATGAAATGAGAACAATGCAAGTAGGAGAAAGGATAAATTACCAATTAGAATGAGAGAAGATGATGTTTGAGTGAAGAAAACTTGAAGTTCTTGCCCGAATTTGAGGAGGATCCAAACCTAGGGTTTCATGCTATAAGAGACAACGGGAGCAAAACCCTTTGGTGAAAAGGAAGAGGAGAGGAAGGAGAACCTTTTTAGAACCTTAAAGATGGGAGGAGATGGCCAGATCCAAGGTTTTGTGGACGGAGAGGTCTTGAGGGGATGAGAGGTGCACGAGCTATTGGTCTGACCGAAGGGGTAAGGGAATGCTTAGGTAGAGAAGGGAAAAAGAAAAGAGGAGGGGACCTGAGAAGTGTGCTACTAGTCTGACTGGTACAACCGAGCGGTCTGACCGCTGGGACCAACCGGTTAGACGACCCTCAAGCACCCGGATAGAACAAGCTAAGGGAAAGTGGATGTACGTGCTCCAAAATTCCAAACAATCAATTTTAAAAGACACTTTGGAGCATTTCCAACAAATTTACTTTCAAGATTTCCATTTGCAAATATGTTTTTACTAAATTAGCTTTTGTTTTGCAAGAGGACTCACTTAAGCAAAAATCTGAAATTTTTAGTTAACACAATTAGGAACACATCCAGCTAAGATTTTAAATAATATGCCAAGTTCATATTCTCAATTTTAAATAGAGATTAACATTTTACAGCAAGATTAGGACAAGAAGTGCACTTTCCAACAAAAGACATTTTAAGCATTTTTTTAATAGTTATAAGAGGTGCTCCGAAGATTCAAAATTCATTTTGAAGCTAAACCTCTAAAATGCACACATAGTACATTTTAGAGATTTTCATAAAGTTTTAAGCCCTTTTGGATCAAAGAAAACTCAGGGTTTTCATGGCTGAGGTTTTAAGATTTTTCAGAGTTTTGCATTTCATTTAGACCTTTTGAGAGGGAAAGAAAAAGGATCAATTGATCTTCAGAAATTTTTTGACATAATTTTACATGGAAGATAAACTATTATAGATCAACATTCATTATTGTGCCTTCCCCAAAAGATAAGCCAATTTGAATATACAAATATTACAAATCTGCTCAGAAACATATAACACTCTGAATTTCTAGCATTTTGTGCAAAGTGAGAAAAAGTCAAAACTTTTTCAAATCAAGTTGAAATACTTTTACATTTTACAAAAACAAAACCTTTATTTCTAAGAGCCATTTCCAACAAAAATTTTTGAGAAAGGATTCTCCAATTAAAATTTGTGCCAAAATGAGCTTTTCTTTTCAACATTTTGCCTAAAGCGAGGTGAAGAACAAAAACTCTTCAAATGAGGTACAAATATTTTGAAAATTTCCAGATTTTGACTTTGGACTAATTAGAGAGATTTCCAAAAATAGATATTGAAGAGAGTACTTCCTTTCAAAAGATATCAAAAAATGCATTCTCAATGCAAGAGGGTTTATTTATGTTTATCAAAAGCTCAAAATCAAATCCAATTTGAATTTCATGGAGATTTTTTCACTTTATTGGCTTTTTATGAGTTATAAATACTATTTCAAACCAAGATACACGAAGAAATCTAGCTCTAATTGCCAAACTCTCAATATGCAAGAATAGGTCATTTCAGGTCATACTAGTTTTTCGGCTAATTTCAAATGAGTATAGCTTTTCAATGGTTGATCTTTTGTAAAAACTTTAAACTAGATAAATTTTTAAAATGACCAACCCTACAAGTTTGGTATTGATGATATTTTCAAAAACTCAATAGATTTTGATTTACGAGGATATGTCTTTTAATCCAAAATCAAGATCACATAAGATCCTTTTGGGGCCAAATTTGCTATTTTATTTTCTAAATAGAAATTTTTACTACAAAGGCATTGAAAACATTTGAAATACATATTTAAGTACTTTTATCTATTTTTTTCATAATTTTAACCTTTTAAACAAAATATTTGATTTTTGACCAAAAGGGCTCCTTTGAAAAATTAAACTTGCATATACTTGAAGTTTTAATCCATGAATGCCAAATGAATTAGATAAGAGACCTTTCTATTGGAATGGCATGTATGAATTTGAAACACCATTTTGAACCAAGATATAATAAAAGATCCGGTTCAAGTGGCAAAACTCACAAAGCGTTAGAATATGACCAATTAGGTCAAGGCCGATTTTTGGGCAAGTTTCAAAATCAAATAACATTTAATAGATTGGTCTTTTGAGAAACTTTTCGATACAAGGATTGTTAAGGAAGACAACTCTAGGATTTTCATTTTGGAACTATTGCTAAAATCCATTTATAATTATTTCTATACACAAAATACACATTTAAAATCAAAACAAGATTTTTGGGCTTAAAACTTATTTTTCTTTTGAAATTAATTTTTACAAAGCTAAAACCTTAGAAAAACATTTGCTAAGTTTTCATATGCATTTGTAACTAGGTTTTCAAGATATAACTATTAATTATAAAGAATTTTGTTTTTGGCTAGATTGGCTTACTTTTGAAAGTTAATATTAGCACTTAATTAGTTTGGACACATTTAGAGATGTGATATACATGATTATGATATAGCACTCCCCCTTAATGTTCCACACCCAAATTGCTCAAGATTGCAATAAATGATTTTTGAATAAGAGCAATAACAAAATTTTGAATAAGATTTTCATGTAATACAATCTACACATGGCAAGGGCTAGATACTTCAATTTAAATGCTTGTTACCGTGATAGCATTAGCTCAAGATGTGAGATGTTGATCTTCAAGCTTGGTTCCATATTTGCTTATGGTGAAGTCCACCTCTTTATGAGAAATCCAAGCTTATAATGCATCTCCAAGCACCTATTATACACTCAAGCTCATTTTGGTACCCACATTCGGTTCGGTCCTTGGATGTTAGTCACAATAGATTTAAGGACCTAAATGGCCGTAGTAGTTGACTTAGGTAAACTAACATATTTCGCAAATACTTTACCATATTGATCCTTCCTGAGAAAATAATGTTCGTTATAAAGAGAGGGCTTACGAGTGATACCTATAGGACAATCCTTACTAAAATATAACTTTTCCTAGGTATAGCACGTTTGACGTTTTTTTCCATTAGTAGTCAACTAGTCTTGCTTATTGCCATTTTGCCTCTTTGTTGATGACACTTGCTTTCCCACCATCTTCTTTAAACACATAGAGGCATAGTCTCCCTTCTTGTGGTAATTATGGCAAGTTAAGTCTTTGAATCCCTTTCTTGTCTTGATAACTTGCTTTTTGCCGACCTGCCTCATTTTTGATGACATTGTCTTGTCATATATCTTGTTGGGGCATTTTGAGGCAACATGACCCTTCTTATTGCAAGCATGGCACTTAACATTCTTCGTGTGTCTTGCATTGTATCATGTCTTGTTATTCCCCTTCTTCTCAGAGATGAAGCCAATACCTCTCTTGTCATTTGATATTCCTTAATTGCTCAACAGTTTGTCAAGAGAGGCCTTCCCTTTGTAGCTTCTTTCCAAGTTATTTTCCAATTTAGTGTCTAGAGCCTTGAGCCTTTTGTTTTCCTCTACAAGGTTAGTATCACAAGATATAGAGGAAATAGGAACATCTATTTTGGAGCAACAAGACACATCAAGCAAGTCGACACAAGAGATGGATGTGCTAAACTTAAATGAAATTCAATAGTTAGGAGCTACACATAGCAAATCATCTAATAAATGACATGTGATGCCTATATCCACCGTATGATTAATGGATTCCTTGAGAAGAAGAGACTCATATTTTTTTAGCACATCATAATTGTTTTGAAGAGAGATATGTTCTTTCTTCAAAATCTTAAACTTGGTCTTCTCTTTATCAAGATATTCATTAAGCTCTTATAATATATCCATCAACTCATCATAAGAAGGTTCATCATTGTCATTATCATTAGCCATAAGGCAATGAGTTGATGTAGAGAGGCTAGTGGATTCTTCATTGTCGGAGCTAGAGGTTGAGAATTTCATCTGATATCCATTCTTGTATGCAATCCTTGTTGGTTGAGGTGGATATTTCATAATCATCTTGAATTTTAGTCCACATATAATGAGCGCTCTCGAGATTGCATATTGTATTGAACACCTCTACACTCAAAGCACTAAATAAGGTGTTAGTTGCTTGAGCATCAACATGTGAGCATTTCTCTTTCTCAATTGTTGGAGCAAGAGAATCCAATGAAGGAGAAAAGTCCACATCAACAATCTGCCAAATTTTAAGGTTCATGGCTTTAAAATAACATATCATGCGGATTTTTTAATTATCATAATTTGTTCCATCGAATAGAGGTGTTTCATCTATGTGTACTATATTACTAGTCGCCATCCTTTAACTCTTTAAGCGGCGAAGTCTGATAAATGAGAGAACAAGCTCTGATACCACTTGTAAGATCAAGGAGGCCGACTAGAGGGGGTAAATAAGCATTTTTAAAAATTCTCTAGGCTATAACTAAAGTTAACAATGTGGAAATGTAACCAATTTGGTTTTGCACAAGTAAGACCTAAATTGTCTAAGTTCAACTAAGTGCACAAATAATACAAGTTTATATCAAAGGTTTGCAATTCTAAGGTGACAAGCAATCAATTTAATTCTACGAACATAAGTTGCTTGAATATCAATTGAGCACAAGAAAACAAACCATAATGATACATGATGTTTTATCGTGGTTTTCAGAAACTGTCGAGACCCGAATATGCAAATTCGGTCTCTCTGTGTAAACTGCACTAGTCCAGGATCACGCTAGTGCACACAGTCAAACATAGATGTCATCACAGTCATACACACAACAATAATAAAGGAAAACTCGAATACCAATAAAATATCAAGGGTACGACCTTATGGCCAAGCTTACAATATCTCTAGCCGTAAGGGCTTAACAAAATAGCAATGAAATCCAAATTAAAACGTAGCGCCAATCAACAAGCCCACAAAGCTATCGAGTGGAGAACGGCCTAATCCGTGAAGTCGTCGTGAGAACTCTCCTTCCGAACCTCCTGCCGAAAGTACTCCTCTCCTCAATCGAGCAACATAGGCGTAAAGCCGTGAGTACATTGGTACTCAAAGAAGTCGCTTGTAACAATAAATGCAATATAATATGCAAGGCTTACCAAAGGAGGGCTGAAAGGTTAATTTGCATAAAGGCATTTATCGATGAAATATATTAAATAACTTGAAAGCGAAAGTTAATCAAAACAAGAATAATAGATAATCAAAGGAATAAACATGAACCACTTGTGAACACCAATTCACAAGTTAAACCAACAAAGGAACTACCGCCCACTCCCAACATAAACCACCAAGTTATAAATGAAACACTAACCTCGTGTGAAATCCCGAGCAATGTCCATGACCGAGGACGCGCTATTCGAATAGTTTTACACTCGCAGAGGTTGCACAATCTGTACCCACACGATGTGATTAGCCTAGGCCTAAGGAAATCACAACAAGGCCTTTACAATGCTCTACCTCAACACAATCCCGCCCGCTAGGGTTTCGTGATCACACCCCCTTGCGCCACATGGAAATCAAGAACCATGTCCATCACAATGGCGAATTGAATTGAAATATTACAAATTAATCACCAGTCCATCCCATAATAGACATGTGGTTTGCACGATTAAGCTCAGATCAATGGCGCACAAAGTTAAGTCCTTAACATTACCCGGCGAGACTATCACATCCCCAAAGTACAATCAGATTCCCCTTATCGCACGATCACTCGCCCGAGTGCAAAACCAATTTGTATAACCAAGCCAACGCCACACCAATGACGTGGCACAAATTTTAATACACGTGGCACCAACCACGCTTTCATATGTCATTAAGTCAAGTTAATAATTTAACATATGTGATGAGACCAATCGTAAATATAAACCGCTAAGCAATCTAATCGCACTCAACCCATGTGATAAATAAACTAGCATCACTAATAAATTTCCCAACCTATGGTGACAATGGCATCATGGTATTCCAAAGTATCAAGGAGGTATAATTTCAATGGGACGATAACTACTGTACAAAGGTTTGAATAAAAATAGCAATGCAATGTAATTTAAAACAAAATAATTAAATAATAGTTTGCAAAATTGGGTTCAACATGATCAAGGGACACGACTTGCCTTCGTTATGCTCAGTGGGTACTCTGGTCTTCAGCGCGAAACCTGCTCCTCCTAATCCGAATCTAACGAGAGAAAACGATCGAAAACAAAGAAACACATAAAATGATAAGCAAATGAACTCCAAAATTCACAAAACCAGAACCAACAGCTAGAGCTCGATTTTAGATGAATTTAGAAAAAGAACGTGGTCAATCGGAGCTAGGACGGAGGAGAATGGGCTCCGAAAATTAATTTTAAAATTAATTCGGGAAAATCGAAAAGTTATCGTCTTTGTGAACCCGGTCCACGAAATTCGAGTCCACCGTGGACTCGGTCCACGTAATAATGCTGCACGGGGCGGCGGGCGACGGGCGGGCGCTACCGACGTGGCAAAGAAGATATGCCGCCACGCGGCACATGCCGACGTGGCACCGACGTGCTGCCACGTGGCACGGGCTCGGGTATTTGCCGACGTGGCAGCCGACGCGGGCGTGACACGTGGCGGGTGTGTCGACGTGGCCGCCACGCCGCCTAGGGCCGACGTGGCGCGCTCGGCGCGGCGCGCGCGGAATCCGGACGGCCGAGGTGCGCCGCGTGGACGATCCGGCCGTCCGACGGATCTGGGCAACGGCGTGATGGCGTGGTCGGAGGCGGGCGGCGGCCGATCGGTGACGCTGGTGGCACGACGACGCGCGAGGCGTCATGGCGGACGCGCGCGCGCGCGCGCGCGGAGCGGGGAGATGGCGACGCGTGGCGGCGCGCCGCGGCGCGCCGCGGCGCTGCGGGTGCGCGCGCGCGCGCGGTCCGGCTCGGGACCGAGGTGGAGCGGGATGCGGGTTCGCGATCGGGCGCGACACGGCGACGACGAGGAGAGAGGCGGCGATGGCTCACCGGCGAGGTATTCGGCGACGGCGACGGGGCGGCGCACGGAGGGGCACACGGCGGCGGCAGCGCGACGGGCGAGCGGCTCCGCGCGCGCGGCGCGAGGACGGCGAGGCGGCGGCGACGAGTTCGTCGCGGCGTGCACGCAAACCGAGGGACGAACGCGATATTTATCACGCGAATCGAGACAACCCGATCGTTACGCGACGGAGCAAAACGCGAGTTTGGTTTGGACGGTCGATTCAACGTGAGAGAGATCGGACGGCTCGGACGCACGCGAGGGTTAGGGTTAGGATTTGCGGCGCGCGCGAGGATCGACGGCGGAGATCGCGCGGCGCGCGATCGAGCGGCCGAGGGCGCGGGCGGGCGCGGGCGCGCGCTGGCAGTGCCGCCGCTGCAGGTGGGCCATGATGCGACGCGCGCGGCGCGGGCGGATCGGGCGCGGGCGAGCTGGTGCGCGAAAGGGTACGGCGCGCGCGGCACGCTGGATGGTCGCCGCGTGGCGTTTGGGCGCGGATGCGAGGCGCGCGAGAGCGGGCCGCCGAGCGGCGCGAGGAGAGGGGCGGAGGCCGACGCGTGGCGGCCGGGATGGCGCCACGCGGGGAAGATCGGGCACGAGGATTTCCGATTAAACCTTTTCCAAATTCAAATAAACTTCTAAAAATTGTAGAAAATAGCAAATAAATCCCAAAAATTCTCCAAAAATACCAGAAAATTCCTTGAGACACGAGGAACACAAATAAAATATTTTCCACTTATGTTAATGTTTATTTTAATCATATTAAATCATTTAAAACTATAAAAATTCATTTGAAGCTTCAATTAAATTCAGAAAATTCCAGAAAATTCATTTTTAAAATCCAGCTTTAAAAATCTCGTAAAAACAGGATGTTACAAACCTTACCCCTTAAACGAGATCTCACCCCGAGATCCGGGCCAACTAAGAGAATAGGTTCGAACTCCGCCGTGAGATCCTCCTCGCGCTCCTGTGTGGCTTCCTCCTGAATGGTTGCTCCACCGACTTTGCAAAACGGACCACTTTATTCCGGTGACTCGCTCGACACTTCCAAGATTTTGACTGGTGCTCTTTGTACGACAGATCCTCCCGCAAGTCAACGGCCTCAATCGCACAACCTCCTCCAGACGCGCAGCACTTCTTCACCGGGACACATGAAAGACGCCATGTACCCCATCAAGGACGCAGTAGCTCCAATCGATAAGCAACCTCTCCCCACGTTTGTAATCCTAAACGGACCAACATATCTCTGCAAGCTTCCTTTAGTGAAACATCTTCACACCCTTGAATGGTGTGATCCTAAGATACACAAAATCGTCTCGCTCAAAACTCGGCTCTCGACGCCCGTATCTCGCATAGCTTTTCTGTCTCGCCCGGCGTTTTCAACCTCGTCTGATCAAGCGGACCTTATCTCGCCTTCTTTCAAACGGGCCGCCAAAACTCGACCTTCTCCCGTCTCTTTCCAATTGAGAGGGGTCTCGCATTTCTCGCCATACAATGCCTCAAACGGTGACATCTCGCAAACGGCCTCGATAATCGTTATTGTATGAGAACTCGCAAAGGTAAACAATCGTCCCACTTAGACCCATGATCAAGCACACAAGCTCTCAACATGTCCTCCGTAACTGATTAACTCGCCTGCTCCACCATCTGTCTGGGGGTGATATGTCAGATCGAATTCGTGAGTTCCCATAGCCTTATGGAAACTACCCCAAAACCGGAGGTGAATCGCGATCCACGATCCGACACAATCTTCTTGGGCACACCATGCAACCGACAATCTCGACATATATAGCTCGCCAATCTGTCACCACTGTAGGTCGCCTTAACGGAATAAAATGAACAACCTTGGTCAATCGGTCCACAATGACCCAAATCGAATCATAGCCCTCTTTGGTCTTAGGCACCGACTATGAAGTCCATACCAATTTCTTCCCACTTCCACTCGGGAACTTTCAATGGTCTGAGCAAACCCGCAGGTCTTTGGTGCTCTACCTTTACTCTCTGACAAACATCACAAAGGGCTACATACTCAGTGATCTCACGCTTCATGCTTGGCCACCAATACTTATCCTTAATGTCCTGGTACATCTTGGTACTGCCTGGATGAATCGAATACAACGACTCATGAGCCTCTTTTAACAACACATCCTTTAGTTCTTGCTTGTTGGGCACACACAAACGCCGCTTGAACCACAAGGTTCCTCGGTCATCCACCAAAATCCCGACTCTTTACCTTCACTTAAGTTCTTTCGATCCACAAATGCCTCATCATCCGATCGAGCCCGACAACCGACAATCCAAAGTAGGTCTGATCTCCATAGCTGCCAAAAATCCTAGCTCAACCAACTCAAGGCTAAACTTTTGAAATTCCTCATGCAAAGTCGGGCCGACTCTCTCGAACCATCACCGAATTGCAGATACCTTTCTCGCTCAAGGCATCTGCAACAACATTAGCTTTCCCGTGATGATAATGTATGCCCACATTATAATCCTTTATCAGCTCTAACCACCTCCTCTCGCTCGAGGTTAAGCTCGACTGGGTAAAGATGTATTTCAGACTCTTATGATCCGTAAACCTCACATCCGTTACCCATCGATAATGACGCCAAATCTTTAAAGCATGCACTACGGCCGCCAACTCTAAATCATGGGTAGGGTAGTTCTCCTCATGCGGTCTCAATCGGCGTGAGGCATAGGCTACCACTCTCTTGTCTTGCATCAAGACACAACCCAAGCCTTTGCGCGAGGCATCTCAAAATATCTCAAAATCCTTGTTAATATCAGCAACACAAGCACTAGGGCTGTGGTCAAACTCTCCTTAAGTTTCAAAACTCTTCTCGCACTCGCGCCCAAGTGAATTTCTTTTCCTTTTTGAGCAACGCGTGAGGGGTCCGCCACACCGAAAAACCTCAATAAAGCGACGGTAGTATCCTACCATACCAGTAAAACTCCCGACTGGTAATCAAGTGGGTGATCGCCAATCCAAAACATCACTTACTTTCCCCGGTCAATCGCGACTCCTTCGCTGTCAACACATGCCCTAGAAAGGCGACTTTCTTCATCCAAAACTCACATTTGCTGAATTTTGCATACAACCGATTATCTCTCAATTTCTCGCAATGCTAATCTCAAGTGCTCTCGATGCTCTCTCATCCTTGAGTATATCAAAATGTCGTCAATGAACACAACGACAAACTTGTCCAAATATTCCATAAACACCTTATTCATCAAATACATGAAATATGCTGGAGCATTGGTCAAACCAAATGACATCACCGTGAACTCGTATAGACCATAACGAGTCGAGAAGGCCGTCTTGGTATGTCCTCCTTACGTATCCTCATCCGATGATATCCTCGACCTCAAATCAATCTTGGAGAACACTCCTGCTCCCTTAAGCTGATCAAACAGTCATCAATCCCGGCGAGGGTACTTATTTTTGACGGTGACCTCATTAAGTGCTCTGTAGTCCACACACATGCGCCGACTACCGCCCTTTTCTTGACAAACAACATCGGCGCTTCCCCACGGGATGAACTCGGTCCGATGTAACCCTTATCCAAAAGCTCCCGAATTTGCTTCTTCAACTCGCTAAGTCATTGGTCGCATCCGATAGGGTCTCTTAGAAATCGGAGCGTACTCGCACAAGCTCAATCAGAACTCAACCTCCTCTCTCGTGGCATACCCGAAGATCATCCGAAACACGCTGGTACTCTCGACAACCGTACATCCTCCAACCTGGATTACCTTGCTCGCAAATCATGACCGCTCGCCGACACTCATCGCCGCGAATCGCACCTTAACTCCGTCTCAATTGGTTAAGGTTATCGCTCGCTTCCTACGCCTAATATCGCCGCCGCTTCGGTTAATCCATTCCCAAGATTACATCTAGGATCGTGATATCCAACAAAATCAGTCGGCCCTAAACTCAACTCCCCGAATGGTTATCCTAACTCCGACAACCTAGGTTGGATCTCAACTCGGATCCGGGATTGGATTAAAAGAACAGATCCAAGAGCAACAATTTTCAATTGTTGCTTTAAAGCAAAACTCCAGAAACAAACGAACGCGAAGCTCCGTAATCAAATAAAACGGTGGCAGGAACCGAATGTACGAGGAACGCATCGATCACAACGCTCGTGCCGCTCGGCATCCTCTCGCGTGACGTGGTTCACCCGACTCACCACCGGCCCCGCCGCCCGACACGATCTTTGGGGTGCTCCTCGCCCCGCTTCCCGGTAGGGGTACGACCGGTGTGGCTCCCAAGTCAAAGCGAATCGGCGTCGTGGCTCGCCTCGAGGGCACTTGCTAGCATAGTGTCCCACCTCATGACACTTGAAGCAAGTGACGGATGCCGCTGAATTATTGCTCTTCGTTGCCGCTGTCCATTGGAACTACCAGACGCCGCCCCGATCAAACCGCGCGTGTCCGAGCCGGGTCCGAATGCCGAGGATCGCCGCCGCCGCTGCTTTGTGGCACTCGTGCGGCCGGTAGGAACCAAAACGAGGCCTCGGGATGGTGTGACCGTGATCCTCGTTGATCAATCTCTCTTGCGAGACTCTCGAGCTCGCGCGACTCTCCTCGATGAGAATGGCCTTATCCACCAATCGCTGAAATCGCATAGTCGTTGTTTCACGACTTACACCTTCAAAGCCGGGTTCAAGCCTTTCTTGAACCTCTTCTCGCGAAGCTGCATCCGACGCTACATCCTCTCGGCGCGAAGCGAGCCAACCGAGTGAATTTATTGAGATATTCACTCACCGATGTGTTTTTCGCCGAACTCCCAAACTCATCCTTCTTCATCTCGACCACTCCATCCATGACATGAGCGGTATGGAAAGCCTTGGCGAATTCCTTCCAAGTGATGTTGTTCGTTCTCATGGGCGGCACAGAGTTCTCCCACCACTCGCCTTTGGTCCTCAAGCCGATGTGCCGCATACAAAACCTTCTCTCTCGCCGGTGCATCGAGCCAAGTTCGCTTTCTTCCCAACCGAACGGACCCAATCGCCGCCTCCAAAGGCTCATGAACTGGAGAAACAGCGGTCTCGCCTCATGAACTCGCGTAGCCGACCGCCGACGAGGTGCCGTGGTGGTATCGCTCTCGTCGTGCCGCCGCATCATAGTCAGATACCCCGCATCATGGTCTCGCATCATCCGAGTCCGGGCCATCAAAATCGATCGAGGCGTGGATCCAAGGTAGGTGGCACCGCTGCGCAAAGATCGCTCTCTAGGTCTTGGTTCGCCTGATTGGCCGAGGAGTTCCCGTATCAACCATCTTGCTCAAAAGAAAACAATCACGATCGACCAAAGGTGAAAGGCAGAGGGAAAAGCATAGATAAGAGGTAAATGCGTCTAAGGGGTTTTGCTTAATGGAGATCTAACCTAAACAAACACTTAGCCAAAAGGCTAACTAAGAAACTGAACAAAAATAAACTCCATTAAAAGATTTGACATGATCGCAATATAATGCTTTTAAGGCAATATTTGCAGCTCACATCACACTCAATCGCAAATAAAATCCAACGTGTCTACTCGCACTATCTACTCAAGGCTCCCACCGTCCCCGACAAATAGGGTACACCGATATCGCCCTCGAATCGCCTGAGACAACCCATGAGTTGCGGATCGGCGCATCGCTCTCGATCGGGCCGAGGAACCAACCGAGGTAGGCGCGACGATCTCCGGTGATACGACGCTCTCCTCCGGCTCGGCGGTGTAGGCGACGGTAGAGGTATGGCGCGATCGCGGTCGGGCTCCTCCTGCATCGCTCGTAGTCTCGGGTGGCTCCGCATCGCTCCTTGAACTTCCTGACGAGTCCGCCATGTTGATCTTGTATAGCTTGCAAAGGCGACGAATGGCTTTGTGCGCAACTCTCAGCCGACATCTCCCACTAGCACCGGTGTTCTTGAAAGCGTGATGTAGCACCGCTGCCGACTCGGGTGGTGAAGTATAGCCCGAGATGCTCCCGATGCGTTGACCTTTTGCTTCTCATCCTTGGTTAGGTAGACGGCATCTCTTAAACCGAGGCTCCGCAATGTAACACGAGAAGTGACCTCCTCCCGTCGGGTGTAGGAAGCTTGGACATCTAATGCATTTATAAGGGAAAGATCAGTTTATAACTTTAGGAAAATAAATTTTGCAAGAGTTGGGGCGAGAGACAAGAATCCTTAAGAATGAGGTAAGAAGATAGAGATATTACTAAATATCAAGTTTAGTTGGTTTGATTTAGAAAATAAATTTTGGGTTACGACCAATCTCACTAGGGCTTTGTCCCTACAAGCCGATATGGCTCGATACTATCTCTGCCGAGACCCGAATATGCAAATTCGGTCTCTCCGTAAACTGCACTAGTCCAGATCACGCTAGTGCACACAACAAACATAGATGTCATCACACCATACACACGACAATAATAAAGGAAAACTCGAATACCGATAAAATATCAAGGGTACGACCTTATGGCCAAGCTTACAATATCTCTAGCCGTAAGGGCTTAACAAAATAGCAGCAGAAATCCAAATTAAAACGTAGTAGCCAATCGACAAGCCCACAGGCTATCGAGTGGAGAACGGCCTAATCCGTGAAGTCGTCAGAGAACTCTCCTTCCGAACCTCCCGCCAAAGTACTCTCTCCTCAATCGAGCAACATAGGCGTAAAGCCGTGAGTACATTGGTACTCAAGAAGTCGCTTGTAACAATAAATGCAATATAATATGCAAGGCTTACCAAAGGAGGGCTGAAAGGTTAATTTGCATAAAGGCATTTATCGATGAAATATATTAAATAACTTGAAAGCTAAAGTTAATCAAAACAAGAATAATAGATAATCAAAGGAATAAACATGAACCACTTGTGAACACCAATTCACAAGTTAAACCAACAAAGGAACTACCCGTCCACTCCCAACATAAACCACCAAGTTATAAATGAAACACTAACCCTCGTGTGAAATCCCGAGCAATGTCCATGACCGAGGACGCGCTATTCGAATAGTTTTACACTCGCAGAGGTTGCACAATCTGTACTCCACACGATGTGATTAGCCTAGGCCTAAGGAAATCACAACAAGGCCTTTACAATGCTCTACCTCAACACAATCCTCGCCCGCTAGGGTTTCGTGATCACACCCCCTTGCGCCACATGGAAATCAAGAACCATGTCCATCACAATGGCGTAATTGAATTGAAATATTACAAATTAATCAGCCAGGTCCATCCCATAATAGACATGTGGTTTGCACGATTAAGCTCAGATCAATGGCGCACAAAGTTAAGTCCTTAATATTACCCGGGCGAAACTACCACATCCCCCAAAATACAACCGCATTTCCCTTTATCGCACGATCACTCGCCCGAGTGCAAAACCAATTTGTATAACCAAGTCAACGTCACACCAATGACGTGGCACAAATTTTAATACACGTGGCACCAACCACAGTTTCATATGTCATTAAGTCAAGTTAATAATTTAACATATGTGATGAGACCAATCATAAATATAAACCGGCTAAGCAATCTAATCGTACCAACCCATGTGATAAATAAACTAGCATCACTAATAAATTTCCCAACCTATGGTGACAATGGCATCATGGTATTCCAAAGTATCAAGGAGGTATAATTTCAATCGGGACGATAACTACCTGTACAAAGGTTTGAATAAAAATAGCAATGCAATGTAATTTAAAATAAAATAATTAAATAATAGTTTGCAAAATTGGGTTCAACATGATCAAGGGACACGACTTGCCTTCGTTATGCTCAGCGGGGTACTCCTGGTCTTCTGGCGCGAAACCTGCTCCTCCGGAATCCGAATCTAACGAGAGAGAAAACGACCAAAAACAAAGAAACACATAAAATGATAAGCAAATGAACTCCAAAATTCACAAAACTAGAACCAACAGCTAGAGCTCGATTTTAGATGAATTTAGAAAAAAGAACGGGGTCAATCGGAGCTAGGACGGAGGAGAACGGGCTCCCGGAAAATTAATTCTAAAATTAATTCGGGAAAATCGGAAAAGTTATCGTGTCGTGAACCCGGTCCACGAAATTCGAGTCCACCGTGGACTCGGTCCACGAATAAAGGCACGGGCGGCGGGTCGACGCGGCGGGCGCTACCGACGGGGCAAAGAAGATATGCCGCCACGTGGCACATGGCGCCGACGCGGCAATCGACGCGGCCGCCACGCGGCACCGGCTCGGTATTTGCTAACGTGGCACCGACGTGGCGTGACACGTGGCTGCCACGTGGCGGTGTGTCGACGCGGCTCGCCACGCCGGCTAGGGCTAACGTGGGCGCTCGGCTGGCGGCGACGCGCGAATCCGACGGCCGAGGTGCGCGCGTGGACGATCCGGCCGTCCGACGGATCTGGGGCAACGGCGTGATGGCGTGGTCGGAGGCGGGCGGCGCCGATCGGTGACGCGTGGCACGCACAACGCGCGAGGCGTCGCGTGACGCGCGCGCGCGCGGCGGAGCGGGGGAGATGGCGACGCGTGGCCGGCGCGGGGAGCGGATCGGCGACGCAGGTGGCGGGCGCGCCGCGGCGGCGCCATGGCGCGGTGCGCGCGCGCAGCTGGTCCGGCTCGGGACCGAGGGGCGGAGCGGGATGCGGGTTCGCGACGGGCGGCGACGCGGCGCAGCGAGGAGAGAGGCGGCGATGGCTCACCGGCGAGGTCTTCGCGACGGCGACGGGGCGGGCACGGAGGGCACACACGCGGCGGCGGCGCGACGGGCGAGCGGCTCGGCGACGGCGCGCGCGCGAGGACGAAGGCGAGGGCGGGCGATAAGTTCGGCGACGGCACGCGAACCGAGGGACGAACACGATATTTATCACGCGAATCGAGACAACCCGATCGGTTACGCACGGAGCAAAACGCGAGTTTGGTTTGGACGGCCGGATTCAACGCGAGAGATCGGACGGCCGGACGCACGCGAGGGTTAGGGTTAGATTTGCGGCGCGCGCGAGGACGGACGGCGGAGATCGCGCGGCGCGCGATCGGGCGGCCGAGGGCGCGGGGCGCGGCGCGGGCGTGGCGCGCGGTGCCGCCACGCGCGCGATGCGCGACGCGTGGCGCGGGCGGATCGGGCGGCGGGGCGAGCTGGTGCGCGGAAAGGGTACGGCGCGCGTGGCACGCGGGATGGTCGCCGCGTGGCGGTTTGGGCGGCGGGGATGCGAGGGCGGCGCGGGAGCTGGGCCGGGCCGAGCGGGCGCGAGGGAGAGGGGCGGGAGGCCGACGCGTGGGCGGCCGGGATGGCGCCACGCGGGGGGGGGGAAGATCGGGCGGCTGAGGGGATTTCCCCGATTAAACCTTTTCCAGAAATTCAAATAAACTTCTAAAAGCTCTAGAAAATAGCAAATAAATCCCAAAAATTCTCCAAAAATACGAGAAAATTCCTTGAGACCTGAGGAACACAAATAAAATATTTCCCACTTATGTTAATATTTATTTTAATCATATTAAATCATTTAAAACTTTAAAAATTCATTTGAAGCTTCAATTAAATTCAGAAAATTCCAGAAAATTCATTTTTAAAATCCAGGCTTTAAAAATCTTAGAAAAACAGGATGTTACAGAAACCTACTGGTTTTCCTTAATCCACGTTGAGATAAGTCCAAACTAATTGGATTAGCTCCACAAATTAAGCATAACCACTTCAATCCACTAAGATTGCTCTTCCTCCACTCTAGAGATGATGAGCACCATACCACTCACAACGCGTTGGGCCTTCTCACAACCTTCCCACACAAGAAAAATTGTCATTGGAACAAAACGTTTGCTGCAAACAGCCCGAGGCCCAGTACTGCCACCAACACATGGCTGGTACTACCGTACCCTTCCCTACGGCTATAAAACTAGCCGTTACTCGGGCCACCGGTCAGATCTCCCACACAGGAACCGGTCTGACTACAAGTATACTGGTCTAACCGCTAGCCAAACATTTCAAAGAGGCAAGTCTCTGGAAAAAAGTGTACCACTACTTGAGTGGTCGTACCTGGGGCCAATGTGACATCAACTTGTGTGAGGGTCTGACTGGGGATCGGTTAGACCGCAATGATAATGTTGGTTTGACTGCTTTCACTGGTCGAAGATGATCACATTGTTTAGTCTTCGACTATATTGGTTTTATTCGATCACATAGGTCGTCGACCACTCTGGTCTTATTCGACCACATAGGTCATTGACCACGTTGATATTTTTGACCATACTGGTCTTCGACCACACAGGTCTTTGATCATGTTGGTCTTTTTGACCACATAGATCTTCGACCACACTGGTTTTCAACTACCCAGGTCTTCGCCCACATTGGTCTTGGAGCCAGTCAGACCGTAGCCATAACATTGGTCTGAATGCCATAGCAATCTGACTGCATATGCCTAGTTAGACCTCTAGGCTAGTCTGACCGCAACTCTAATGTCGATCTGACCAGCTTTCCAGAAAGAACACAACAGTGCATCTTACTTTGAGCAATTTCATGATAAGGTTTCAACTTGGAAGTTAAGCACTGAAGGTTGGTATGACCTTCTCAACAGGTTATGAAACACATCCACAAACTCGTTGTAGAATCATACCACAACGAAGGGAAAAACATAGACTCTAATAATTTGTGAAACTCATTTGCAAACTTCCAATCACATGTCACATGGAACTTATGCATGAGCTACAACCATTTCAAAATACATTCAAAAATATTAGCCTCATGCCATGGAGAGAGCTAGAGCAAGTAAATGAGCCGTCAACACATGATACATATAAACTACTAGTCGTGACCCCTCTTAATAGTACGACATCCTATACTAGTAACCTGGTCTTCCAACTAAACACTAAGATTGGTAAAAGACTAGGAACACATTCTTAGCCCTAACTAGTCATACCTTTGCCTTGCATAACCTCTTGAAGCTTGATGACACACATATCAACTTTAAGTTCGGGTCTTTGACTTTATTTATCATCATATGACGTCGTTTCTTAGACTTGAGGATGATCACCCGCATGAAGCTTCTCTAGTCATCCATCATCGTGAGACACATCCTATCCATCCATCTTAATGAAAATATTAGTCCTACAATTTCATTGCCATTAATTACCAAAATATGTCATTAACTCATAATGACAGGCCTAGATCCTTTAACCCTGCCAACTAATCTACCAGAAAGTTTTCCTTTCTAGGAATGTGTTGGACTTCGAAACCAAAGAAATGCTTTTCTAGTTTTCATACTTTTGCAAGATAAGATGACATCACAATACTTGAGCATTGATACTCTTTAACTACTTGATTCGCTAGTAGTTAGGAATCTCCTTTCATTAATAGTATGCAAATCTCGAGTGCCTTAGCTACTTGCTGGTGAAATGAAATGAGATAGAACTCTCCAAGTTCGATCGCCCATTTTTCTATTTGTCGAAATGATCCCTTGTTTTGGAGAACCTGACCTAGAGGGTATCCGGTCAGCACCACAACTATATGGACCTGGAAGTAGGGGTGCACATGGAGCAGATAATTTCCATCTGACCGACCGAAGGCTCATGAAGTGAATACGGAAGGGGTAAATGGGTATCCGGCACTATCCGTGTCTGACTCTGACTCTGAGAAAAATATATAGAATAGGATACGGGATGAGTGATATCTGTCCTTATATATTCGTATGTCAAACAATATGAAAAAGTCTGCTGTGACTTTACTTAGAAATAAGATAACATATAGGTGGATTGTCATATCTAAACAGGCGACGATATTGAGTGCTCTTCTTTATACATCTCAGCAATTAATCTCTTCATGTTTACTCCAATTGCACCCTGTAACAGCCTAGCAATATATTTCAAAAATGGGGTAAAAAACTAATTAATTAAAAATTAAAAAATGTTGCTTTTGATTGCTTGAAAATTTCAAAATTTATTTGCTAGTTTTTCAGCTTTTATAAAAGGATTTATTTTGAAAAGTAATTTAAGTAAAAAATATAAAAATATTAATAAATAAAGGATATTATGAATTTACATATAAATTTTAATTAAAATTGATTATTTGAACCCATTTGGCTTTTATCTAAATTTTTTGGAATTTAAAATCAATTTTAAGATTAAAAAGTGTTTTTTGTATAGAAATTAAAGGACAAATTATGATGGAAATAACTTTATTACAACTAAAATATCTCTAGGGATTTTTGTGAATTTTGTTTGGATTTTTCAACTCTATTAGTTATTTTCTAAGTTTATTTAAAGCTCTCAGCTTTTCTGAAAATCCAAAAATTAAATTTTGAACTCTGCCTCGCTCCCGAGCTGACACGTGACTAGCCCGAATTCTCCACCACCATGTAGCCAAATCTCACCTACCCAGCACATTTGTTTCTCTCTGTGCTTCCTTCCCCACCCAGCCCATCGGTCAGCCTCCCTATTCGGCGCCTTCTCCTTCCTTTCTTCCCCCTCTCCCCTCTCCGACACCACCATTCCTGCCATCTTCTTCACTACCACCTTGCTACCTGGGACTCCCCCTTTGTAAGATCCTAAATTTCAGTAAAATTTAAAGCCTTTATTTTAAAATGAATTTTTGGCATTTTTTGGAATTTTCTGTAAATTAATAAAGCTTAAAATGAATTTTCAAAAATTAAAAGGATTTAATATGATTAAAATAAACATTAACATAAGCTAAAAATTTGCTATTTATTTGCTATTTTCTAGAGCTCTATTTGTTTTAAGTGAATTTCTAAAAAAGAAAATTCAAACAATTTCTTTGTGAACAATGTTGGGCTGAGCCCAACACTATTCATCAGCCTGGCTGCCTTGTTGCCGTCCGATCCACCCCGCGCCATGCGTCACCCATCCACCGCGCCTGCGTCCTCACCTCGCCACCAGCCGCCCAATCACCACTTGAGCCACGTGTCAGCGATCCGCGGATGCGTGCACTATTCATCTGAAAATTCTACCGCAGCCATCCGATTCTCCGCGCCCCATCCCCGCCGTCCACATGTCACACCTGTGCCTTTCGTCTCTGATCCGAACCCTAGACTCACGTCATCTCCGCGTCGGTGAACATTGGGATGTGTGCCTTTATAAACGCCGCCGCCTTGCCGTCTCTCCTCACCTCGTGCCGCCACCCTCACCAACTGACCCGAGCGCTACCGCCTTCCCCGCCGTCGTCCCGCCTCCTCCCCACCAATGCGGGAGAAGAACAACGCTGCCCGCATCGCCGCACGGTCGCCCGCTCCCGCCCGTGCCCCTCCTCGGGCCAGGTGCCAGTGACCCGCACCCGTGAGCCCCGCGCCGCGCCCTCACCGCCTTGGTCGTCGTGCCCACGTCCGCGCCCGCGATGCCTCGTGCGATGTGCCTACCACGCGTCGCCCATTGATCGGCCCGACCACCCGATTGTCACCATCGATCCAGATCTAGATCGACGAATCGGATCTTGCCAAGCGTCACCTTCTCAGCCGTCCGATCCCACTACCGCCGCCGCTCCTGAGCAGTGCCACGTTAGCCCTAACATGTGTCAAGCCATGTCAGCCCTAGTGCCACATTAGCGCCACGTGTCTGAGCCACGTTAGCTCCACGTCAGCACCACCCGACCCGACTGCCACATCAGTACGCCACGTCAGTATGCCACATGACAGTGCCACGTCAGCCCTAGTGCCATGTGTTCGTGTCATGTCAGCCCTCCCAAGCCACGTGTCACTGCCACGTCAGCCATGCCCGTCGCACCGGCGCGACCCTAGGAACATTGTTCTGTGGACCGAGTCCACCGTGAACCCCCTCTCACATGCACCGAGTCCACAACACAGTAACTTTTTCGAATTTTTAGCATTTTTCTTTAGAATTGATTTTCCGAGAGGCCGTTCTCCTCCATCCTAGCTCCGATTGACACCGTTCTTTTTTATAAATTCATCTAAAATCGAGCTCTATCTGTTGGTTCTAGTTTCAAGGTTTTTCGAGTTCATTTGAATTTTATTTTATTTATTTTTGTTGTTTCGATCGCTTTCTCTCTCGTTAGATTCCAATTTCGGAGGAGTAGGAGCGACGCTAGAAGTCCCCGAGTACCTCGCTGAGCATAACCAAGGCAAGTCGTCATCTTTGATCATGTTGAACCCAAATTTTAATCTATTATTTATCTACTTTGTTTTAAACTATTTTGCATCGCTATTTTTAATACAACCCTTGTACTTTGTAGTAATTACCCCATTTGATTAAATTCCTCCTTGATAATTTTGTACACCATGATGCCATTGTCACCAAATGTTAGAAAATTACATAGTGATGTTATGCTAGATGTCACATAGGTTGTACGACTAGGATGCTTAGCCTTACTTATTTTACGAAAGGGTTTATCATCGCATGTGACTAACTAATTTGACTTAATAAAATATGGAACCATGGTTGGTGCCATAATTATTAAAATTTGTGCTATAACATGGGTGTGTCAATGGCGTGGTTATACAAACTTGATTTTTCACTCGGGCGAGTGATCGTGCAGTAAAGGGGGAAGTATGGAATCACTTCGAGGGATGTGGAAGTCTCGCCTATATAGATTTAAGAACTTAACTTTACACGCCATTGATCTGAGCTTTATCGTACAAACCACATATCTACTATGGGATAGACCTAGCTTATTAATTTAGGATATTTTAACTTTAATCTCGCCATTGTGATGAACATAGTTCCTGATTTCCAAGTGGCGCAGAGGGGTGTGATGCGAAACCCTAGCGAGCAGGATTGAGTTGGGATAGAACTTTATAAAGGCCTTGTTGTGATTTCCTTAGTATGAGGTTAATCACATTGTGTGGGTATAATTGTACAACCTCTGCAGAGTGTAAAACTATTTGAATAGCCGTGTCCCCGTTTATGGATAATGCTCAGTGATTTCACACGAGGGGTAGCGATTTCATATAAATTTGTGGTTTATGGTTGAGAAGTGAACGGGTAGTTCACTGTTGGCTTAGCTTGTAGATGGGAGGTTCACAAGTGGTTAAATTTTAATTTCATTGATTATTTATTGTATTTATCTTAAAATATCATTTTATGCAAATTAACCTTTTAGCACTCCATTGGAAAACCTTGCATATTATATTGCATTCATTTGTTACAAATGACTTGCTGAGTACCAATGTACTCATGGGTTTATGACCATTGTTGCTCAGTTAAGGAGGAGGAGTATTACCAGCAGAAGGTACCAGAGGGAGAATACTTCAGCGACTTCGCAGATTAGGACTTCGCTCCCCAGTCGATTGCTAGTGGGCATGTCGAATGGCTACTACACTTATTTTGTTTCGTTCCGCTGTTAGACTTTAAGCCCTTCGGGCTAGTGATATTGTAAGCTTGACCATAAGGTCGTACATTGTATATTTATCGATATTTGAGTTTCCCTTTATTTAGCATGTATATGGTTGTTTTGTCATCTATGTTTAACTGTGTGTACTAGCGTGATCCTAGACTAGTGCAATATACACAGAGAGTCTGAATTTGCATATTCGAGTCTCGACACCCTTCTTTCCTCTCTCTCCTTTCCCGTACGGCCCGCACCTGCCTCCCCCAATTTCTGCACCAAATCCCCTTTCTCACACTGCCTCCTCCATTCCCACTGCAACCGATGCTGCCCTCCATCTCCGATGAGCGATTCCCATCCCATACACCCTCCTCAGTCTATAAAACGCACCTCCTAGCTCCGCTATGCCCCGCACCATACCATCCTGTCTCCCATTCCTCTCCCCTAATGCTAGAACTCTTTGGTGTTGTGTGGCTTCTCTTCTAATGCCAGCAAGAACCTCGACATGAAATTACAGCTCCTTAGCCACCGTCAAGACCCATTGTCTTCTCGGTCAGCATCCTGAGCTCGCACGACCTCTGCTAGTCCCTCTACCGAGTAAAGTCATCACCAAAAAGCCATGACCGCTAGAGCCAAGCATTGTCGCCGCTTCTTCTACGTTGCCGACCACCACCGAGCCCCGCTGAGCTTCAAGCCAAGGTGAACTGAAACCGCCATGCTTTTGAGAGCCTCGCCAACCCTGGCTATGCAATTGTCTGTTGGCACCATTGGTCTCCGTGCATGGCCACCAGCTAGCAGTGCCATGTCAACACACGGCCCACGCGGTTGCCATGTGTGACCAGGTGTCATGCCACACAAATGCCATCTTAGCATAAGTGCGCCACAACAACACTTGGTCAAGCCCCGTTAGCAATGCCTATGCCACGGTAGCACTAAGGCCACACGTCCGACATCTAACAGACACATGGATGACACCTCAATGAACTCAACCCAGTCAGCAGCCACGTGGCACATCACGTCAGCACCAAGCCACCCTAGGCCACATCAGCACCACGTGTCAGCCACCTGGCATGTCATGTCAGCAAAATTTCCCCATCACTGCCACATGTCCACCACCTGTCCTACCACATCAGCAACTTCAGTCCAGTCAGCCGCCACGCCACCCCTCCTCACCACCTTAGCCTCCTTGTGATCCATGGACTCGGTCCACATGGGTCGGGTCCACTTGTCGGCCTCTGGTCCAAAATGTCAACCCTAGAGCTAACATCAATATGATATCATAAATTAATTTTCCAATAGAAAAATAATTTAGCCAAAAAAGAAAATCATCTACTGATGTCACAAATCCCTTTTTCTTTAGAAAAATAATTCCAAAAAATTTGTGTATTCATTTTTTTCCCGCCGATGATGGCGAGGCTCGCCGCCGGTGGTAGCGGTGGCGGACATGCATTAACATTAAGAAAATTAATTTCCCAAGCTTGCGCCCACCTCTTGGCGAGGTCTCACCTACCAATTTGGCCGGAGCATCGACCGACGGTGAGCTTGGGCGGCGACGGAATAGGACAATGGTGGACAGTGCTATCTACGACACAGGAGTTCAATTAAATGCTACTGGAGCATCTGAGAATGGTCTTGAAGCTTCCTTGGGGGTCGGCGGAGCTCAAGCGTGGCTGAGGAGGGCTGTCGGCATGCGACGACGGCGATCCGAGGAGGGTGCATGGCAATGGAGAAGCTCAGCCAACGTTAGCTTCGGTCGATGCTCAGGATGGCTTCGTCAAGCACCTAGGATGCTTCTAGCGAGAGGAATTGGGCTGAGGCAGGCTCAATCATCGGCGATCCTGATGGCCGGAGTTGGGGGAGAAATGAGCGCTGGCGAGCTACGAGCCACCAGGGTGCAATTGCATTCGGTGGGAGTGAGAGGGGGTGTAGGGAATCGGTTGAAGGTCTTCGTGGGTTTTTATAGTCGACGGATTGAGCTGGTCCGCACGGGAGCAGTTGCGGTGGCCATGGTGGTGACATACGCGGCGGTGAGCTACAACGCGAGCGAGTAGGATTGGGCGACGCGATGATATGGACGATGGGAGCACATAATGGTTGAAAGCACAATCAAGAGCATCACAGGACGTGAGCACGGATGTGGCTGACGCTAAGGATGGCTCGACGATGTGGGCGTTGCTGCTCGATCGCATTTGGAGGGGGGCGGATAGTAGGTGGCATGCTACGGGCGGGCGGGCAGAGGTATGGGGCGATGGGGCACGTCGGTGACCGTCGGTCCGAAGGGGGAGCCGGAGTGGGGCCGCAGCAGCGTGTTTCTAGGGGGAGAGGACGAAGGCCATGCAGTCCTAGCGTGCACGCGCGAGCGAGGCAGAGAGCAGAGGGGAAGGGGAGAGCGAAGGAGAAAGGGGGTGAAGGCCCGGGCCATTGGGCCGACTGGATCTTCCCCTCTCTATATTATTTTATTTTTTATTTTATTTACATTTTAATTTTTGCTTTGAATTCTATTGCTATTTTTGGGCATAAGTGTGTATATAATTTTGCATAAAATTTTAGATAATGATTTCTCAAGTATTATTGTCTTTCTTTTAAATTTCCATATTTTTGGAAGCCTCCTTTTTTAATTTTGGGTGATTTTTGGAAGCTTGTAAATTTTGAAGATTTTTACACATATTGCCAATTTACTTTTCTGAATTTTTGGGCAAGGATTTGAATCATCTTTTCATATTCACATTTTAATTAAAAACTTTCTTTTATTAATATCTCCTTTCTTTTTGGTGTTCCCTTTTTATTATCATTTTTTTATTAACATTATACTCTTGGAACCTCAATAATAAACCAATGAATATCCAGAAATTTAAAATGTCAAGAAATGCCAAAAATTCAAAATGCCTCAATTTACACAACATTTACAACTTCCAATTTTTAGAATGTCACAAGTCTACCCCCTTAAAAGGAATCTCGACCCCAAGATTCGGCCTAATCTGAAAACAAGTAAGGGTAATCCTTCTGCAACTGGTCTTCACGCTCCCAGGTGGCTTTCTTTTTGGTATGGTGGTTCCACTGCACTCTGCACATCCAAATAGTTTGATTTCTTGTTTTCTTCTCCACCACATCAAGGATTTTGATGGGGCGCTCCTGGTAGGTCAAGTCACTCTCGATCTCGATCTCTTTTAGGGGAGTTTGGTCTTCTAGCACCCGAAAACACTTCTTAAGCTGGGATACATGAAAAACATCATGTATATCTGCTAGATTTGCAGGTAACTCTAACCGATGCGCTACCTTTCCTTTCTTGGCCTTGATTGGGAATGGTCCAACATAACGTGCAGTGAGCTTGTCTTTAACTTTAAATCTTCTAACTCCTTCAAGTACACAAAGTCTCCAATCTTAAATTGCAGTGGCCTTCGTCTTTTGTCTGCATAGCTCTTTTATCTGGATTGGGCAGCTTGCAATCGATCCCTAATCAGACAAACTTTTTCTTCAGCTTGTTGTAGGGTCTCTAGTCCAATGCAGAGGGGTCTGGCACTTTCTTCCATACAGGGCTTCAAATGGAGACATCTTTAGACTAGCTTGATGACTATTGTTATAGGTAAATTCAGCGTAGGGCAACTATTTGTCCCAGTCCATGGTGAAATCCAGGGCACAAGCTGTAACATCCTGATCTTCAGAAGAATTTAAAGTTTTTGAATTAAAAATGAATTTTTGTGAATTTTCTGGAATTAATAAAGCTTAATTTGAATTTTCAAAAATTAAAAAGGATCTAATATGATTAAAATAAACATTAACATAAGCTAAAAATATTTTATTTGGATTCTTTGTGTCTCAAAGATTTTTTTGGAATTTTTGGTGAATTTTTTAGGATTTATTTGCTATTTTCTTAAGCTCCTTTTTATTTGTTTATTTTTCTAAAAAGGAAAAATAGAGAAAACCCTAAACTGGATCCAGATCCAACGGCCCACACACCCTATCCCCATCGTCGATCCAGATCTAGATCGACGGCCCAGATGCCGCCACGCGTCAGAGTCCCAACTGTCAGATTATGCTGACGTCAGCCCTAACCCACGCGCCGCCGACGCTTCGTCTCCTTCGTGGAGGCAGTCTACCGTGAACCGAGTCACCGACAACCGGTCCCACGTGTCAGCGCACTGTGCTGTAGACCCGTGGACCCATCCCAGCCAAGTCAGCATGCCGCGTCAACGTGCCACGTCAGCCCTAGCCGCCACGTGTCACTGCCACGTCAGTATGCCACGTGTCAGTGCCACGTCAGCCCTCTCGTGCCACGTGTCACTGCCACGTCAGCCACGTCCACCGCATCGGCATGACCCCAGGAACACTGTTCCATAAACCAAGTCCACCGTGAATCCGACTTTCCATGCATCAAGTCCACAGCACAGTAACTGTTTTGATTTTTCAGTATTTTCTTTAGATTAAATTTTTTGAGAGCCCGTTCTCCTCCGTCCTAGCTCCAATTGACCCCGTTCTTTTTCCAAATTCATCTAAAATTGAACTCTATCTGTTGGTTCTGGTTTCATAGTTTTTGAAGTTCATTGGAATTTTATTTGATGTTATTTTTGTTGTCCGATCGCTTTCTCTCTCGTTAGATCCCGATTTCGGAGGAGCAGGAGCAACGCTAGAAGACCCCGAGTACCCTGCTGAGCATAACTAAGGCAAGTCGTGTCCTTTGATCATGTTGAACCCAGATTTTAATCTGTTATTTATCTACTTTGTTTTAAATTATTCTGCATCGCTAGTTTTAATACAACCTTTGTACTTGGTAGTTATTATCCCATTTGATTAAATTTCCCCTTGATAATTTGGAATATCATGATGCCATTGTCACCATAGGTTGGAAGTTTAACTAGTGATGCTATGTAAATGTCACATGGATGGTACGAATAGTATGCCTAGCCTTGCTTATGTTACGATGGATTTATCATCGCATGTGAATAATTAATTTGACTTAATGAGACATGGAATCATGGTTGGTGCCACTATTTAAAATTTCTGCCATGGCATTGGTGTGTCATCGGTGTGGGTTATACAAATTTGATTTTACACTTAGGCGAGTAATCGTGCAGTAAAGGGTGAAGTGTGGATTCACTTCATGGGATGTGGAAGACTCGCCCGAGTAACATTAAGGACTTAACTTTGTGCACCATTGATCTGAGCTTTACCGTGCAAACCACATGTCTAGTATGGGATAGACCTAGCTGATTATTTGGGATATTTCAATTTCAATCTCGTCATCGTGATGAACATGGTTGCTGATTTTCATGTGGTGCAAGGGGGGTATGTAATACCCTGAATGTCGTTTCGGCGTTGGTTTTTAAATTAATTGCGGAGTCGCCCGGATTTTTGGTAAATCACGGGAAGGGAAAATAAAATTATGGAATAGCCTAAAATGAAAAAATAAAATAAATAAATAAATAACTTTTTAGTGGGCTTCTCGGAGGGTGGGCCTGCCACCTTGGGCCACCCGGCCCAAGGGGTGGCCGCCCCTAACCCTAAGCCGCCCCCACCCCCTATAAAAGGCCTTGGGCGCCTCCCCCCTCCCCTTTTTCCCCTGGCCACCACCCCCATCCCCTCTCTGTGCCTCCACCATTCCTCCCATTGCTGCTACCCTTTGGTGCTAGGAGAAAGCGAGAAGGAAGGAAGAAGAAGAGAAAAGAAGAGGGGTGATCCCAAGGGGATCCCCTAGGTAACTCGCTCTCATCCCAAATCCCTCTAATTTTGGCCACGGGGATCCCAGAATTTTTGGTCACGGGATTTGGGCTCAGCATGGTCAGGAACCTTGCTGTCTATCAGGGGTGCAGACTGGGACAGATTGTTGTTCGGGTGTGATTTAGGAGTAGTAGATGATTTTTATGTTTTTGGTCACAATTGTGAAAAATATAAAGAATTCAGTAATCTAACTATTATATAAAAATCATAATTTTTAGAGCCTTATACTATGGTTGGGGTGTGTTAGAAACTGGCTGCCCAGATTGCTAAAATAGAGAACGTCCTCTGTTTTGCGCATTAAGTTACACCTTGTTAGTAACAAAATAAAAATAAGTGATCTACATGAAAAGTGAAGGTATTTAAGTGAGGAATCCAGAAATATATCTTTCTCTGTAAATGGTTTCATAATCTTAAAGATAAAAAAAATTAAGCAGCGCCGCTGCAGCGGGTAGAGCGTGGAACCGTTAAGCGGAGAGGGATATTGTGGGGTTTTAGAGTTTAGCAATATATTTACTTCTTAAAATCGCATTTTCATCGCTGTAGTGTTGTGCTGAGCGGTACTTTTGGACAGGTGGTTTTGCTCCTAAACGTGCGTGATTCCTTCGCTTCGCTGGTAGAGACAAGTAAATGTAGCGGTTGTACTACTGTTTAACTCGTTTATCATTCTACATTTATATTAATTAATTCTCTTAATTTGAGATGCTATGTCATTGTTACATGCTTCCGTAATGTGGTAGTAATTTAAGAATTCAACAACTTATGATCTTGATGGGTTAATTGTGGGTATGTAGAATTGTTCTTGATGAAATAAAACGGTTGTGGAGTAGAATTCTTTATGAACATATTGTGGTCTAGGTGGTAGTATTCTTTGTGAATATTTGTGGTTGTGGTGGTAGCATTCTTGATGAATATAATATGGTCTATGTGATAGGATTCCCTATGGATCGATTGATTATGATCTTGATGATTCGAATGTGGGTTATGTGGTAATGACCTTATGAAACATTGGTATTGTGTTTAATGAGACACATGTGGATTATGAGGAAATATTCATGATGATTATGTTGTTAACCTTCGTGGTTAAATTCTTGTGGTTTATGATTATCATATCATTCATAACATGTCATGACATTTGTATTGTAGATGTTGTCGTTTATAACCGCGACCGTGCCGGTACAGTATCGTACATTGTCGTAGTACGATGCACACTCTTACCTTGTTGGGTAAGGGTGAAGTGGATCATACGCATTCATATGTATCATATTGTGGATAGATCATTTGCATACTTATGCAATGTATTGTGGTGGAGTTATTTTGCAAACAAATATAACTTCATAGTTGTAATGTAAAATTGGCTCATGAGAGTCACTTGTGGTATGAGGCATGTGGCTGTGGTCGTGGAATGAGGTTCATCCCTTGTGGTATGGTAGGAGTTGTGATTGTGGTATGAGATTCTTTTCTCTTGTGATAATTGTTGATAGCAGTTGTGGATGTGAAAAATAATAAAGTTAGTAAGGTAAAACATGTTAATACTTTATTGTCTTTGGTAGTGGTAGTAGTTGAGGATTTGAAGTAGTCAACAAGATTTATTTGCTAATGTTTTACCGATGTTGGCGGTGATTTGGGGTTGAGGGTATAAATGTGGTCATTGTGGGAAATAAATGTTCATGCTTAACAACATTGTAGTTTGATTAGCTTATTAAACAGTTTACTTGCTGAGATTTTATCTCACTCTTGTTTCCCCCCTTCCAGGTGATTCTCAAGCATGCATGGGAAGGGTACAGTGGCACATTACTGTCACACACAATATGATGTTTCATACTGTAATAAATAAGTGCAATCTCTAGTTAATGCTCTATATCCCTCATTGTTGATTATTTTAAATTAATAATGTTAGGTTGTGGTTCGCTTTAATTGGTTAAAGTTATTAGCGGTTGACCTTTAATTAGTAACGTTCCTTTACCTTTGTTTTAGTATGTTTCCGCTTAACTTATCATGATTTAGAAATTGTTGCCAGTTTATGTTACCTTGTAAATTGGCTAGCTTGTAGAGCAGTTTAGTGCATCCCATGGTAATATGGGTCCTGAGGTGTTATAGTTGGTATCAGAGTGGGCGTTAGGTCCATGGTAATTAAATTATTAAATTGACATAATGGAGCACAGTAGGATAGGATGGATCAAGTATTGCATTTATGCTTTTGACATGTTGTATTGATGATTTATGTTATGAGATGATCTTGTATGATTATAATTTGTTTATATGACTGTTATAAGTGAGGATAGTCAATGATAAGATATAGAGGTTGTAGTTATTGCCTTGGGCATTGCCAGTTTATACCACCATTCATGGTATGGGGATAGTGATGCAGTTACATCAGGTAACTTAGTTACAGATGACATGCGTGAGTTTCTTTAGAAAAGTGGTTATCTTCCTCGAGTTAATTTTGGCCATTCTTGGCCTATTGCGGTTAATGAATTTCTCTTGGGTTAGCGATTCATTGCAATTGTTCGGTGCCAATAGGCCTCTAATTGTTCTTGAGATAAATATTGTTTCTGTTTTATTGATGAGTTGCTTTTGCTGCTCGTGAGCAGTGTTACATCTTTCTTATTGGAAAAAACATGACTTATTAATTTGTTGGATATTTTTAAAAGGAATCAAAGCTTTACGTTGGAAGTTCGTTAACTTGTGGAAGCCTTGGCTCTATGCATTTTATTTGAGTTATTTCGACTATTGAAGTTTGATTCATCTCTTTCTTAAAAGGAAGTGTTAAAACCCTTTGTGATATTTTGTTGTGTCTAAGTAGGAGGTAGCAATTATGTAAGTAATTGATAAGTTATGAATTATCAAGTTGAGATGCTAGCATGGTTCATAATTAATTTCTACCAATATCCTTATAAGTGAGGTTGATTAATACGATGTTGTCCTGTTGTAGTTTCTTGAAGAATTGTGGCTAAGAATTTGTCGATACATGTTTAGAACTCAAGCAGTTATAGAAGAATATATAAAAAAAAGTGGTTTGATTATTGTGGTTGTTTAAATTTCCAACTTATTGGGTAGATTGGATTATTTCGTCTTAAGTAATTAATCTAACTATTTGGGATGGTTAAGTAAGGAGGTGTTGGAATATTGCCTTAGTAATATTAACCTTTAATATGTCCTCTCTTTACATACTTGATGAGCATGTACAACTGCTAAATTCATGTAACTTTTGCCATACTAAATTGTTGAAACATGTATAAAGAAATAGATGAAGGTTGATGTATTGACTTATGGAATCTTGTCTTATAAAGCTGATATTGTTGATGTTTAAAGTTATTTTGTTCTAATTTCTGAACATAAGGCGAAATATTGAATCTGTGCTCATAATTGTTTTTGCGATTGCAAAATAGAGATAGGACGATGAATATTACGATGATGAGAAATAATAATCAACTATTGACAGTAATGGCTAGAGTGTAATTAATTTTTGCTAAATTAGAGTTGAGCATCAGTAAGGGTTAAATGTATGAAATCTAATAAGAGATTTGTACTAGCATGTTGGTGAGGTTGTCATGTTCTAATATCATCCTGTTAAAGGGTTTGTTTTCAATGTTGTGTCTTGTGCTCTAGGTTTTTCATAGGTTAAGTAGTTGGAATCTTATTTAGATAATAAGAACATGGTGAAGTGATTTATGGTGTCCCTTTTGAAAAAAAAATATAAAGGAATAAGACGGTACGACGATTCATCATTCTTAGGGATGTTGAGTTCTCCTTTTGAGCAGCTATGATTAATTCTTCTATACTTCGTTGGATCTCCATGGCTGCTATGGTGCCTTGCTCTATTATTTCTAAGTTGAGGGCCACTAGCTCTTTATGAAGCTCCAGTTGTTCTTGAACCATGAAGTTATTGCAATTAGCCTTGCAACTTAGTGCATCAGCTACCACGTTTACTTTACCAAGGTGGTAGTGAATACCTAGGTCGAAGTTCTTAATCAACTTCAACCATCTTCTTTGCCTTAAATTGAGGTCCAATTGTGTGAAGAAGTATTTGAAGCTCTTATGATCCGTATATATGTCACAGTGGTTACCGATCAAGTAGTGCCGTCAGATCTTCAAGACATGAATCACTAAGGCCAATTCCAAATCATGGGTTGGATAATTCACTTCGTGAGGGCGAAGTTGTCTGGATGCATACGCCACAACTTTACCTCCTTGCATTAGTACACATCCAAGGCCCTGATGAGAAGCATCACAATATACTTCAAAGTTCTTACGTATGTCCGGCAGGACTAGGACAAGGGTGGAAGTTAACTTATCCTTGAGCTCCAGAAAGCTTTCTTCACAAGCCTTGGACCATTCAAACTTCTCCTTTTTGAGCAATTAGGATAGTGGCTTGGAGATCCTAAACAACCCTTCTATAAATCTTCTATAATATCTAGCTAGCCCAAGAAAACTCCTTATTTCTATGACAGTTGTGGGATGTTTCCATTCTACTACAACTTCTATCTTGGTTGGGTCAACAGATACTCCTCCGGCTGATACTAAGCTAATGTCATTTAGCCAAAACTCGTACTTGCTGTATTTGGCATATAACTGATATTCCTTTAGCTTTTCCAATACCAGGCATAGGTGTTCAGCATGCTCCTCAACATCCTTGGAATAGATGAGAATGTTATCTATGAACACCACTACAAACTTGTCTAGGTATTCCATGAAGACTTTGTTTGTGAGATTCATGAAATAAGCTGAGGCATTGGTCAGGCCAAAGGACATGACTATGAATTCATACAGTCCATATCTGGTGGTGAAGACTATTTTTGGAATATCTTCAGGTCTAATCTTCAACTGGTGGTAGCCTGATCTTAAATCAATCTTGGAGAACATGGCAGCTCCTCCTAGTCGGTCAAATAGGTCATCAATCTTAGGGAGGGGGCACTTGTTCTTAATGGTCACTTCATTCAGAGACCGATAATCTACACACATTCCGACGTTACCGTCCTTCTTGACGAATAACACTAGGGATCCCCAAGGAGAGGAGCTGGGTTTGATGAAACCCTTTTCTTGCAAGTCTTAGAGTTGCTTCTTGAGTTCCTCCAACTCGTCAATGGTCATCCTATAGGGTTGCTTAGCAATTGGGGCAGCTCTAGGATTTAAATTTGTAATGAACTCAAGGTCCCTATCTGGTGGCATGCCTGGTAATTCCTCTGAAAATACTTCAGGATAATCCTGAACTACCAGCATTCCTTCTAAAGGTACCTCTTGGAAATGATTAATCGCACGCCCCCAGCGATACGGTCGGTCCACTTTGACTGCTATGGTCAACCCTGGGCACTTGGTCAAGCTTACTATCCTGGTGGCACAGTCTATTATTCTTTGGTGTTTTGCTAATCAGTCCATGCCTAGTATAATGTCCAGGGTCTGTGAGTGCAACACTATTAGATCTGCCAAGAAGCCCCACTCTTCCATGGTGATCTCTACTCCTGGGCATACTAGGGTGGCAGTAATGGTTCCGGCAAGTGAGCTAAATACCACTAGTTTCTTTAATAGGTAGGTAGGTAATCCCAGCTTATCCACATACCGCCTTGCTATACATGAATGTGAAGCCCCAGAATCAAAAAGAATATGCGCCGGGATAGTCTTGACAGAAAACATACCCATCAAGACTCTGACGGCTTTGTAGGCCTCCTCAGTGGTGATGTGGTTTATCCAGCCACGATTGGGAGTGAGAGCTGTCCTGTTGGGTTGAGGGGTCTGATATCCCTTGCTGGGCGCTAATGCTTGGCCACGAATAGGAGTGGTCCCCAAGTTGAACTTCACCGGTGTGCTGTTCCGATTTAGGCATCGAATGGCAAAATGCCCTTTTTCTCCACAGCTATAACAACTGTAATTTGCCGCAGGATTGATTCTGGTAGACTGGTCACTAGGTCAGGGAATCTGAGGTGTATTGCCACCAGTACGGGGTGCTGTGGTGGAAGTTTGCTGCCTGGTATAGGAGGGGTTGTTGAAGAACTTCTGGATGAACCTTCCTTATGGTCTTTGCACCATTTGTTTGCGCTTACGATTGGCCTCGGGATTCTTCCTTTCATTCTCTAGAATGAGGGTATTATTCACCAGTTGGTAGAAACTGGTGATGTCTTGTATAATCAGTTGCACACGCAACTCCTCATTCATTCCCTCAAAGAACCGATCAATCTTTTCCTCTTTGTCCGCCACATCTTTGGGAGCATAGCGGGCAAGCTGATTAAATCTGGTGAGGTACTCGCTGACGGACATGTTTCCTTGTTTCAGGGTGCGGAACTCGTTCTTCTTCATCCAAATCACTCTGGTTGGGACAAAGTTAGCCTTGAAAGTTGTTTTGAACTCCACCCATGTGATGACTGAGCGAGCATGCTGGGCTCACGGGGCTCGGTAGGCTTGGTGGGGTCCTTGTGGTTCTTGACCCGCTGCTGCCTCTTGTCCTTTCGCTTCTTCCTCGGAGTCATCTCCAGCCGGAGCATCCTCCTGGCTTCGGGTGGACAGGTAATTCTTCCACCACGCTGCAGCTGCTCCCTTGAGCTCGTGAGTGGCGAAGATTACCTAATCTTCGTCGGTACACTTAGTCAGCTGGAGTTCTCTCAATATCTCGAAGCCAATCTTCAACTTCGAGGGGCTCGTCAGCCGAAGAAAAAGTCAGGGGTCGCATTCTTAAGAAGTCACCCAACTTAGTGTTATGGCCACCAACATTGTCTTGCTAGCATTACACTAAAGGTCTACTCCTCCATAGGTGGCTCTCAAGAAGGACTATAGTTTGGCGACTAGGAGCGAGAGCGGCTACCGCTGAACTCTGATGAGTCTGAGTAGGAGCGGGAGCAACTACTGACATAGATGGGCCCTCCAATGGTGATAGTGTCCCTCGGACCAGGGGGTCGCACGCTCTTACGTGCCGTGAGCCTGGTGCGAGGCCCATTAGCCCGGGGCTGGGATGGAGCAGGATCCGGACTGATGATGGGTGATGCAGCAGGAGCTGGTGCGAGGATCGCTGTGGCAACTATAGTTTGTTGAAGCTCTGCGAGGGAGGCAGCCTTCTCCTTCTCCTCCTCTGCAAGTGCCTTCTAGCACTTGGCGAGCTGCTCCCGGAGTGCCTTCTCGCGACCATAGCTAGTGAGCAGAAGTTGGCGAAGGTCGGTGATCTCCTCCAATGCGACAGCATAAGTGGCTCCCATGGCCCAGGTGAGGTGTACCTGATGGGAGAGCATGGGGTTGTCCTCGGTCTCTGGAAGGAATGTCTCATTGTGGGTCACCCCCTTCTGGCGGGACGGGTAGTAGAAGAACGGAGACGTCAACAGCACCGGTCCGTGGATGTCGCATAGCCGAGCAGCAGCTAAGCAAGCAGCATCCTGAAGAGCAGTGGATGCAGTACTCCTCCTGTACAGGCTCCAGAAAACATGGGGTGGTGCAGTCTCATCCAGGGCGTAAAGGAAAATCTCCATGAGCCAAGACTCTCGGGGTCCCTCGGTGGTCTTGCGCCCTCTGTAAATCGGTTGATCCTTGTATCCCAAATAATGCAGCAACTTGCGCAAGATGCAAGCAAAATCTCCCTCGCTCTGTCCATGGGAGAAGTAGTCCTAGTTACCATCTGCAGCTCCAGCCATCTGTGCATTAAGGCACTAAAATTAGTATCTCTTTTTAAAACAAGAGAAGAGAGACAAGATCAGATTTAAGAGGGACAAGAGAGGAAATAATACGCTATATTTTTCTGAAACCCCTTTTATAGGTTTATAAAATTAAGTCCTTAGGTCTTTCACCTAGTAGCCTTCCTAAGGTTTTACCCTACAGTTGTATGCTCTGATACCAGCGCTGTCAGACCCGGATTTAAAATCCAGAAACCTCTGTGATTCCACCACACTATTCTCTGGATCAGTAGATAGTGCTCACAGCACATTGCTGAATCAACTCATACATCGCATGATATTCATCCAACCATAATAATATACATCAGAGTTTTACATAATGAGCCACCCAGGGCCAAATATTACAGTTCAAAAGTATAGCAGCGGAAAACGAGAACAACAATGGGACCAATAGCCATAAGCAAACGACTGAGAGGTAAATATGTGCAAACTATATTGCTTGACCACATGTAATATAGATGCACACCCTTCCAGTTGGTCTTCTTGCTTAGGACTAAGCATTTTCAAATTTGCCCTAGTTGCAGTCGTCGACTCCATTGCTCGGTGTGTCATCGTAGTCGTAGTGGTCCTGACCTCCTGCTTCTGGATTTGATGATGCAAGAGTGAGCACACTAACCATCGTGCTCAGCGAGCCAATACATAGTATGCAATTAATTTAACATGCATGGCTTGTCAAAGGATAGGCTCAAGTTATTTTATTTGCCGAAAATTGCTTTTAATAAGATATAAGATACATATATAAAAATTCCCTAAGACCTAGACGTTTGGACTAAAATCATAGTGTTTGAAAAAGACTTGTAATGATAGTATTGGCATAGATTACATTTACATTTACATGTCACCAGCACCATATATTAGCTTTTCAGCGTTATAGCCGCTTACATTATCACTGGGACAACACCCAGAGCAACATAAAACCAGGACTATCCATCGTCCTCCATTTTTCTTTCCAAGTCCTTCCCATACAAATCATTTTTGAAATAGAACTATATCTGAATTAGGTTCCTATGTCCACCCTTGACTGTGGGTACGGCTATTCGAATATTTTTGACTCTACAAAGTGTGTACACTTTCACCACAAAAGACAATCTGCTCATTGCCTCACATGATTCCTTAGTCATCCAGTTGAGTAGATCGTTACAGTAACCTTTCAAACTACCTAGCCTCTTGTTCTCATCTCACCCTATGGGCTGCTCCCACTTGCGGTGGGTCCCATACGTTGTGCGGGATGTTAATCACTATTACTAACGCCTTCAGGCTCCACTCCCCATAGCGCTAGTAAGATAGAAAAATAATTCACCCTCCACTCGGTGTCCCTTTAGCCACAACAGGCCCTGGCATTACCACACTTCTCTCCCCAACCTGTGAGATATGTCCGAGTTTCGATAGGTTTACTCAGCCAAGTTGCACTTTGCAGACTTGTAGCTGTACTATTTTACAACGGGAGGTCCTGACCAGATTTGGTCCTCAGGGTTATCTAAGCGGTTCTAGCACATTCCACACTCTCGTGCATTCACAGCACAAGGCCCCCAATCCATCCGTCTAGATATGAAAACAACTTGGGGTATTTGGGGCATAAAATAATGATCTTACAAAAAAAACGCGACCATTTCCATTTACAACTTCCCAAATTGCTCTTTTATAATTGTATGTGAGGGACGGGGTATTTTAGCACCCCCGATTATCTAAGCAGTGCTAGGCAAAACATAAGCGAGACTTATTTTTGGAATTATTGCAACTATAATTTTTCCTAGCGGTATCATGGCTCACTGCTCAACGTGCTTGGGAAATATTATAGTAGCACTTTAAATAAAAGGGCAGCTAACTACAGTATTAAAAACAAACATAAGATTGCACATAAAATAACAGTATGCAGTTTAATAATTTAAATGTAATAATTTACTAAAAATAGGAATTCAAAATGATCAAAGTATTGACTCCCCTAAATCACAATTGCCTTAGTCTTGCTCGTCGTGACTTGCGTCTATCTCGGAAATTTTAAAAACAATAAGTACAACCAAATAACTCTCACAAAAATTCAAACAATCTCAAAATTTCAAGATTTTGGTTCCATTGGAAAGAGGGTGGAGGATTTAGATGAATTTAGCAATTTTTCTCACTTTATTTGGAGTTAAAATGAATTAGTTATGAATATTTGAAGTTCTCAGTTTTATTTAATTAATATGAAAAATCAGAAATCATTTAAATAACCCGAGGAGAGAGTGTACATGAGACTGACAGGTGGGGTCCACTGGTTATATTATTTTTCTTTTCTCTCTCCGACAGCTAGGACCCGTTGGCTTTTATTAATTCTTTAATTTTTTTAGTCGCTGACATGTGGGGCCCACTACGACTATTAACTTCCCTCGGTTTCACTGATAGGTGAGGTCCACGGGATTAATGTTTTTCCCAGACACTGACACCTGGGACCCACTACGGTTTAATTAAAGGAGGGGGCCCGCAAGTCAGCGACCGATTAGTATTAACGACTGTCATTACACAAATTAACCTCGACACTAATTAAAAAGCTCAAGTGAACAGTATCGTCTTCTTCCCGCCAGCGATGGCGAGGCTCGCTGCCGGTGGTAGGGCGGCGAACATGCATTAACATTAAGAAAATGGATTGCCTAAGCTTGTGCCCACCTCTGGACGAGGTCTTGCCGGCCAATTTGCCTGGAGCATTGGCCGGTGGCTAGCTCAGGCAGCGACGGAACAGGACAGTGGTGGACACTGCCATCTACGGCATGGGAGTTCAATTAAACACTACTAGAGCATCTAAGAATGGGCTGAGGCAGGTTCAATTGTCGGTGATCCTGGTGACCGGAATTTGGGGAGAAATGAGCGCCAACAAGCTACGAGCCACCGGGGTGCAATTGCGTTCGGTGGGAGTGAGAGAGAGGTGTGGGGAATCGGTTGAAGGTCCTGGCAGGTTTTTATAGTCGGCGGATCAAGCTGTCCGCACGGAAGTAGTTGCGGCGGCCATGGCGGTGACGTAGGCGGCGGTGATGCTACAGCATGAGCGAGCAGGACTGGGCGACATGATGAGATGGGCGACAGGAGCGCATAATGGCTGAAAGCACGGGCGAGAGCATCACGAGACATGAGCGCGGATGTGGTTGACGCTAAGGATGGCTCGACGGTGTGGGCGCTGCTGCTCAATCGCGCTCAGAGGGGAATGGAGAATAGGTGGCATGCTACGGGCAGGCAGGCCGAGGTATGGGGCAGCGAGGCACGTCGGCGACCACTGGTCTGAAGGAGGAGCCAGAGTGGGGCCGCATCAGCGTGTTTTCGGGGGGAGAGGACGGAGGCCGTGTGGTACTAGCGCGCACGTGTGAGCGAGGAAGAGAGTAGAGGGGAAGGGGAGAGCGAAGGAGAAAGGGGGTGAAGGCCTAGGCCGTTGGGCTGGCTGGATCCACCCCTCTCTTTCTTTTTTTATTTTATTTTTATTTTCATTTTTGCTTTGAATTCTATTGCTATTTTTTGGGCATAAGTGTGTGTATATTTTTGCATAAAATTTCATATAATGATTTCTCAAGTATTATTGTCTTTCTTTTAAATTTCCATATTTTTGGAGGCCTCCTTTTTAATTTTGGGTGATTTTTCGAAGCTTGTAAATTTGGAAGATTTTTACATATATTGCCAATTTACTTTTGTGAATTTTTGGGCAAGGATTTGGATCATCTTTTCATATTCACATTTTAATTAAAAATTTTCTTTTATTAATATCTCCTTTCTGTTTGGTGTTCCCTTTTATTATTATTTTTTTCATTAACGTTATACTCTTGGAACCTCAATCAAAAACCAATGAAAATCTAGAAATTTAAAATGTCAAGAAATGCCAAAAATTCAAGATGCCTCAATTTACACAACATTTACAACTTCCAATTTTTGGAATGTCACAGTCATCTTCACGTGTAGAAAGCAACGATTCAGAAGAATTGTTCGCCGACGATTCACACCAATTCATGGAGCATGGCAAGGCACACACTCTTGATCATATTGGTTCCAGTTTACAAAATAAAGCTATGTTGTTTTAAATTATATTATATGCTTAATTCTAATCACAGTATTTCAATTCCTGTTTTTGCTATAGTTAATACCCAATTGTTATCACTCTTTTGATTTTGCAAATTTTTATACCTTGTCACCTTAGATAAAACTCTAATTAGTACACTAGTATAACTAAACAATTTTGTAGCAAGTTCTTAAACCTGCTTAGATATAACTTTAGGTTTGTGATAACCTTTTTATATAAAATGATAAGCTTTTAAAATATATTCTTCACTTCGGTGAGTCAAGAAAGTCTATGGAATATTTTAAAATAAAATATAAAATTTGGTTTAAACTTAGGCCATGGATAAGTGGTGGGTGCTTGCTAGTATACGTTGTAACTTTGCGGCTCAACATGGATACCAGGCATGAGGGGTATGTGGTTGGAGCCTAAGTCAATTAAGGATTAGTCTGTGAGCTTCTGCTACAAAGCCCAATCGTGCCACCTTAACACTGGTATGGGACAATCTTGGCTAACTAATTAGCAGGTCCCAACTTGAGTCTCGCTACAGGCCGAGTGTGAGCGTGGCGTAGGCCATGTGAAGTCTCACATGGTACAAGAGGGAGCCTGATCTGGTGGATTCCTTGTTAGGGAAAAACCTTAGTGTAGGCATGGCCAGGATGACGGCTTTGTTTTGTAAAGACCTTATTATGATGACTTAGTCGCACGCCTACGGAAGCATGTAGTAGCCGACAACATGAGTTAATCATATCTTGTGGATAAAATTCTACAATCTCTGTGGAGTGTATAAACTATCCTAGATAGCCATGCTTATGGTCATGGGCAAGCTGAGTAAAGTTTTTCATGGATTAGACTTTGTTTTTCAAAATGGTTTACAAAATACTTCTGAATGGATAGAATCCATAAGAGATCTTGAAAAAGATGGTATGAGTGGGATGCCCATGGTTAGGTTAGTGTGGGGAATAGACCTGCACTAATGATATTAATTTTATTTACATTATTGTCTTTACTTACTGTATTAAATTCAGCAATTTTCAATCTATTTACTGTATTTCTTTAAATATTGCTTTACACTCAAACTAACCCTATGTACCTTTCTTTGTTGTCTTTATCATTATATTGCATTCTCCTATATGACTTGCGGAGTACAAGTTTCTACTCACCCTTGCTATCTCATCTTAGAGGATGATAACTTCGACTATGGAGAAGACCTGAATAAGTAGGCCATGTCTTACTGTCATTTGCCTATGTGCAGACTCAGTAGGCTTCTTCTGTTTTGGTATTTTTCTTCCACTACTATTATTTAAATTTGGTCTATAGGTCGTGGATGTAAAATTTGGCCATCAGGCCCATATTTAGTTAATGAATAAATATTATTATGGTTGATATTTATCTTTGTTGTTCACTATGTATACTAGCTGATCCTAGACTAGTGTGATTTTCATAGTGGATCCAGAAGTCATTGCTCTGGGGTCCGACACACCCTACTGTCCAATGTCCTATGTACGGGTGCAAAAGAAACAGATAATTTTCGTCCAACCGACCGTTTGAAGGTTTATGGAATAAATACAGAATGGAGAAATGGATATCTAGTATTATCCGTGTCTGACTCTGATTCCAAGAAAAAAATATGGAATAGGATACTGGATGAGCGATATGCATCTATATCTGCTCTGATTGCACCCGTAGGCTGGAAGTAACACCTTAGCTTCCTCAAAGTTATAAGAGGTCGTATAACAATTTTTTGTATTTCTAGATATCGCTCTTTTGGTCCATGTAAGACTTTGTTTACATAACATACTTATCATTTGATATTGTCACGTTCAATAACTAGAACTGCATTTACTGCTTGTGGCGTAGCAGCCAAATATAAAAGCAAATATTCTCCCAGTTTTGGAGATACTAAGCCAGGACACTTGTCAAGTATTTCTTAACTTCTTCAAAGATATCATTGGCTTATTTAGTCCATTCAAAACTTCCATGCTTCCGAAATAGTTTAAAGAAAAGTAAGTCTTTTTCTCCTAACCTTGCTATGAAATGATTTAACACTACCATACAATTGGTTAGTTTTTTTTTACTTCTTTGTGATCAAAGAACACATCTACTTGATGGCCGCTATCTTTTCTGGATTAGCTTCAACCCCTCTAGCTAAACTAGGAAATAAAGATGCTTTCTAGAGAAAACTATGAACACATATTTCTCCCTATTTAACTTAAGGTTGTGTCTTCTTAAGTTAGTGAAAATTTCCTACAAGTTGGAGATATGGTCTCAGATGTTGACACCTTTTACTACCAAGTCACCAACATAGGCCTCTATGTTCTGACCAATCTGTGGACTAAGGGTTTAACCCTTGAAAAGTAGCACCATCATTTTTAAGTCCAAACAATATTTTGATAGTTCCCGAAGGCTTGTCCTTGTCGAAAGGTACCTCCTTGACTTGGTTAGAGGGTTTTGGAGCTACCTTTGGTCTTAAATGCTTTCCCTGCATCAAAGGTGAGTTAGCATTTCTGGTCAATAATTCATCAACTAGTTCAAGGGATTTACGATCAAAGGCATAAGCCATTTTTCTATCTTCTTGGACCATTATGACTCATTTTGGCATGACATTTTGAGATATTGGTAACCGTAATGTGTGACTACCAGAAATTTGTCTAAAGCCGGTTAGCCAAGGATCCTATTATATACAGTTTTGAAATCTACTACATCGAATTAGATCTTTTCTGTTCGAAAGTTATCAAGACTTTCGAACATAAACGTTAGGGATACTTACCCGATTGGTTTGGCTGAAGATCATGTGACTATACCATCAACTACAACTCGATTAACCTTACATTTATTTATAGTAGGTTCTACAATGATAGGGAACCTACCTTATCAAGTTGAAGGGATAGGGCAGTCTTCTCGAATAAAGGAGATGGCTGTTAACAACCATCTAGATGGCTTGATGACGACTGGTGCATCAGTGAGGTTCACCTCACATTCTATTGTCTTCAGTTGTCATCTAGGCTTGTGGGAGGAGGATCCACCAAAAATCACATCAATAGTATACTCTGGCTCCTGGTGCTCCATTTCTTCATCGCCATCTTTATCCTTTTTGGTGCTTAGTTCTCCAACCTCCATATAGAGGGGAGTGAATCCTTACCAGAGTAGTAATCCTCATGCTTCTTTTCCTAAGCATGACAGTTACGGAGATCATACCCTACCATTTGGAGGAATGGACACCACCTTTTGCTTTTCTTGGATTCATCAACCAGAGTCTTTCATTTATTCTAACTAGAATAATCCTTTTTACTCTTAGGGTATTTTTCTAAAATCACAAGTGTAGGATCAAGGATGACCGACTAAAGGGGGGTGAATAGGAGGTTATAAAAATCTTATCTAATTAAATAAGTTATAACAATTTATCACAAGACAAGAATGCTATATGAACCAAGCCTATTCAATTCTAGTATTTCTAAGCAATCAATCTAGCATAAGCTAACAAGTACAATATAGAATATGAACAATGTATCAAATTGCTTAATAAAGATATAAATACTAAAGCAAGGTAAAGAAATGATAACAATGAGACACGCGATATTTTCCCGTGGTATCGAAGATTTGCCGGTCTTCACTAGTCCACGTTGAGGAAAGTCCAAGCGCCCTTGGACCGGCTCCACGAATTAAGCCTCACTCCTCGATCACTAGTGGTAGCCCTTCCTCTGCTCCGGAGATGGCGAGCTCCAAACCACTTCACAAAACGGCTCAGGCTTCTACACAATCTTCTTTGAAGAAGTCACCTCGCAATCAACTTCCTCGCCGTCTAAGTGCCAGCAAGCACCAAGAGAATAGATCACCAATTTCGCTTGACGGCGCTCAAGTGCAAATGAATCAACTAGAAATGAATGCACTTGAAAATCTCTCCACACCTCAAAATGAATACTCAAGTGAGAAAAGAGAGGAGTGAATGCTCTAGGACTCGAATATGATCAATGCAAGTTCAGCAACTTGCCCTTAGACAGGTGGAGGGGTATTTATACCCTCACCAACCAAAACTAGCCATTGCAAAAATTTATTCTGAAAAATCAGGGAAATCGGAACTACTACAGTACAAAGTGCGGAACTACCAACTTTACTGTAGCACACAGTAACGGCTATGTCAGACGTGCAGAACTAGCCATTTTAAATTCAGAGCAGTACTACTGCCGTTGTAAGTACGATACTACCGTACTGCGGTAGTTCCACAAGTCAGTGTGGTACTACCGCACTACGGTTGTTCCGCCGTGCTAGTTCTGGTACTTCCGATTTCTGACCAGTTAAGTTTTTCTCAGTGTGCTCTCTGAAAATAACATACCGAAAATCGGTAGTTCCGCAGTACCATGCAGTACTAGCGCACTGCGGTAGTTCCTCCTTTGAAAATCCGGTACTACCGATTTCTGTTGAGTCTAAGTCCCCGGAAGGGTGCTCTCTGGAAAAAATGTACCGCACAAAAACTGGTACTACCGCATTGTGGTAGTTCTGCTGCTTGCACGCCGGAATTACCGCACTGCGGTAGTTCCGCAGTAACTGGCGGTACTACTGATTTTGCTGAGAGAGCACAATGAGTTTTCAAACATATTTTCATTTGCATGCATAGTCCTAAATTGATCCAATAAGCACCAAAGCATGCTATCAAGCTACTTTCAATAATCCCTCTTAATAGTACGGTATTTAGCTTATAATCCGGTCTTCCGCCTTTTCTCCTAAGACCGGTAAAATAAAAAATGATCCTATATTTCATGTATCTTGGCTCTTGATCCTTCTCAAGTCCATTTTTCATGCAGCTTGTTCTTGTCCATTGCATACATGACAAATCTTGTCTATACAATTTTAGCACACACATTAGTCCCATATTCATAAATCATCATTAATTACCAAAACCCTAAATTTAGCGGCCTAGATGCTTTCAACAAGGAGGGTATTGGGCTTGCGATTTATTTTACCCTTTAGTGATTTTTTATGTTATTTTCCTTCTTATTTAGGCCTGGTTGAGGAATCTTCGCTATTCGATCAATGGCCATATTCCATTCGATCGTTTCGCTAGTGGCAGCATACTTATCGGCTATATCGAACAATTCGATGATTGTCCATAGAGGGTTCATTATAATGTCCTCTGTAAACTTCCTTTTCCTTAGACTAGTCTTGAATGCCTGGATAACAGAAGAGTCTACCACCTCTGGGATGGAGTTATGAACATGACTAGACCTTTTGATGTATTGCCGCAAGGTCTTATTGGACTCTTGTCAAATTTGATGAAGGTTTATCTTCTTTCGTAGGGCCATCATATGTCCCCTAAAAGTTGGCGATTAGCATATTGCAAAGTTGTTCTCAAGTGTAGATTGATCCTACCAGTTGGTCGAGCAACCATGACTGGGTAGAATCCTCAAGAACTATTGGCAAATAATTTTCTATCACATTGTCATTGCCTCCTGCAACCTTGATTGTAGTAGTATAAATCTGTAGAAATTCTAATGGATTTTGCATTCCATCGAATTTCTCATGATTTACCGGTTGGAACCTTTTTAGCCATTGCGCCACTTGAAGGCCTACGGAGAAAGCCTGACAACCCATGTTTAGGTCATGCCGCCTTCTCTAGAAGGGGTTTGTATTGTAATTCATCAGAGGCCTATTCCTCCGATACTCGTATTGGGGTGCTAGTGCCACAATCTGGTTGTGGACACTCAAATGATGTCTCTAACCAAATGCTTGGTTCAGGTGATGACGTAGATCACTAGGATCGTATCTCCGATTTTGTCCCTCGTGATGAAGGGGTTTCCTTCATTGTTGAAGAGACTTCTTCCCTTATGGCTTCCTTATAAGAATCATTGAGCGGGTCTTGTGCCTACTGACAAATTATTGTCAGCTCAACCACGTTGGCTTCTACCATGCGAGGAATGCACAGATGAAGTCAACGTTTGGCTTTGCGATTGCTTGTGCTCCTAGCACATCTCCGTGTGTTGCATGGTTTGTTAAAGGATCTCCAATACCTGACCTGCAACTTGAGCATATCTCGGGGTTTTTGCTAGAGTAGGGTCCAAGTTGTTATGAATAGCATTCACACGTTACATATTTCGAACATTTACCCAAGGCCTTGGAGTGTTTTTGTTGGCGGAAGGGGTACAATGACTCGAGTTTCGACATGAGTCTTCTTCTTGCTCCACACGACTCAGCAAGCACGAAGGGGTAGAAATAGGTGGATTAGATGGCTGATGTCCACTAGTTCTGTTATTTCTAACTCCTTGGGGTGAAGTTGGAGCATTCATACCATTCCGACTAGTGGATCATAGAGAAGTCTATCGTGAAGAATCATGCACGGCATTTGCAGCAGTATCACTGACTACATTAACTTCATGCTTATAGTAGGAATCTCCTGACAAACTCCCATCAAAACTAAAGACATGTTTGGTAGAGCTTCTACTCTCAACTTCTTAAAACACCCTAATTATGCTTCTCGCGAGGAGCAGAGCCTAAAATGAATTAGCTAAGAGAAACTACCTTAAGGTGGATTCTCGTGGGGAGCCAGCAAACCCAAAATGAATTTACCCTTAGAAGTACGCAGAAATTACCCATTTTTTGCCATATATACGGCTTCGCTTCCTCTCCCGTCTATTTCCCACTCGAGCAGAGAGACTCTTGCGTGTATGAGCGAGGAGAGGCGAGTGGGTGACCTCAGCGAGAGCAGGCACTAGCAGCGTCGATGACTCATCTCGCTGCTACTCCTTTGCCTCGCCACCGAGATGAGCACCGCCAAGCCTGACCACCGGCACCACCACCCGCCGTCCCTCTAGGACCTCTCTTCCCTGATCTCTTCATCTGTCCTCCTGCCTCTGGCCTCCCTGCGTCCCGAGGCCCTGGCCTCCACCCAACCGCTGCCTCCCCCGCTGCTCTCCCTCGACAACCTCTCCTATCACTCCCCTTCCCTGCAGCTCCCCACCCCTCCACAGGCAACCATCACCCTGTCACCTCCGCCCCCTCGCACTAGCCTCTTCTCCCCGCTACGCTCCAATAGCCCCCCACCCCCATGACGTGGTGGTACCCCTCAACGGAAGAGAAGACTAGGGATGGTTCCCTAGTGGATGGCCTTGTGCATCAGCAATAGTCCCCGAGATAGCGTCGGGGAAGCAGTCGCAGCAGCAGCAGCAGATGGCACTCACCATACCGCCGCCGCCTAGGGAGGTTGTGCGGCTGGAGATGTCGAGGAATTCCTTGCCCGCCACTGGCCGGGTCGATGAGGAGCAGTGGGTCACCATTTTTGAGTATTCGGCCTCATCTCTTGCTGGTTTGATGGGACGAATGTGTTATATTTGTGATGGAATTTGTGGCGTTGGCTTCATATAGTTGCATATGCTTTGTGTTGTAGTAGATTAGAGTTATTGTTGTTGAAGAATTGGGTAAATGGATTAGCATATATAGAATTTGTAGTTCTATCTTGTATAGTTGTAGCAAGTCTATGCGATCAGGGAGAACCATGTAGTGATGCGCTGATGCAATTGTGAAATTCTATGTTTTTTAAAATCAATTTGTGTTATTGATACCAAGATTAGCAATATGACCTTAGCTGGCAGCAAGATTTGAATCATTTGCATGTTGAAACTTGGAAGATCCTTTGGCTAGAACAATCATTTTGGGACACAAAACTATTACTCTATTGGCTTTGTCTCTCTGACTCTCTTCCCATATTTTAGGAACTTTTTTCTATTGGGATGATGCTATCTGTAATTTTGCATCTACATTTTACATGCACTAGACAGTCATACATACCATCCAGTGATCCGAAAACAAGTGCATATGCTTTGATTGATATCATTGAATTTGGAAAGATTTCATGAATATATATCCATAAGACCATTTGTGCACTTAAGTGTATCTTTTTCTTTTGCTATCTCATTTAAAGCAAATCTAATATTCGAACTTATGATTGTGATTCATGCTTTAGTGCTTATGTTTTTAATGTGAATGGTGTTCTGATAGTAATAATACTTTGGAACTATTACCAAGTGCTGAATGCATTTAAAAGACGAGAAGGGTGATCTGAAAAAGAAAATAGTCTTGTCTGGCCTTATGAATAGCCATGCCACCTTTTTCTCATGGTTCGTATTGCATTAGCATTTATGCTATAGTACTGACTATAGTTGCATACATCATCTCGACAGAGCAATCTATTATTGTTGAATTGCTGTGTAAGCTCATACTAATAATACATAACTTATATTTTGGTTTTTTAGTACTATGGCTATGACTTTGATACAATCATATTGTCTTTGTAGAAATGAACATTTTGTAGAGGCTTATAGAGCCTGTTGGTGATAGAACCCATGTTTAAGGCTATAAAAAAAAACTCGACGCTCGCGAGCTACTCAAGATTGGCTCGTTCTAGGCTTGATTCAAGCTCGGCTCGAGCTTTAAATGAGCCAAACTCGATCTTGATTTTGAGCTCGCGAGCTTCACCGAGCCGAACTTGAATAGTTCACGAGCCTCGATTCGAGCTTAAATAACGATACATATTAATTCTTACAGAGCTTATCCGAATCGAACTCGAGCTTGAGTTTTTCTTATTGTTGAAAATTAGTGTATATTTAAATTATTTTGACTGTTATCGAGCTTACTCGAGCCGAGCTCGAACTCGAATCTTTCTTATTTTTGAAAATTAGTGCATAATAAATTATTTTAATTGTTATCGAGCTTCAACGAGCAAAGCTCGAGCCTACTCGAGCTTAGACCGAGCCGAGCTTGAGCTCAGGTTCAGGCTTGGACCCCAACTAGAGCTCGGCTTGAGTTTCTACTGAGCACGAGCCTAGAAGACCAAGCTCGCTCGAGCTCGACTTGTTTACAGCCCTACCTATGTTTCAGATTTGCCAACAGTACATAGTGCTCATTTGCAGAGGGACAACTATTTACATGAATAGTGTATGAAGTTTCTTCTATAGCATTGCCATCTCTCAATAATTGGGAAAAGATGAACTAAAAGAAACTGCAATAAGAATACCCAAGCTGAAACAATACTGTACTGAATTTCTAGTGTTTTGAAAGCCATCGTCATAGTATTCTCCTCCTGTTGTACTTAACTGTCAGAGAATGCTAAAAACGTAGTTTCTGAAAATGGTCCATTCTTTCAAACATGGTTTGTTACTTCTTTATCAACATCATATAAATTCCTTAGTAGTGACTAGGAAATGCTCTTTTGCAGGCCAGTTTATCTGCAGCAATAGGCAATGTGATTAAAAAATGGTATAGGTAGTTACGAGGTATGCTCCTAGTATTTTCTATCTTGTCTTTGATGCTACAATGCATAAAATCCTTTTGCTCATTTCTGAACTGTTTTCTTCTATATATGCAATTATTAATATATTTTTTCTTCTTTTCAAGTGTTTCTTATGTTCAATCTGCGTAAGCTTTGAAGAACTATCCAACTATCACAACCGTGCTTTTTCAAACAAATGACAAAAAATAGGACAATGTCTGGGAATAAACTGCATTCCATGGATGGAATAGGACCATGGCCAATTAGACATTTGCATGCTGTGCTTGTGTGTGTATGCCCGCACTCATCTGAATGCCTTGGTGTGTTCTTCTGTTTTCTGACAGATATGGTTGTCCTGGAGTTCAAGCACTACGTGTCTAGTTTGAGATGGAGGCAAACCATCATGAGTAGGAAAAATCATAGGGAGAAAACGAATGAGACAGACGGTTTCTACGAAGGCATTAGGAAGCTCCAAACCAAAGATAAGATATCAACGTGGCGAAGATTTTGGCCAGTTGATGTCTTGAAGTGAAGATATACATATGTGCCGCCTGCCTACATATCGCCATCCTGTTGTATAGTTGTCGAGCTACGGCACTCCGTGTTCATCTGAGTAATTCACTCACCTACTGCTCTTGTCCTCCTGCATTTTTGGTAGTTGAGCTTAGATAACGCAGAAGATATGTTCTATCCAAGATCCATTAGAGGAGCAACAGTAGGTAATGGTTATGAATGATGTATAGCCTTACCCAGTTTTTGGTTTGTCCTGTGCCTACTGTTGTCGGATCCTAGTTGATATATGTAACTTAGAGCTATAATTCTTCTGAATTCTATTATATGACAAATCACGATATGGTTATAGTCGAGCTAATGTTTCTACCATATTTGTCAAAGTTCTCAATGTACGCAGTGGTGTTAGCTTCGCAGAAAGCGTGCTTTAGCTGAAAGTTCTGCATGGATTTGACGATGATCATGTGCCTAATTTCTGGCAGGTGAGCAGTGCTAGGTTTGCAAGTCTTTGCGGATGAATTGGGGGATAGAGTAATGCCTAACTCTGTTTTGATGATAGCTTCGGGAACTATCCAACTTCTCTGAGAATATGCACTCTCGGTCTCAGTAGCCTTGGAATTTCATCATTTGTATACAACAATAAAGGAATAAGACATAAATACAGGTGAGGTGTTACAATCAGGGGTATCATGGTCTATTTACCTTCAATCTGCCCTTATTATGTTTTTGGAGCCAACCTACCAGCCAAATGGTTTCCAAGGGTACCTTCAGATTCTCAAAGAAGTGGAATCTCAGATAATCAGGAGCAAAAGCTAAAAATTAAGAATCTAGAGCTATACCAAACAGGCCCTAAGAGAGAGCCTTCTATCACTTTGGCAAGTAGCTTCCACGAAGAAGAACGATTGGAGACCAACGTCTTTGGAGAGCTATTTGGTGGACTCAATTTGATCTAGCGAATTGCCGATTAAATGATGGGTGTTATTATCTTCACCTACCTCTACTGGGGGTAACTTCATTGATACCGTGACTAGGTGTCAATGGCTCCCGTAATATGTAGGAGCTATTGGTGACTAGCGGTTGCCCATAACTGCATTGAGAGCACTCTGACCCTTGAATCAAGGTGTTGCACTCTTGTTATCATTTTTGCTGGATGTAACATCATGTTTTTCTAGAGTTTATAAAGTCCTGTTTTCAAGAATAATTTTTCTGGAATTTTCTGGAATTAAAACAAGCTTAAAATGAATTTTTAAAATTTAAAATAATTTAATATGATTAAAATAAACTTTAACATGAGCTGAAAATATTTTATTTGAGTTCCTTGTGTCTCAAGGAATTTTCTGGTATTTTTGGTGAATTTTTGAGATTTATTTGCTATTTTTGGGAGCTAGTTTGATTTTGTTCGAATTTATTAAAAAGAAAAAGGCGGGAAAATCCTTAAATGCCCCGTGGGCCGATCTCCCTCTGGCCCACGTTCCCTCAGCCCACCACACGTCGCCGTCCTAAACCGCCACCTCCCCTCGACCCATTCCCCGGCCCGCCTTTGCTCGACCGGCCCACTCCCGCGCGCCACCTCGCCCGAGCTGCTCGATGCACCACCTCCCCCACGTGGTGCGAATCCGCCGCCCAGGACCGCCTGTCGGAGCCATGTCACCCGCACCGCCGCGTCCCCAGGCCGCGCCGCGCGCACTCCGCCCTCGATCCGCGTGCCACCGACAGACCCCGCGCCCGCCTCGGTCTCCGCTCTCCACCCGCGCCGCGCCTGCGCCCGTGTCGCTTCCGCGTCGCTATGCACACCGCGCCCGCCACGCGTCGGAGATCCGACAACCGACGCCCTCCATCCTCGTCGCAGATCTAGATCTGAGCCAACAGCCCAGATCCCGCCAAGCGTCGCTATCTCCACCGTTCGATCCCGCCGCCGACGCCGCGCCCGAGCCCCGCCACGTCATCCCTAGCCCACATGGCAACCACATCAGCCCTAGTGCCACGTGGCATGCCACGTGTCATGCCACGTCAGCCAAAAACTGACCACCGTGTGCCACGTCAGCCACCACGATAGCAGCCACGTCAGCACTGCCACATGTCACCATCTCAGCCTGCCATGTCAGCCCTTGCACTGTTCCACAGACCCGGTCCACCGTAAACCTTTCCTCTGCCGTGCACTCGGTCCACAGTACAGTGTATTTTTTAAATTTCCAGTATTTTCCTGTAGGATTAATTTTCGAAGAGCCCATTCTCCTCCGTTTTAACTCCGATTGACCCCGTTCTTTTTTCTAAATTCATCTAAAATCGAGCTCTATCTTTTGGTTCTAGTTTCAAGGTTTTTGGAGTTCAGTTGCTTATCATTTTATGCATTTTTGTGTTTCTAGTCGTTTTCTCTCTCGTTAGATTCTGATTCCAGAGGAGCAGGAGCTACGCCAGAAGACCCCGAGTACCTCGCTGAGTACAACCAAGGCAACTCGTAACCTTTGATTATGTTGAACCCAGTTTGCAATCTAATATTTAATTATTTTATTTTAAATTACATTGCATCGCTATTTAATTACAAACCATTGTACTTGGTAGCTATTCCCCAGTTGGTTAACCTTCCCCTGTGATAATTTGTATGGCATGATGCCATTGTCGCCATATGTTGGGAAACTTATTAGTGATATTATGCTAGATATCATATGGGTTGTATTATTAGAATGCTTAGCCCCGCTTATATTTACGATTAGGTTTGTTAACACATGTGAATTATAAATTTGACTTAATGAGATATTGAACCGTGGTTGGTGCCACAATTATAAAATTTGTATCGTAACATTGGTGTGTCATTGGCAGTGGTTATACAAACTTGGTTTCCACTCGGGTGAGTGATCGTACAGTAAAGGGGAAAGCGTGGTTCGCTTCGTGGGATGTGGTAGCCTCGCCCGGGTACTCTTAAGTACTTAACTTTGTGTGCCATTGATCTGAGCTTCATCGTGCAAACCATATGTCTAGTATGGGATAGACCTGGCTAACTAATTTGGGATGTTTCAACTTTAATCTCGCCATCATGATGAACATATTTGCTAATTTTCATGTGGCACAAAGGGGGGTGTGATGCGAAACCCTAGCGGGCGGGATTAGGTTGGAATTGAATTTTGTAAAGGCCTTATTATGATTTCCTGAGATTAAGGCTAATCACATCGTGTGGGTACAGTTATGCAACCTCTGCAGAATGTAAAACTATTCGAATAGCCGCGTCCTCGGTCATGGACAATGATCGGTGATTTCACATAGGGTATAGCAATTTCATGAAAAATTGGTGGTTTATGTTGGAAGTGGACAGGTGATTCACTGTTAGTTTAACTCATGGATGGGAGGTCCGCGAGTGGTTTATTCCAATTCCTTTGATTATTTACTTATTATTATTTTATTTAAATTCCGCTTTCAATCTATTACTAGTACTTACTTTCAAATATCTTTTTATGCAAATTAACCTTTCAGCCCTCCATTGGTAAGCATTGCATACTATATTGCATTCAATTGTTACAAATGACTTGCTGAGTACCAATGTACTCACGGCTTTACGCCTATGTTGCTCAGTTGAGGAGGAGTATTATCAGCAGGAGGTTCTAGAAGGAGAGTACTTCGATGACTTCACATATTAGGACTTCGTTCTCCACTCGATAGCCTGTGGGCTTGTTGATTGGCCGCTACGCTTTATTTTAGATTTCCGCTGCTAGTTTTGTTAAGCCCCTCCAGCTAGAGATATTGTAAGCTTGAGTATAAGGTTGTACTTTTGAAATTTATTCTTATTTGAGGTTTTCCTTTATTTTAGCGTATGTATGGTTGTGATTACATCTATGTTTGACTGTGTGCACTAGCATGATCCTAGACTAGTGTAGTTTACACAGAGAGTCCGAATTTGCATATTCGAGTCTCGACACTGGACGAAAGTACCAAGCTTGCCATGGTGCCTGGGCATTCCGGTAAGGTTGGAATGTGTGATTCCCCTAGTAACGCTAATGATGGAGTGGCAAGTCTTCTTCCATCTAGTTGACTTCACTAGTCTCAAAGATTGGCGAGCCTGGGATGGAGGATGACGGCGAGGAGGCATCGTGTTCCATGGCGCGGATGCATGCGTCCATGTCGAGGTCGATCTAGTTTGCCAGATTGAACCAGTTCTCCTTATCCGAGGTTCATGCCATGATCGCATAGGTGATGTTGACATAAACAAGAGAGGATGATGATTGCTAATGAGAAACTTCAAGGACTCAGTGCCTTCTTCCCTACAGATGGCGCCAGCTAACGACAATCGAGCCACCGATCTTATGAAATATAAGAAAAAGGTTGGGTTCCTTGGAAGGATTTAGGACGGAAATGGATATGATCTTTATTGCTATGAACTATTTACAAGATGCTCTCAATAAGATATTACAAGAAGGATGCTACTAACCCTAGTTTCTTTAATCTCTATCTGATTGGGGATCTTGATTGATCTTCTAGGATTGGACTTCCAGCATTATTCTATTGTGTTGTGTTTGCATGTCGCTGTCCTTCATGTCTTATCTCATCAAGTCTTAAATAGCGCTGAAGGGGTGTCAATTATCAACGGAAGTAGGCACCTTATTGAATCATCCCGTCCAGTCAAGTTGGCGGTTACTATCAGAGAGAGATATATGATAATAACTGATCTTCGATTATTGTCAGTGGGAGAAAATCGTGGTGACAACTGCATGGCGATTGTTGTCAGAGACACATTGCTGAATCATTGTGTTATTTGAAGCTAATAAAACACATGTTTTATTCGTCGCACGAGAGGAGTTGCCTAAAAGCGGGCCCTTATACCAGTTCTTGAGATCTCCGAGCAGTACTGATGCAGATACGCATGTGTCTTGTACTTTTTAGTTAAATATATTATTCAACTGGAAAGAATTATTGAGCCACATGAAATATGGCCAGGTGAACTCATTGCAAACTAAACTTAATGTTTTTATTCATAAGGATAGAATACTACCTTATATTATCACATGGTGCATTTTCAGGTTTGTCAAATGGAAAATATTAGAACTGAGAGGGAGAAGCTGGAGGCTGGAGCCAAAGCAATGGAGAAGCACAAGAAAGAGGATAATCACATTAAGTGCCAAAGACATAAAGGAACAAAACACATGCGAATGAAGCCAACAAGAACAAAGCCCATGTAGCCGGATGGAGCACACAAGAGAAAAGTCCATGTGGATAGGGGAAAATTCCCATATGGTGGGAGAGCAAAAAGGGGGAGCCCAAGAACTTAAAGTACAAATTTTGGATAAAGATTTTTAAGCCCAATTCGGACTTCCCACGTGCTCAACCCAATTCAAACTCGGATTCAACTCACAACTCAATTCGGACTCAATTCGGGATAGCCTAACAGACAGTTACTAAAAAGGCCGTAACTTTCACAAACGGAGTCGATTCAGGTGTTCTTGTACTCATTGGAAAGCTTATTTCAAGTGCTACGCAATGGATAAGGCCCCACCTTCAAATTTTTCATGAATCATCTGCTATGACCGAAAGAATGTGACGGGTGTAAAATGTAGTTTCCTTTTCTTGAGAGTTCGTGTCTAAAACCATATAGGGCTTAGTTGTACTCGGTTTGGGGACCATATAGACATCCTAAGAGGCTATATAAGCCTTGTATTAACAACCTTTAGGGCTCAAACCACTTTTGAGAATTAATCTACTATTGTTCATGCTTGAGTTATTTCATTGATGCCAAAGTTCCGTGAGGAATTAGGGAGTTTCTTTAATCAAGATCGTTCAGCCTTTTCGCTAGGAATTGGGTGCATGATAGATCTTCGCTTGGTGGTCGATGAAATCGACGCAACTGTGTTTTGGCGGATTAAAGAGTGTTCATCCCTTGCACTGGCATTGGAGGATCATTGCGATTCATCAAGACTCCCGTGAGTATCCATCCTACGTCGAGAAGATCGGGCGGCCCCGTATTATCTTGGTATCAGAGCGTGTTTCACTCGGTATGATCTTATCCCTTTACTTTTCAGTTCATTATTTCCTGTCCTATAGTCCATATAACCGAGAATTGCCTCACAAAAAAAATCCAAACCCTAATTTCGCATATGTTATTTTCATGAGTTTTATTAAGTCTTGATCCATTAGAAATTTTATTTACGTGCTGATCGTAGTGTCCTTTGCGTAGCTTAATCATTGCATCTTTAATTCTTAAAAAATCCACTTGTTGATCTTTCAATTAGCATTCCAAAAAGGGAAACTTCGTCATATACCCTCCTCACATTTGAGAGTTTCAGGATTTACCCTCCCGAGTCACTGACACGTGGGGTCAGAATGAGTCACTGACATGTGGGTCGGAGGGTAAATCCTGAATTTCAGTCTAAGAGGAGGGTATATGATGAATAATTCCTTCCAAAAAAGTAGATTCAATTTACTTTTCGAATTCTTGTTCTTGCTGGCCACGTAAGATCTTTGTGCATCTTGAAAGAATATCATATCCGAACATATTAGAGTTTCCTTTTTTCTTGATTGATTTGGCCGCAAGAAACCCTAGCTACCACAAGTTTGTACCACAAAGAATCCTGAACGGACACGTTCAGATCATCCGAAGTTTGTTGCAATTTGAATTTCGAGCGTCTGTTGAGATTTTCACTTAAATCCTTTGACCCTTGAGACTAGTCTTTGATAATTGCTTTAGGGCTATTCTAGAATTATCTACACGTTATTGAACAGCTTTGGATTTGTGTAGAATCAAGGAACAACAAAACTCTAGTTCGGCTTTGAGTCAAAAAAAAAGAAAGCAAAATAAAAAGGCAGCTGATTAAAAAAAGAGAGAAGTCACGACTTGAGCATAGAAAAAAGGAAAAAAAAAGAGAAAAGAAAGCATTGGCCGAATTTGCGTGAGTTAAGCTTAGTCCATAATTTCAGATTGTGTATTTAATTTCTTTGAGCAATCTTGTGCCCTTAAATTCAAAGTATTGCTATTGGCTAGCGTATCTCCTAGTACTTGATGTGAAACGAGCTAATATTTTCCGATTGTTTCTTTTAACTCATTCTTTTATTTGCATTGCGTCACATTAATCGTTGCATGTGCGTTCATACACTTCACTTATATCTTTTGGATCAGCATACAGGCAAGAGTTTTCTAGCTTGGATTATTACTTAATTCAATAACATTGTGAAATTCAGATTGTATAGGATAAATACTTCCTAACCAAGCTCCACTAAACATTCTTTGCCGTGCAATTGTGGGTCACTTTTAAATTCACTTGATCATCACTTGTTATTATAGCCATGTAACATCCTGATTTTCTGGAATTTTTAAAACCTTGAATTTGAAAATAAAATTTTGGAATTTTTTTGGAATTAATAAAGCATAAATTAAATTTTTAGAATTTTAAAAGGATTTAATATGATTAAATTAAACATTAACATAAGTTAAAAATATTTTATTTGGATTTCTCAAGTCTCAAGGAATTTTCTGGTATTTTTGGTGAATTTTTGGGATTTATTTGCTATTTTCTAGAGCTCTTGTGATTTTATTTGAATTTCTGAATTGGAAAAAGATTTGAAAATCTCAAAAGCCCCTCGGGCCAAATCTTCACCGGCCCAACCCTCACCGCCCTCTGCCCACTCCCGCGCGCCGCGGCCACCTCACCCCGCCTGCGCGCATGCCCAGCCATCCGATCCTCGCCCGCGCGACGTGGCGGCCATCCCGCGCATCGCACGCGCGCGTCATCCCCGCGTTGCCCTAGCGCCCGCCCCACCTCCCATCCCACACGTTCGCCATCCGTGCGCTCCTCGCTGCGTTGCCCTAAGCCGCCGCCACCTCCCGCTCGCGCCCGCGTGCACTATCCGCGCGTACCTCGCTCCGTCCCAGCCATTAGATCATCCGCATCTCCACGCAGCCCCATCGCGACCGTCCACGCGTCGCGGGTGGAGTCCCCGTCTCCGAGTCGCCCTCGCTCCCGTGCCGTCTCCCTCCCGGCCATCCTCGGTACACGTGCCTATAAAGCATCACCGCCCTCGGTTCGCGTGCTCCATCGCCACCGCTGCCGGTCTCCGCCTCCGTCCTCGCCGTGTGCTGTCACCCCGCTATGCACCACCGCCGTGAGACCCGTGCTTGGTCACCGCCTCCGAACTCCGCCGCCGGTAAGCCGTTGCCGACCCCGTCGTCCCCATGCCCACCGGAGCTTCTCCCCCTCCGCCGCCCCTCGCGCCGGCGTCTTGTGCCGCTCCGCCGAACAGCCGTCGGCGGACCCCGCGGAGCGCCGCCCCTCGGGCCGCGTTCTCGCGACCCAGCACACGCGCGCACCTGCGCCCGCGCCCTGCCTCGGTTCCGCTGCCCGCGTCCACGCCCACACCCACGCGCTCGCGTCCGCGCGACGCTTCACACGACGCACCGTGCCACGCATCGATGATCCCGCCGCCCCGCCGCTCAGATCTTAGCCGTCGCCTCAGAACCGGACCGACGGTCTAGATCGCACCACACGTCCATTTCCCAAGCTGTCGGATCCACGCCGTCGCCGCGCCCGCACCCGAGCCACGTCAGCCCTAACACGTCAGCGTGCCACGTCAGCACACCCTACCACCTGTCGCCACGTCAGCCAAAACTCGCCCCCGGGTGCCACGTCAGCATGCCACGTCACCTGTGACACGTGTCAGCACCAGCGCGTGCCACGTCAGCCCTAATCCGTCGCGTAAGCACCGCCGCCCGCATACACTGTTACATGGACCGAGTTCACCGTAGACCAGTTCTCCCGTGCACCGGGTTCACAGTACAGTAACCCTTTTTCAATTTTTAGCAACTTCTTTAGATTAGATTTTCCGAAAGACCATTCTTCTCCGTCCTAGCTCTGATTGACCCCCATTCTTTTTTCTAAATTCATCTAAAATCGAGCTATAGCTTTTGGTTCTTGTTTCATGGTTTTTGGAGTTCATTTGCATATCATTTTGTGTGTTTTTATTATTTTAGTCGTTTTCTCTCTCGTTAGATTCGGATTCCGGAGGAGTAGGATCTACGCACGAAGACCAAGAGTACCTCACTGAGCATAACCAAGGCAAGTCGTATCCTTTGACCATGTTGAACTTAGTTTTCAATCTATTATTTAATTATTTTATTTTAAATTACATTGCATCGCTAATTATTACAAACCCTTGTAAATGGTAGCTATTGTCCGAATTTGATTAATCCCTCCTTGTTACTTTGAATACCCTGATACCATTGTCACCTTAGGTTGGAAAACATACTAGTGATGCTATGCTATTTATCACATGGGTTGGTACGATAGAATGCTTAGTCTTGCTTATAATTACGAATGGGTTCGTCATCACATGTGACTTATTAATTTGACTTAACGAGATATAGAACTGTGGTTGGTGCAACGTTTATTAAAATTTGGGCCATGGCATTGGTGTGTCATTGGCGTTGTTATACAAAACTGGTTTTGCACTCGGGCGAGTGATCGTGCAGTAAAGGGGGAAGTGCTGAAGCACTTCGAGGAATGTGGTAGGCTCGCCTGGGTAGACTTAAGGACTTAACTTTGTGCGCCATTGATCTGAGCTTTATCGTGCAAATCACATGTCTAGTATGGGATGGACCTGACTGATTAATTTGGGATGTTTCAACTTTAATCTTGCCATTGAGATGAACATGGTTGCTAATTTCCATGTGGCGCAAGGGGGGTGTGATGCGAAACCCTAGCGGGCGGATTGAGTTGTAACTGAACTTTGTAAAGGCCTTGTTGTGATTTCCTTAGGCCGAGGCTAATCACATCGTGTGGGTACAGTTGTGCAACCTCTACAGAGTGTAAAACTATTCGAATAGCCGCGTCCTCGGTCATGGACAATGCTCGGTGATTTCACACGAGGTATAGTTATTTCTGAAAATTTGTGGATTGTGGTTGGGCAGTGGATAGTTAATTCACTGTTGGTTTAGCTTGTGGATGGGAGGTCCACAAGTGATTATGTCAATTCGTTAGATTATTTATTTACTATTGTTTTATTTAAAGTTCGCTTTCAATCTAATTACTGTATTTACCTTCAAATGTCATTTTATGCAAATTAACCTTTCTGCCATCCTTTGGTAAGCCTTGCATACTATATTGCATTCATTTGTTACAAACGACTTGCTGAGTACCAATGTACTCACGATTTTATGCCCAATGTTGCTCAGTTGAGGAAGAGGAGTACCACCAGCAAGAGGTTCCAGAAGGAGAGTACTTCGACGACTTCACGGATTAGGCTTCGTTCTCCACTCGGTAGCCTGTGGGCTTGTCGATTGGTCACTACACTTTATTTTGGATCTTCGCTGCTACTTTTGTTAAGCCCTTCGGGCTAGTCTATTGTAAGCTTGACCATAAGGTCGTACCTTTTGAGATTTATTGATATTTGAGTTTTTTCTTTATTTTAACGCGTATATGGTTGTGATCACCTCTATATTTGACTGTGTGCACTAGCTTAATCCTGAGACTAGTACAGTATATACAGAGAGTCCGGATTTGCATATTCGGGTCTCGACAAGCCACCACCTAGTGTAAGTTTCTTTTGGTCTTAATTCACTTTGGAAAGGTAAGAACTTTACTTGAAAGAGAAAAACGTGAGATAGAGTGAACTCCACATATCGTATATATGTTGTGGTATTTGTGTGTTTTTTGTGCCACTAATCATAACAGGTGGAGACAATAACATGGGAGAGGAGTATACCCCGACAAGTCGTTTTCAATTTCAAGCATTGAGAGGGACTTTGCGCAATAAGTTCACCGCCACTTCTTCCACCTTAAAAGAGCAACTCAAGGCGGAGATCAACAATTCTGTGCAAGATATGCGCATAGAGATGAACCAATAAATGAATATACTACGTACCAACATTGTGAATGATGTGGTGCGTGCACTTCGTCCACAACAAGAAGATAGCTTTAATCCTTTCTATGGCAGTGAAGATCTAGAGGAGTATCTTGAGTAGGAATGGCAAATGGAGAAAGTGTTCAGATTTCAAAAGATTTGCAAAGCCTAAGAGGTGATGCGTGCCACTAGAGAATTTGAAGATTATGCACATAGTTGGTGGCAACAACGATTTAAAGAAGAATTCATTAAATCTTGATCAGATTTGAAGGCACTCATGAGTAGAGAATTTGTGACATCGTATTATGCGCGGGGATTGCTTCACCGCCTGGAGAGTATCAAACAAAGGAGAAACATTATTCAAAAATATTATTTTGAACTATAAGATGCATTACGTCGGGCCGGTATCACTAGTGAACCACAAGAGAAGGTATACTTCAAAGGAGGATTGAATTTTAAGATCGTCGTTACACTTCAACATAAATATTTTGGTAATATGCAAGATCTTGTGAACTATGCTATTGAAGAGGAGAAGAGAGTTATGGAGAGACGTACACCACAGTTCCCTCCATATCCATACCTCAATTCTTCTATCCCTACTAGTGTGACACATGAGAAGATGATCGAGCATGTGACTTTCCCTTCGGTCAAAAAGACATATAGTAATATTTCAAATCTACTTATAGCTCTTGAGATACACCATGACCCATGCGAGATCAGAGCCATATAGCCAAATTAAGTGAGAGTGATAAAAAGAGTAAGCTGTATGATTCCACCATATATGAGGTTGAGAGCATCCAAATTGAGAGCGTGAGAGAGACACCAAAAGAAAAGATAGAAGTAGAAGATAGACAAAGTGAGGATGAATATGAAACTAATACATTAATGTCTATTTCTAGTGTTGTTTCTCACATTGTGCAGGTTGATATTAAAGATGAAGAATTGAACATTCAACAATCGGCACCTTTAAAGGCAAATGAGGAGGAGATAACCACGAGAGGGAATGAAGTGTTTGCTGCCCCGTGGGTACATTCTAATAATTTTAAACCTCCAGCACCTACATCATCTGAGGAGGATGATAAAGGTAACAATATTGGTGCTGAATTTAATTATTCAAATGTGAGTAATTGTGATAACTCATATGATCAACCGAAAACTCCATATTCTGAAATTTCTATGTTGAATTTACATAATATGGAATTGATTACTAATAAGAAAGTTCTTACTAGAATATCTCCTAATGATTCTTTGTGTTATATCATGTTTGATGATCCTAGGGAGCTATCTAATGTGATTGATAATGTTGCTAAAATTTCATGTTTAAAATCACTAGTTAGTACCTATGCCTATACATATAAGTTCAATTTGATTGGAGATTATGGAGTAGATGATAAATTTTATGTTCACAGAATTTGTATTACATGTGATAAGCTTGCTGAATTAAAATTGCATATTATAGATAAACATCCTTTTGTGCCATGTCATGAACACAATGAAATGAGTGTCAACAATAGTACTTGTTGTTTAAAAAGATTTCATAAGCCTACTTGTTTACCCTTTAATGTGCAATTATGTAAAAATACTCAGAGTAGCGCAGTCGAAGCATAGAAGGCATTCAAAAGTTTCTCCCCCATATCTGAATAACTAAATTTGATTTTGCCCATTAATGATCCATCCATGTCCTTAGAAAGTCGAGGACGATTTTCTTTTATGGGAGGGAGAATGATATAAATAACAATATTGCAATGTATACATCATTCGATCGCTATTACACTAATCGAATTGTGCAAAATAACGAGAATGATACAACAATTGATTCTTACATATACCATGCATATGTATTGTTTTTTTGTTTACTACACCTTCAGATGTTCACGATGTGCTAAGTAGAAAAAGTGTTGATGACAAATATATGTACCATGCATACACGTTGTATTCTTTGTTTAGTGTAATTTCAGGCTATCAAAAGCCAAGGATGGCTTTTCTTGAAGAAGAGAGGATGATGTGAATACGCACGTGTCTTGTACTTTTCAGTTAAATATATTATTCAATTAGAAAGAATTATTGAGCCGTATGAAATATGGCCAGGTGAACTCATTCCAAACTAAATTTAATGCTTTTATTCATAAGGATGAAATACTATCTCATATTATCATTGGGTGCATTTTCAGGTTTGTCAAATGAAAGATATTGGAACTGAGAGGGAAAAGTTAAAGGCCGAGGCCAAAATAATGGAGAGACACAAGGAAGAAGATAACCACATTAGATGCCAAAGACATGAAGGAACAAAGCACATGTAGATGGAGCCAACAAGAACAAAGCCCATGTTGCTGGATGGAGTACACAAGAGAAAGGCACATGTGGATGGGGGAAAAAATCCACATGGTGGAAGAGCAAAAGGAGGGAGCCTAAGAACTGAAAGTATAAGTTTTGGATAAAGATTTTCAAGCCTAATTCAGACTTCCCACGTGTTCAACCCAATTCAAACTCGGATTCAACTCACAAATCAATCCAGATTCGGTTCGGGACAGCCTAACAAGTAGTTACTAAAATGCCATAACTTTCATAAATGAAGTTCGATTCAGGTGTTGTTGTACTTATTGGAAAGCTTATTTCAAGGGCGACGCAATGGATAAGCCCCCACCTTCAAATTTTTCACGAATCATCTGCTATGACCGAAAGAATGTGACGAGTGTAAAATGTAGTTTCCTTTTTTGAGAGTTCATGTCTAAAACCATATAGGGTTTAGTTGTACTCGATTTGGGGACCATATGGACGTCCTAAGGGGCTATATAAGCCTTACATTGACAGCCTTTAGGGCTCAAACCACCTTTGAGAATTAATCTACTATTGTTTGTGCTTGAGTTATTCCTTTACTGCCAAAGTTCCGTGAGGAATTAGAGAGTTTATTCAATCAAGATTGTTCAGCCTTTCCGCTGGGAATTGGGTGCATGATAGATCTTCGCTTGGTGGTCGGTGAAATCGATGTGAGTGTGTTTTGGTAGATTAAAGAGTATTCATCCCTTGCACTGGCATTGGAGGATCATTGCGATTCATCAAGACTCCCGTGAGTATCCATTCTACGTCGAGAAGATCAGACGACCCCGTATCAGGTACGCTGGTCGAATAAAATGTACAGTAAACCACTGAGTAAGGATACTCAAGCAATTTTCTTTGGAAGCTTACGACTGCATGAGTCTTGAGGCCTTAATTGAGTATTAAAGACATATTTAATGGATTATTTAATTCTCATCACATATGGTTCTTGGAAACAAATACTACCTCATGGACTCTAGGTATCCAAACAGGCCGAGGTATCTAGCCCTGTATCGGAACCTTAGGTATCATATTTTGGAGTTCCAGAATAGTTGTCACCCCGACGGGAAGCAGGAGGTCTTCAACTTCTATTACTCCTCCATATGCAACGTCATCGAGCGCGCATTTAGCATGTGCAAGATGAAGTGGTTATTCTGGACAACATTGTAACGTCATTGCTGGCCTGACACAGGTGACATCGCGGCCTCCTTAAATTATTCTTCTATGTACATTACAAATGTCCATATGCTATGTTTGTAATCCACTCTATATGTGAACATGGACCCAATATTCTAAAATGGCTTTGTCACGTATCACATCCTAAAGTGTCAGATACAACATTTGAAAAATCAGCTTAACAAAAAGTCAAAAGCCAACACCCGATTTAAACACCCGTAGATTCAGCCGTAACTGCCTGTAGTCACTACAATGCTATTCTACTCAAAAGCCAAAAACAAAAAAAAATCAAAAGCCACGACACTTTGAAACAGGGTCATACTCACGTGACTAACTTTTATAACATAAAAAGGAGCGGCGTGTTTCTGAAAATCTGGTTTAAGGTATTTTGCGTAGTGTAACAATGGCAGTATCATCCATTTCGTCGGCAGATGGACTATTCTATATATTCTGATTTCTGATTTCTACTACGACTGCTGTTTTATTGTTAGTACTCAGCAAGCTAGGAAGGGGAATTCAGATCTGATCTGCTAAGGTCTGTCTAACCGTTCTCATGCTATTGTTGTTGGTATCTGAGAGGTGAGCTGGCAGCTTTAGCCACCTCACTCCAGTGCAGGTGAGCGATGTAATGTTTCACCAAACCAACACACGGGGGCGGGGCCCACCGTATATCAACGAGAGATGTATTCAGCAACAATGCATTCCATTCTAGTACGTACTCAGTCGTATTCTACGCCCCGTACGTCGCCGACCAACCACCCTTTATAATTGTTTGTGTGTAGATGGTTGGGACCCGAGATGATGTCGGTGGCTCACCTGCCCTCGTATCGTTGCGTTGGCTGACCGGTGGAGCCCACCGCTTTGCATGCACCCTGCTGCTTAGAGGTGGCAATAGCACCAAACCCGACACCGATAGTGTTTTACTCTATTAGGCATGAGTCAGATTAATTTCTAACCTTGTGGGTCTCTTAATAGCGAAAATTTAACCCATCGTTCTCTCACGAGTTCAGTGCGTTCCTATAGTACCGAACCCGTAAACCTATGGATAATATAAACCCGTCCATAGGAGTTATAAACCCAAAGAAGCTGTCCATAGCCCCCACGGGTTCGGTATGTTGGCTTTGAGAACTTAGCTACCATTGTAGTTTGCCTTTATAAGTAATTTTAGTACTTTTTCATTTTGAGTTATGCATTGCTGTTAGTATGGTATGAACTTAGTGAACTATGAACTATGAACTCAGTGGGCATGGGTCTGGGCATGGGCGACCCGTGGGTACCCGTTAACCCAGTGGGTATGGGTTTGAGCAAAAATTTGTACCCGTCACGGATATGGGTTTTTTAGCGGGCACGTTCAACTTTCGCGGACACGAATTTAAGACGGCAAAATCCAACAGATTTATATCCGTTGCCAACTCTACTGCTGCTACCGCTACTGGTGCTAGTGTTACACTGCATGGACAGCTCGAGTCTTGCTCTCGAGTCCAGGCTTCTGTAACTAGCGATTGCCAGCCGTTGAGTTGTAACTTGTTGATGCTACGTCACCATGATGCGAGCAGATGGCAGAGATAGCAAATTCTTCCTCGTTCTGGCTAAGACCCTACTCAAGTGGCTTCTGTTTTTATCTACAGCTTCTAAAAATTAGAAACCATTTAAAACACCTCGACATCTTAATTTTAACTTTTATTTGATATTTTTTACTTTTACTTTTTTTTCTTTTACATTATCCGTAAACATATAATACGGTTTTTATTTTTTCTCTTATTTTTCTTTAATTAAATAATTTAGAAAAACTAAACATTTTTACCGTGCAATTTCGGTCGAAAGCCGCAACAATAAACGGTCCCTAATTGTCGCGAGCATGCGCTAAAGAAAAGATAGCAGCTTCTTATCGTCTTACATGGAGCTCTGCTCAGCTAGCTAGCCATGATAAAGTAGCATGTGGATGCGGCGTACAGAAAACCAAATAAGCATGCGACACAACAAAAAGTTCTGCAACCCTACTTGTGCCGATGTTACATCCTCACGGGACTAAGAAATTTCGTATTAATTTTGAGTGATTCCGAAATTAAGGATTTATTTATCATGCATAGCTGTTTTTTCACCCAACGGTTCGATTAATTCCCGTGTTCCCTGCCCTTTCAATTCCATTCCCTTGAATTCACCGAATTCAATTTCAAAAAATCCAATCTGAAAACCAAATTTCATCTCGTTTCATTTCAGTATGTATTGTGGGACCAGTTTGAGTCGAAATTCCAGCGGATGCACCCAACGTGGTTCTGCCTGCCCGACATCTCCCGTCCATATACCCCCCCGCACGCCGCGCGCGCACCCGACACTCTCTCTCCCGATCTCGCCGCCGGCCTCGGCCCCCCGCCTGGCACCATGGAGGCGGCGTTCGACGCCTACTTCCGCGCCGCGGATCTGGACCGCGACGGCCGGATCAGCGGCCAGGAGGCCGTCTCCTTCTTCAAGGGCTCAGGCCTGCCGCAGCCCGTCCTAGCCCAGGTACCCTCAGATCTCCCCCCGCCTCCGCGACCACCTCAGTTCGATCCATGATGTTCCGGTTTCTAGCGGTCTCAGCCCTCGAGCCACCGTGTGCTTCGAATCGTGAAAACGTTTGGTAGCTACGCGATACACGATGGTGTCGACGACCGGTATTTGGAGATTTCGTGCGGGTGGAGGAGGCTTGCAGATTTGGAGGGTGCTCCCTTCATTCTGGATGAGTGATTCAGTTGTTTGCTGTTTGAGAAAATCTACAGAACGGTATACCGTTTCTATCCGATTCGACCGTATGAGTCACCCGCAGCTCTCTCCTCACTCCCGCAAGCTTCGGCGACCAGCTCTCTTGAGCTTGAGCTCCGGCGGGGGTGGCGCCGCCTTTCCCAGACAGGTTCACCACGGCCCCTCCGACATAGAGGGAGGCCGGGGAGGTGGTGGCCCGGCGGTGGAGGGCGTCGGGTGGCGCTAGAGGGTGGCATGGTGACATGACGGCGCAGTGAATATTAGGTTGGGCGGGGTGGGGACAGCGGCGGAGGGGAAGAGAGCAGTGCGGCGAGGCTGCGGGGTTGCCGCCAGCCGCCAGTGGTGGAGGAGGGGGCGGGGGGAGGTGGCGGAGGAGCGCAGAGCTGCGGCCAACGCTGGAGAGGAAGACGAGGAGGGTGGCGGGCGCGGAGAAGAGAGAGGGAGAGGGCCACGGCCGGAGCAGGAGAAGAGAGGGGGAGGGGAGCGTGGCACTTCGAGGGGAGGGGAGGGGTGGCAAAGGGGGTATGCCGTCGGGATGCTTCCCGACGGCACACCGTGGGGTAGTGAGTAGTGACTCTCATGCTGTTTTACATCGGTTCGAACAGGCAACTTTACTCACTTCGGGGCGCTTGGTGTGTCAATTTGATGACTAACTGGTCCTTGTGCTTTGATCCGGCTGTGCAATTTGCTACCTTAGCTCGTAATGTAGTTATTCTAAGTGAATTAACTATCGATTTCAGGGGAGTGGTCTCGTAACTGGAAGCACACAAATTCCTACAGTGTTATCATTACCAGTGTGGAAAACTGAGGCTGTCATGCTGTTGGGTTCCTAGTTCTGTACAAGATTATCTTAGTAGTAAACTGAGTGATTTTGTAGTTTTCGAACATGGAATCTAGACTTAAGTTTGAAGCATAAAGATTTAGGGGAGTGCTGTCAAAACTTTGGGGCCTTTAGCTATGGCTTAGTCTGTATTTGGTACTTTCAAGTGGTCAAATGGTTGTGCAAATTGTGGTAGGAACTGTTTGGTTTGCTTTGTAGAAATTTAAGCCATGGATCAATTGGAACATTTTAATTATTACCGGCTCAAATAGTGTACTTAAAGGCATACATCTCAATATTTGGTGACTGGTGAGTATACTGGTTTAACGTGAGAACTTCAACTGGAACAAACATATGTAAACCAATAGTCGTACGATTTGCCTTTTACCTTCAGATATCTGTGTCATTGTGCACGCGTGGTCTTTTGCTTACTGTTACTAATTGCCTTTTATTTCTTTTGCTTGTGTAGATCTGGACATATGCTGATAAAAATCGAACTGGTTTTCTTGGGCGTGAAGATTTCTACAATTCACTTAAACTTGTCACGGTAGCGCAGAGTGGGCGAGAGCTAACATCTGATATTGTTAGGTCAGCATTATTCGGTCCAGCTGCTGCAAAAATTCCTGCTCCTCGGATAAATATTTCCACCGCAGGTCCTCAGACAAATAGTGTTGCTAGCCCCTCGCATCCCACTCAAGCACTAAGTCCTAGTCAACAGAATCCGGCTATAAAGGGATCACAGGGGCTTCCTGGTGCATCATTGAACCCACAAGTCCAATCTGGTAATCTTGTCAGGCCACCACATGCTCTAAATGCAAACACTCCTGCTCAGGGAATTGCTCCAAGGCCACCTGTTGGAGGTGGTCTAAGTGGGCTATACCATACTGGTTCAACTACGGCAAATCTATCAACTGATTTGTTTAGTAGTAAGAGAAGTGCAAGTCCATTGGGTGCCACTTCACAAGCTCCAACCAGAGGTGTTTCTCCACAGGTGAATGTTGGTAGCGTGGAAACATCAGCACAGAGTCCAACTCCTACAGGGGGCTACAATTCTCATACACCGGCTATTATAACATCTGTAAAGGCAACTTCAACAGATTTAACCTTGTTGTCTTCACCACCAGCTGTTAATGACTATAAGACATCGGTGCCCTTAGGGAATGGATTGTCAACTAACTCAACTTTCGGTGCAGACCCTTTCTCTGCAACTCCACAAGCAAAGCAAGATTCATCCTCGCCCTCCGTTGTTTCAAATAGTTTGCCCAGTTCTGCGGCTCTTGGCCCAGCTGCTGGACCTCATCACCCCCCTAAGCCAGTGCAGGCTGGTCTAATGCAGGGTATAGCATCGCTTCCTTCTCATACTAGCCAATTGCAACAAAGCCAGCCAGCTCCTAAGCAGAACCAGTTTAATGCCATATCAAGCACTCCAGCACCAATGAGCACTAATGTTCCTGGTGGACAAATTCCTTATAATCCAAACAAGCCTGAGGCACCATGGCCGAAAATCACTCAAGCAGATGTGAGGAAATATATGATTGTATTTATTAAGGTAGACAGGGATCGAGATGGTAAGATCACTGGTGAAGAGGCAAGGAATCTGTTTTTAAGTTGGAGGCTGCCAAGAGGTACATCACATGTTTCTTCTATGTTTACTCTTGCCCTCCTCAAGCTATTGTGACTCATGACCTGTGTGCTGTGTGTCTTTCTTAATGCAGACAATGCTACTTATTGCATTTTCAGCAATCTAAGAAACTATCTAGTTCGTGATTATATATGCAGTATAGCGTGCAGAAGCATCAATTTGTGTGTTAAAGTAGAACTATTAGTTTGAAAAGGTCTCCCATTGTTGTGGTTAACCATTAACTCCAGACATTCTTTTTACCATGAAACTCGCCTTTTAGATGATTAATTATATGCATCTTTAGTTTTTGTGGATGCGAAATTCATTGGATACTAGTGCCGTGCTACTGCTTGTTGTCAATATTATTGAGTTGCATGCACCAGCCACTTCACTCAAAAGCTTAAGTTGATGAGGAAAAATGGGCAATTCACTTATACTTCAACACTCTCCCTCACGTGTAGGCTCTCTCAGGCCTAAGACATGGAATAGAAATGAGCTGTAATTATTTTTTTAATTGCGTCAACCGGGTTTCGAACTCAAGACCTCTTAGCTCTGATACCATGTTGAGTTGCATGCACCAACCAATTCACCCAAAAGCTTAACGCGGGAGCCTCACTCGGGCGGTCAAGACTTGGCGCACCGAGCGGATTTGGAGCACGGAGCGAATCTGGGAGCGTGTCGCAGAGCCGGATCTTGGCGCGTAGCTCCTCACGGGAGCCTCGCTCGGGCGGTCAAGACCTGGCGCACCGAGCGGATTTGGAGCATCAAGCGGATCTGAGAGCGTGTCGCAGAGCCGGATCTTGGCACGTAGCTCCTCGTGGGAGCCTCGCTCGGGCGGTCAAGTCCTGGCGTAGCGTCGAAGGCAGCGGAAGAATTAGATTAGAATCTTCTCTTTTTCTCTCTCTCTCTCCCCCCTTTTTTTACTTAACCACTCAGATCCGATCCGATCAAGCGTCTGGCGGGGTGGCGGATAGTCCGGCATTGTCGCCGTGGACACCACCGTGGCGAAGCGCCGCGGGATCCGATGGCGGGTTGCCGTCGGCCGTGGCGTACTGCGGCAATGGTGGCCAAGGCGTGCGGCTCCAGGCGAAGAAGGTACCGGCGACCGGCCAGTCGAGGTGGTGATCGGCGGGCGGGCGAGCCGGATGGTGGTATGGTGAGAACGGCAGAGCTTCGCCGGCGCTGCCAATATGGCGGCTCGAGGGGATGTCCAGGCCGGCGAGGATGCGCCTCCGGCGAGGGCAACTAGCGGCGGCGGTTGCACGGAGCAGATGCGGCCGTCCGGCGATTGTGCGAGACGACGGGGACGGAGGGGAAGGACCTTGCTGTCGCTGGATGGAGAGGATGACGTAGATCTTGCGGATGAGCGCCCAGCTGCCATCCCTCCTTTCGCCCTCTTCCTCTCCTCCTCCGCCTTCTCCGCCGCGGCTGATGCGCCCTTCTAGTCCTCGAGGTCCTCAAGCGCGGCCTGGATGGCGTGGAGGCTCCTCGCCTCCTCGGCGACCGCGGCCACAGCGGCCTTCTGGTCGCCCGCGCAAGGCCTCCTCTGCCATTGAGGTGCACAAGGTCTGCAGATCCCTCCTTTTCTTCGATCCGGGTAGCGGCCTCGCCAAGTTCGAGAAGAAGAGCGAGCTGGTGGAAGGGTCGCCGTTCGGAGAAGTGGTGGCTGCCCCTGGGAGCGTAGATCGATTCTCCCGAGGGCAGCAGCAGCAGAAGAGTAATAGAGGCGAGGTATGTAACCTATGCTCTGATACCATGTTATAAATATTGTGTGTATTGATATAAGGCCCAAATGACCATATATATAGGAGAGTACAATGGATATATGCCATATAGAGATGAGGTATATATGGAATAGAATACAAATTTTATCTCCTAATACAACTCTATCTCAACAAATATATCTCGTGTGCACTGCACATTGAATTGACATGTTAGGTCATGAGTGTTAACCTGTCGTCCATATCAAATTGTTTCTTGTGTAGTTGAAGCTGCAATTTTTTATTTCCTTGTCATTATATTTTCGGGAGTTGAATGCCTCAGAGCTGCACCACAATATTATGATTCCTTCAATTTCTGTTATTACTGATTAACAAAGTGTATCAAGGAGTTCCTCTTTCTCTTACTAGCCCAAATTTATTATCTTGTTTTTTCTGGTGCAAATCCCTTCCAATGATCAAACTCTCTTGATATTGAGTTCCCGTTATACTCATTTCTTTCTTATAATTTCTAATAATTCTGCCTATCTCCACTTACAGAGATCTTAAGGAAGGTCTGGGATTTGTCTGACCAGGATAAGGACGGGATGCTGTCTTTCAGGGAATTTTGTACTGCTGTCTACTTGATGGAGAGGCACCGTGAGCAGCGTCCTCTTCCTGATGTACTACCAGATGGTATTTGGGCAGAGGGAATCTCACTACCCTCTACTGGCCAGTTTGCAGAAAACGCTAGTGGCCTGGCTTCGCATCCAAGTGCGGGTATTCATCCATCCAAAAGAAGCTGTCTTGTCATTTTTTTAAAAAATAATACTAACTATTAAGAAAGTTCCTCTTCCTTGATGTGGTTTTTATTGAACACTTGTTGTAGGATTTGCAAGTAGATCAATGCAAGGGCCACATTCTGGGATGCCTCCCTCATCTATGAAGCCAACACCTCGAAGGCCTCTTTCTGTAGATGCTGATGATACAATGCGGACAGAACAACAAAAGTCAAAGATCCCAGTCTTGGAGAAACATCTTGTTGACCAGCTGAGCAAGGAGGAACAAAATGCACTGGATGCAAAGTTTAAGGAAGCTTCAGATGCTGATAAAAAAGTATTCCCTCCTTGCATTTATTTAATTGAAATATTTCAAGAGCTTTCCTGTTTTAAAATTTGACAGAAACAAAAAGAAATCCAAAATATATTTTGAAGTGATTTTCCACAACTGGATGGTTCTTGTTTACTATTTTCTGTTTCACAGTTGACAAGAAATTAAACTCAAAAAGTTAAATTCCTGTAGTATCAGGAACATTTATTTCTATGCTACTTATGGTATCAAATTCTCTTCATCTGCTCAGGCATCACATGGTTGTTAATTCTTGAGTGTCTCATGATATTGCAGATAATGGCTAAAAGTTTAAAAACAGAATATAGATAAAATGCTACGGCAGACAAATTCGTGTTCAGAACATCTTTTCACAGGTTCTAATTCATATTTTCATGGATTAAGTGAAATGGTAGTGGCATTAGATCTTTAGATAAATTATCTTGGGGGGCAAAAGTCAAGATTGCATTTCTGTCTTCGTTCCATCTTTAGAGCTGCAATGTGGATTTGCAACTTCGTACAATTGTGCACATTTAGGCTATCCTGATGTGTTACCATGAACATATTTTAAATCTTTTATGAAGGTTGAAGAGTTGGAAAAGGAAATCCTGGATTCTAGAGAGAAGACTGAGTTTTATCGCACCAAGATGCAGGAGCTTGTAAGTACTCTCTACCAATATGCCATACTATGTAAATACAAGCATATATTCTGAATGAAAGAATTAGGTCCATCTATATTGACAAGCAATACAATTTCTATATCTTTATATGTTTGGAATCTTTATAAATCTTGTTGATTCAGATTCTATTTTCATTTCCCATCCACCGTCTATTCCTTTAGGTGTTGGTATAGCATTTCCATTCAACTGCTGTCAGGTTTCATAGGTGACCTGCTGTAGCCTACCATCCTGTACCAACTCATCATATCCATCACTTTATCAGCTAAAATATATCACATAATTTGACATGAGTTATTCAAGTTTGCTAGTTTTATGTGTTCATGTCTGACTTGATTTCATTACTTTGCCCTAGATTCTTTACAAGAGTAGGTGTGATAACAGGTTTAATGAAGTCTCTGAAACGATGTCTGCGGATAAGCGTGAGGTAATGTTCTTCTGTAACCTTGATTAAGAAATGAGCTCTGCGATTCATTTACCCTTTCTGGGTAATCAATGGTTTCTAGAAGCTGTTTGTAGTTTCTGAATTGCGGACTGAAGCAAAAGATAGATGAAATTCTTGTGTCAGTCCTCTCACCATATTGAACTGGACTGTTGCACTGTTGTATATTGTGATAAATAAAGTAGTGCATTTGTACAAGCTTCCTGTTGTTACATGCTCCTGGAATAACTGCAACTCTTCGATCTCACAATATCCAGCTTGATGTTTTTGTGGAATCATTTGTTACTTTAGTAGAAACTAGAAGGATAATTTTGCGCATCCATGATTTGTGAATTGCTATTCAACTATGACAAGTGTTGTCTGTTGTTGCATCATGACATGTAATGTAACAATGGCCATTCTGTGTAGTTCTTATGATGTTTTACATAAATCTCACAGTTTATATCAATTCTATATTCAGGTTCAATCCCTTGCAGCAAAATATGATGAGAGATGTAAGAAGGTTGGTGATGTGGCATCAAAGTTATCAATGGATGAGGCTACTTTCCATGAGATCCAGGTATATTTGTGATTTTATCCAAGTGCGCTAGGAAATTGTAAAAACCATTCTTGTGATCTGGACTGTGACCTTATTATTTCTTCTTTTGTTTACAGGAGAAGAAATTGGAAATTTATAATTCTATAGTTAAATTGCAGAAAGGGGATGGCAATGATGAAAAGCTTCAGGTTGTCACTTTTGTTCTTCTAGTATCTTTCCTTGTGTTATGTTGTAGATATGTTGTCCGACCATCTTTTTCCCCTGTTTATAGGAGCGGGCTAATCAGATACAATCTGATCTTGAGAAGCTTGTGAAATCTTTGAATGAACAGTGCAAGAGATATGGGTTGAGAGCTAAGCCAACTACTTTAGTGGAGCTTCCATTTGGTACTTGCTACTATCCTATTTGTTTATTGACTTTTATCCAACGTTTGCTTGTTTAATGAATGGACTTTCTTGAACTGGTTCCCATCTCTTGTTTAAATTAATGCTGTAGATTTTCAGTTTGTCAGGTATGAACTAAGCCAAAACGCAGTTCATTGTACTGAGTATCATAATATTGATGAATTATGATCACCAGAGCAATCTTAATTGGCTCTAGTTAGTCTTGTTGCATCAGATAGGCCATGTGCTATTCATCACAAAACCAAATTTGTTTTCTAACTTCATTTGCTTGTTAATGGGGATCCCACTGTTTTTGTTGTTTCTTGGTCTAACACAACAATGGATATTTAATGGTTTATTTTACTATCTCATTTTTAGGTTGGCAACCTGGAATTCAAGAAACAGCTGCTGTATGGGATGAAGAATGGGACAGATTTGGAGATGATGGTAGGCTAACTTGAATCTTGATTCTGTCACCATCTCCCTTATTGAACGTGTTCTTGTAGAACATTTATACGTTTGAACTATCTTACTCCGCTTGTCTTTCTGCAGGGTTCTCCATAATAAAGGAACTCACAGTCGAAGTGGAGCCTCCTGTTGTAAAAGCGAGTTATCCCACTGTTGAAGATGGTAAAGTGTCTACCAACGGGGCATCATCAGCTACATCAACAGAGAAAGAAGGTAACAAAAATGATAAAACTGCTGCTGCTGCTGCTGCCGAGCAGACAGCAGAACCTGGATCGACACCTTCTGATAGCAAAGCGGAGTCAGCAAAAAGTCCTCCAGTTAGTCCTGTAAAGAACGCAAAGGATGGTCATACTGATGAGCCTGATAAAAAGCAATATGGAACAAATGACGTCTCACCACGTGCTACTGAGAGTATCAGGTATAGATTTTTTTTTCATTTTATATGAAATATACACCTGTCTGTCTTGCTAGAAAAACGAGAAGCATGTACCTTTTCCCCCATATCATAAATTTGAAACAAAACAAGCGTAAGCTCTTATAGCTAAGCTCCTGTGTCAATTTTGTTGGCGAGTAAAGATCACAGGTTTGCGCCTGATCTTAAATAATTTGGACCAGTGGCCTCTCCTATAAATTCAACCTTGTCAGTGCTTTGATCACCCAATATGTTGTCAATTTAACTGGAACAAAGACAATTCAAGTCCTGAACCTGCTAGGTGAAACATGCTTGTTGCATGATGGAACATATGAAAGATTACCGATGTACATGCCACTTGTTTTTGCTGAGAAATTGGCATTCCCTCAATTGGATGTACAGTGCTTTGTTGTTTGTTGTTACAAAAACTGTGTTCTTATTGCATGGTCAATTTTACAGTAACCGTGGAGCAGCTGATTCCCCTACTCATGGAGATAAAGCCTATGGTGGACATTCTTGGGGCCCATCATTTGATCTTGGTGGCGATAATGACTCCCTATGGAACTTCAGTCATAAGGTCAAACTCTATTCATGATTTGTTCCATTGTGTCATTTTGTATAGATATTTTTCTATCTATCACTTAAATCTGCAATCTGTTTCTCAGGATGGTGAGAATGGTGATTCAGATCTGTTCTTTGGGCCACAGGGTCTCCCCCCAATAAGGACAGGAGGTTCTTCGACATCTGGTAGTGGTTATGGCAAGGAACAGAAACCTTCCTTCGATTCTGTTCCGGGTACTCCAGTGGAGAAGCCTTTCTTTGATTCTGTCCCAGGCACACCATTGCAGAAATCCGTCTTTGATTATTCAGTCCCTAGTACACCGATGGACAAATCAGTCTTTGATTATTCTGTCCCAAGTACACCAATGCAAAAGTCGCTCTTCGATTCTGTCCCCGGTTCACCGTTGCAGAAGTCACTCTTCGACTCTTTTCCAAGTACACCGATGCAGAAATCATTGTTCGACTCTTTTCCAAGCACTCCAATGCAGAGATCACTCTTTGATTCTGGCCCAAGCAGAGCAGAATCTCCTACCGCCAGCAGCATCTATGGCAAAGAGCAAAAGGGTTTCTTCGATTCTTCAGTTCCAAGCACGCCAATGTACAACTCCAGCTTCTCGCCGAGGTATAGCGAAGCAGGAGACGACAGCTCATTCGACACCTTGTCGCAGTACGACTCCTTCGGCATGAACGACAGCAATTCTTTTGGCCAGCGTGACAGCTTCTCAAGATTCGACTCCTTCCGGAGCAACGCTGATCATGGCAGTAACAATGACACCCTCGCAAGGTTTGATTCTTTCCGCAGCAATGCCGATCAAGGAGGCGGCGGCGGCTCCGTGAGGTATGATCCCATCAACAGCACCAGCGACCATGACAGAACCGATGCATTTGCCAGGTTCGATTCAATGAAGAGCACAGACTATCGCAACCGGGGCTACTCGTTCGACGATGATGACCCCTTTGGCACTGGAACGTTCAAGTCGTCAGAGACCTCTAGCCCGACGAGACATGGAACCGACAAGTGGAGCGCATTTTGACAGGTACTGTGCTATAGGGGATTAGAGGTCGTCATGTGTCTGTGCACCTTACTGCAGATATATATGTATGTACACTCACAAGGGCAAAGACATTTTTTGCTTGGGCCTCTCTGCTCTACAGCTTCTTGCACATTGTGTATGTGTGTTTGCATTGTGTTTCTTTTTGTACCTAGACTCGGATGCACATGTTTGGTGGGATGGCTGGTGCCTATAAACATTCTTTATACCTTCTTGTAGGATCCGGCTCCTCTGCCCTCGCGAAATCACTGTAGCGATCCCTCTGCTCACGAGGCTGTAGCAAGTCGGTCGTAGGATCGGTGCTGTCTCTACTGTAGCGTATGATCCGGTCCGTTCCTTGTCCAGAGTCATAACACTGTTTACTCTCTGGCTTCCCGTTCTCAAGGATAGTGTGGATTCAACTAGTTCGTCCTGTACATGGTAACGGATCGATTTACCATCCTGTACATGGTGTCCTAAAGTTAGTGAGCCAATTGACTATTTATCACTTTGGACGTTATTGTCCCTGTCGTCTTCCCCTTCTTTTCCCTCTTCGTCGCTCTGGCCGTGGCAAAGCCAGACTCGCCGGCGCTCGTGGGCGGCGAGGTGGTGGTCCGAGGAGAAAGATAAATCAAGCATAGAAACTGTGACACTACGCGTGCACAGGTAAATCGGTCCAAGGAGCAAGTGAAAAAGAAGGCTATCATTGAGAAGTTCTTGAAGGCTAACTCCCAGCTATCACTATATTCCAAGTAGATGATCCTGAAAGGTACGCACGAACTAATATGAATACCTTGGCATCTACAAAACTAGCAATTAGGTAATGGCAAATGAACAGTTCGAAAAGACTTGTGAAACCCAGTTTTTGAATCTTGTTAACTTGCGGTGGCATGATCCATAGGACAAGAGTGACAGAGTCAATGATCCAGTACTTGATCGCATCTGCAATAATTCCACCAGTAGCATCCATTTCCTGTAGATATATTTAGTAGATCTTGGCGATCATTGCCTCGATGCTCTTCTCAAAAGTGAAAAATACAAATTTGAATGCATATTAAGGGTTTGATTTGTAACTACTCACTACTCTAGTACCGATAGTGTTGTTTCAAGATTTGTGCAATTTAGCTTTTGGAAGAACATAAAGAAGCACTCCTCAGTAATCATTGGACATGGTTCATATATATGGACACCATAATTTACCACGTTATTACTCCATCCGTTCATCAACGATGTTCTTGGAAGTTATTCTTGGTTACATGAGAGGGGTCATGGGTATATGAGAGGTGTACCTAGTCTTGGTTACATGAGAGGCCGCCGTTTGGCTTCAGGCCGTCGAATTAAACAGCAAGTAAATAAGAAACATACTTACGTTGCACACTTGTAGTACTCCATATATATATAGTACTAGTACTTACTAGCAAGCTGGAGAGTACGTACGTTGAGAGAAATGAACTGCAGCAAAGCCGACTTAACATTCGTGCATGGATGCGATGCGATGCTATGGAAATTTGAGAACAATTAAGTAGTAGTCATCGATCGATCTACAAGCTCGAGTACGTACCTGGAGGACACAGAACCTGTGTAGGATGGGAAGATGATCTTTAGGCAGGGGCCAGGATGGAAGACGAATTGCGTTGGTGTACATTGTAAGCGGTCTTTTTGAGTCCTGACACAAAAGCAAATTTACTTACTTGCATCCTCAGCAGGCAGGTATATATGTCGTTTGCTTTTGTCCGCAGGTAGGAAGCCAGGAATGGCGGATCCTCGGCAGTCGGATCTCAGATGGATAGACAAGATTCAGTTAGTAGTCGCTATTGTGCAGTCACATCACGGCGTGGCGTGGCGTGGCGGTGGTGGTGGTGGAGCCAGCTGACAGCTGGAGCCCGGCCAAAGTCGACTGTGGTGCGGGAGCCTACACAGAGCCAGCCGTTATACGGCGGAAGATTAGTGTGAGTTCAACGGAGTTACTCGCCGGGCAACCGCCCGGGTCGTCGGAGGTGGCTCCACTGGTGGTCTAGTTATTAAAACCGAGAAAAACCGCCGGTTGGACCGGAGGTGTGTTTAGTGGGAAAATTTGTAGAAAAATATGACAAGGCTCGAACCCACAACCTCCTGTGACACCCACCTCATGGGCTAGCTCTGATAACCAAGTGAGCAAGTTAGATATTATGATATATAAGAAATTTACTATATTCTTAAGTTATATTGAACCACCGGTTGGACCGGTAAACCACCGGTTGAATCGATGAACCGGTGAACCGGAAGGTCGACCGGTTCAATGACTAGTCCGGCTTTATAACTATGGTTGGTGGGTGTTGTAGACGTGTTATAGTCAACACATATATTTAGGAGTCATAAAATGTAAGAAATATTTAAAGGAATTAGGCCATACTTGCTCTAATTAAATTACTCTAGACATAGTACTATTCTATCTAGTAAGGACATGGTATAATTCAACTATTAAATATTACTTAAAAGAGTAGTGCACTCTTCATTCATGTTTTAATATTTGTGCAACTTCCAAATAGTAGAAGCACCTCCCTGTAGATTAACTGGACTTACAGATTAATAAGTTTATGAAACGCCCCGCGTTTTGGATTAACTTTAAGTGGCGAATTACAACGTTAAGTGGGATTAACTACTAACTAATGATCTAAAATACCGGGGATTTAAACTTTTGTTGTGTAATTTAAATTGCAATCGACAAGCGTTAAGCGAGTGCATTACTTTCATGATCTCATAGATAAAAATAAATACAACTAATATAGACTAGAGAGAGATAACATTCAACTGCATGATAAGTAAAAGCATTCAACTCAAGTGAAAGATATATTTATCAGTCCGTGGGACAATAGTTAATTAATTACAACTCTCTTACAATAAAGCAAATGCATCCATTACATGACAATTAAAGTTACATTAAGTTACATACAAGTATTACAATTTCCTGAAATCTGTAACTGTGTCCGGTATAATATTACATCAAATGTAAACATAAGATTACACCGTATGCATTTCATACATTTGCAATTAACCAAGAGCTATAGAAAATATTAATAACATTCATATCATTGCATACAACAATTATAATCACCTAATTTCCAAAGCAACCGCAGTTTCAAGTGCAAGAAAAGCTAATTTAGAAACACCGAAAAAGACCGAACAAAAGAAATTAATTAAAAGAAGGATTGCCGTCAGAACCCTAGGATTTAAATTCAGGCAGGGCATTTCGTTCACGAGGTTCCTGCATCGTCCGGGCGATCGGCACCTCTAACAGCCATTAGGTCATCATTCGGCAATAAAAACAAACCTGTTTTACCTCACGAGCACGGTAGCAAAACCCGAGCGCCAAGTGGCAATAGCCAACAAGAAAACCAAGGCCGACACATGTCCAACGCCACCAACCAGCCGGACCCAAAGATAGCTGGGCGGCAGAGCGGCAAGCACGGCTTTTCCCGGATATTTTGCCTAGCACAAGGCATGGGCAAGAAACCAGGCGATACAACCCCTGCACGGAGCATCTCCAGAGCATACACTAGAGACCACAGCCACAAGCCCACGAATAAGCACACACGGCTAGCCGAGAGGGGCAAAGAGAGCTCATCTTCTTTCTTTCCATCCCCATTCCAAAACCCCACCACCATCACCATCAGAAGCAACATTAGTATCGGCCAACCAAAGTCAAGCAAGGAGCAAGACCGCAGGACCTCGAGGCATCGGCAAGGGAGACCACCGCGGGGACCATCGGCAAGCTAGCAGCAGGGACAGCGACCACAAGCACCAACATCAGAACCACCGCAGCCGAACCCACCCAGCACTCACCAACGAAGGTAGCCCACAAAACCTATTCATACTAGCATTTTCGGTAGAACACTATATCCCACTTTTGTCAACCGCGCAAGCACATAGCATTCCAAGCACACCTCAAGGATCGGCACAACTGTTCAACCAGCAGCAAGAGGGAGTAGAGAGGAAGGGGGTTACCATGGTTGTTGGGTGGCGGCGGCGAGCTACCGGCGGCCGAACACGTGCACCCGAGAGCCACCACACATTCCCCCGGCATGCGGGCAGCCTCGAGCTCCACGGTGCTGAACCACGGCAACATACCTCCAAGCCAACCCTAAGCGTAGTGCCAAAAAAAAAGGGAAAAGAAAAATAGGCCAGGGCAGATGATTGAGCCGAGGGCCGGCCCGCTTAGAAAAAAAAAGGAGGAAAAAGGAGATTTAGATGCGCAGGAAGAAACTTGCATTCGCCAATTTTCAACTTGAGAGTTTTGATTGCATGATAATCCATAGAACTGGCTAGTTATACTTATCAGTGAGACACTTCTTTCCGGTTCTACCAATACTAAAGGAAAACAACATGTATTTCGTACTTGTTTAATTGTTATATGTACCGATTACATTAGTAGTTTACCATTTAGAATCACCCTGTTACCTACTTAATATCTAGCTAATATTTGTTAGCCTTATTAATCTGCAAAACTCTATTTAGTAAATACATATGATTATTAAAATCAAATGAATTCCGGGAGGAGACCCGAACTTATACACATGTCTATTAAAAATCGGATACTAATTTATAGACCGCTCCAGGGCATATTTAAATATGCAGATAATCGTGTTAGTTGCTTTTTAATTGTAGAAACCCACTTGTAATTCTTTCAGATTATTAGAACTAATTAATTGCGCTTAGATGAACTAAAATCGTACACCGATAAACCGATACGCATATGAAATGAATTAATGTACCGTCTAAACCATTTGACACGGATTTAAATACCCGTGATATTATAGTTGAGCCCAATTAAATGTTTAAAGACCAATAATAGTTATTTGTAAATATTAGAATAAGTTGACTACCATCAGTAGATTAGAATTTAGCGAGTTCCAATTAAATAAGGTTTTGTCATCTAAACTAGGGTCGTAGTTAAATACCTAATTAACCTAGTTAATTATATTAAATCACCTGGTAGATACTCTCGTATATCAAAAATAAAGTAAGCGTATCCATAGACTAAAACTAGTGTGTGTACGAATTGATTTATCAGAATATCAATTAAGTCGACCTGTTGAGCAGTTAAATGCCCGATTAATTCTTAGTAGTCGCCCATAAACTGTAGAAGGCTACAAATTAATATTCTTAATAATTAGCATAAATTAATGGCCATTAGAAGAGTTGAACTTTTAGCGACAATTGGTTGAACACGTGTCAATCTAAAATAGAGCGCGACGACTAGAATTGCGTGCATCGAGTAAACTTGTACACGACGATTTAAATAGCATTTAAGTTGTAAAAATATGCATCTAACTAAAATAAAGTGGAGATCATACAGGGACACCTTAGTATCATTTAGTTGCTTATTTAACTAAGATATGATTTCTTTCACATCGGTAACCTAACTCGTCACGCATGTAACCTGAGACTAAAATCCATTGGAGAGGTGGATAATTGCATACTCACCTACGAAAAATGAAATAGACATAGTTGCATTCGGAAAATCAACTAGGAGTAGCATTCGTTGTTAAATTGGTACGTGCGTCTATTAATTCGTTTAATCAATAACTTGCCGGAAATCAATACTACGCTGGACATACACCTAGATAGATCGATTCATCGACGCTAGCACGATAGGGTCAAGTAGCGAGTATCGTATAGAAACTAACTTGTTTATCACGATCAAAAGGGAGTTGAGCGAAGCCCCACCCTAGGCGCACCATCACATTGACACCTCGCGCTTTATTATTATTTCTGTAAATTAAGCCATAGCCGACGTATTTAATTTCAGGCAACTATCCGAGTCATGGGAAGGACTTCACCGATTCTACTTAAATTCGAATATGTGGTTAATCCAGCAAGCATTCCTTTGAGCATATGAGCGAGTATCTTCCGTAAATTAAAGTATTTTCCTATTAAGTTATTATCATCATGCATGAAAATCTAAGTCATATTTTAAATCGAATGATTGTGGTAAGAAAGAAAAGAAAGAGATCAGGCAGACAGTTGGAGAAGCCACTGTCAGGCCAGTACATAAGTGGGTGGAAGATCCCCAGGGCAGGAGAAAAAGGGCGTATGGGATCTTCTACATATGGATAAGATATAAGGCTAATCAGTCTTCATCCGTGTGAACGGACCGTATCAATCGTATCAACCATTGTTTCGCCTCGAGGACGCAATGTAATCGATAATTCTATCAAAGTTATTATGTTCTCCACATGGGTAAGTATTTATTTAGGGAGATGAACCTGTGGTCGCAGCCTTCGAGTTCTCGACATGGGGATCCACAGCCGCAAGATCCCAGAACTGGTGAGTAGGCCAGAAGTGGGGATGCGGATCGCAAGAACCCGAGCGTGGGGTACGCGAAGGCGATATATTACGCAGTGGGGTGATGGGCGCTGGTCAGAAACCGCCCCAACCAACAGCTATGTCACTTTTGGTGAGCCTGGGTGCGAGTGGTACACCGGCCCAAGCTACCGATTGGGAATAGCTGGGTGGAGATATAATATACTGAGATAGATATAAAGTTCTCAGATTCGATCCGGGCACCGATCTTAGGCAATGCGGAAGAACCATGAGCCACCAGGATCAGAATAATGATGGGTAAAGTGGTACAAGCTTGCGCAATGCTATATATATCATGAATTCATGCCCGTCTCCGGGAAAGGAGAACACGGAAACTTATGGGAGTTTTTGCCGTTCATACGAGTGTTTGATAGTTTTCTAAATTAATAATATGGACTTCTTTCCAAACTTAACAACAAAACTTATTTTCTATAATTCGAGAAAAGGTGAGAAAGAGAAAGAGATTGAGAATGAACCGAGATTGAGAATATAAATGTACATTCTGAGGAATGTAGAAGAGCATCCAGTGCATTTTTGCCAATAACACTTGCTGAGTACTTTTGTACTCACCCCTGCTATTATCCTCTTTTGTTTAGGGCATGTTAGACCAAGAGATTGCTAAATTCTGGTGAAGACTACATGAATGGATTTAAGTACTACTTGGGTGGAATTCTTTGGGCCCATGGTACGAAGAGTCAAAGGTGGAGGTGACGACCGGGTTTGTTCCGGGAATCCATTTGTATTAATGTGTAGTTATATTAGCCTTGCTTTAGGTAGACAATAGTTAGAGCCTTTTTTTAATATTGTAGCATTCGAGCCCTTGCGGTTTTTGTAATGAACTTTAGCCCTGCGTGGCGATATTTTTGTAATATCGTATTTTGTCTCTAATTATTGTCCGCTACAACACTTTGATAGGCTTATTATTCGTTAATGCGATGTTCTATCGGCTAGAACGAATAATAAACCGTTGACTAGCATAATTACCCCCTGGTAATTGTGTGGGTCGTTTCAGGTGGTATCAGAGCAATGGTTCGAGAGCCACGCATATAACTAGAGATGGTTTTGGACATAGGTATGACCTTCGTTGCTGTATGGCATTATGTAGCCTTTAATATCCCTCATCTCGGACCACCACATCCAAGTAGAGTCATAGTGGGTAGCACGGAGGGGAACGACGATAATAATTGTTATGATGGGTTAAATTATGAAGTTCTTTTTTTTTCCTTAACAAGGTAGTCCTTGCAAAATTATAGTAGTTGCTAGTAAATAATATAATGTTAATTATGAACCTAAGGGCTTGTCATGAAATGAGTGTAATTGTAGTATTCCAGATAGGTAGCTAGTTAATATTTAATTTCTCCTTGCAATTAGTTACTCTGCATCTATATTACTGTATTTTAGTCAATGCATGATTATTGTTCCATTTTTTTTTCTTTTTTTTTCTCTCTCAACCGTAGCGACATAGGGCAACTTAGGATAAATATTAATAATTACAATGGTTTAGAAGTAAGCCAAACCTTGAGACCCCGTATCTTTTCACTCTTGCAACTAAATGAAATCATCCGCCATCACCAAAAAAATCAAAAATCAAGTAGAGACAAGTATTATATATATATATATATATATATATATATATATATATATATATATATATATATATATATATATATATATATATATAATGGGTATAATCCCTAATGATGACAGATGACCCAAAATAAAAATTGCTTTCCTACACTTCTGCATATGAGATTTCCCGGACGAGTGGTCCGTGGCGCTCCCGAGCGCGTAAGTTTCGGGCGTACCTAGGAACGAAGTCCTGGGCGTACTCAGGAATGAGCCCTGAGCGTGGTTCCAACTGCGTAATCGTTGGGCGACCCCGAGAGCGAGTTCTCGGGCGTGCCTGGGCACGGAGATCCAGGGTAGTGTAGGTTTGCACTCGGAGGCAAGCTCTGAGCGTGGTCCCAAACGCGTAGTTTTGGGCGGTCTCGAGAGCGAGTTCTCGAGCGTTGCTGGGAACGTAGTCCCAGAGTAGTATAGGAGTTGGTTCTTTTTGCATCTCTATGTTTCTTGGGTTTTATTTGCCTAATGTGTATGCTGCAATGTGAAGACCAACATCAGAGAGAAGATAACACTGCATTCTACTACTTAAACGTAAATAATTTCTCCTCTACTTGCATTCTCAACGTTAATAAGAAAATGGGTGTCTACAAGGTAAATAAAACTTTATCCGTACCTCTGTTGAACGTGCTGCAAGAGGTTGAGTAATATCATGATAAGCAGTTGAGAAAAAAAATTCTAAATTTTGATAAATTTAATTATAACTAACCTTGACGGGACTAACTATAGGACGAGTGATCGCAAAGGCAACAAGTGAAGTATAGAACCTCGTATGTATTGCAGGGAAAAGCCTAATTCTGTACTAATCCTAAGTTTGGTCACATGAAACTACAGGAGCAGTTGAACCTCAACTAGTCGTTAGGAGACCAACCGTAGATAAATTATTTTCTACCATCTACATCTATGAAGCTTGTAAATTGAATTGGGTTATCCTTAGAGCGAAATCAGATTAGGATGGCGCTATCTATTGATCATCTTTGGAATTGTAGATAGCTCCGTCTTAAATTCGTTACTAAATTAGACAAGCTATTCCCCTAGTAGTCTATCGCTAATTTCTCTAAGATAACTTTCTCGCATAGTTCCATCACCTTTATAATGTATGGCTAGATCCCCATACTCAACTCTTGTATCAGATCAAGGAGATATATTCATATCCATCTATGCCCTCTCGTTATAGTTCAGACTTGAACCGTTAAAAGTTAAGGTTCTAAGTCCAAAGCTATTGTGGTGTTAATCATCCCAGCATCCATGAATTATCCCAAAAGAGTTCACCAACGTTGTTATCTATGTCCAGTGCATTTCCCCAAGTTCATAAATATATGGTTTCAGGAACCTTTGTCATAGTCTCCGGAGCATAACATTGACCATGTAGTTGCAAAAAAAAAATTAAATGAAAACGGTTTCAACTTGACATTAGGAAGTAAATATTTTCACAAAATCTCTTTTGCATCATTCGTTATAGATTATGTCTTGCACATTAGTGTTTAAAGTTTTGAAAAGTTCATGCCATGCATTCCAAGATGTCGTATATTATGAATAGGGGGAAGTGTCCATTCTCTAATATCATCAATCTGATCTCCATTGAATTCAAAACCGTATGGTGACCCCATACTCCTGAGTATAATAAATAACCCTCTAAGCATAACTATTAATCTAGAGATATCGGTTAAATTTCGAGGATCTAAGCCAAGCTTGAAAGGATAGAACCAATCTAAGACAGGGACTGCAGTCTAAAATTTCCAAATGCTATAATGCCAATCCCTGCATACATACCCACTGCCTACAAGAATAATATATCTGATGTAGGAGTCATCTTGCCAAAACCTATCTAATTTCCCTTCGGGACACATATGTTCCTCCTAATCTTAAATCCTAGACAAGTCATTATGATAGAATGACTTGAAAAAAAAAACCAACTAGTACTGAGTATTTTATCAACTCTTTTAGCAATGTTAAGACAGAGTCCATGCAGAAATGAGTAGAATAAACCCAACCATTCCAAAATAAAACCTACTCTGTCAACTCCAGAACATTAGCTTAGCATTTGCTCCTCCATAGAAATTCGATCCACGCCAATATCCCGTAAGTACCACAACGAACCTATAAAACCAGTTTGATCCAATATGAAATGAGGGACTAAAACCTGATCAAGCTCAACCATACCGTCCAATTTGGATCTACATCTAAAACCAAATCAGAAATACGCAAACTCTTCCACGGTCCAAGTTTAAGACCAAATACCAGGACGATTCCAGTCTCGAATCTCCCTATCACGAGACAACATCCCAACCCAATAACATTAACACCACTTCTTTTTAATCATTCCGCTAAACCGTCACCCATGACATTCCAGTAGACCAATCGAGGAATAAAAGGGCCGCTGGATTAAATCTTTCTAGACGCCCAAACAAAACGTGCTTTGACTACGGACGGAAAGGATTCATGAGCATGATAGCAGGAAGAACAAGACTAGCAGAAGCCATGGAAGGACCGGCCCTATGGAATCCAGGCGTAGCTAAAGGATTAAGGAGGGGAGTTGCGAACTCTATTTCTGAGGAAAACTTAAATGCTTAAATAAGATTGTCCTAACTGTTGCTTCCTAAGTTAAATCAAATGAATCTCCCTACCCTAATCTCAACTATAGTCTGGACTCTAATGTGATGACACTACCTATGATGATAATCAGCAACCTTGAGCTTCCTATTAAAATACGAGGTTGACATGAGAGAAATCGGTGAGCAATTCTGAGCATAGACAGAGTACTTACTAACAGGGCGAAATGAATAGGAAAGTCTAAAGGTATGTTTCACAAAGGACCGATAAGAGACCTACTCCAACTTTCCGATGCCTATTCCGATTTCGAGGACGAAATCATTTTTAAGGAGGGGAGACTGAAACGCCCCGCGTTTTGGATTAACTTTAAGTGGCGAATTACAACGTTAAGTGGGATTAACTACTAACTAATGATCTAAAATACGGGGATTTAAACTTTTGTTGTGTAATTTAAATTGCAATCGACAAGCGTTAAGCGAGTGCATTACTTTCATGATCTCATAGATAAAAATAAATACAACTAATATAGACTAGAGAGAGATAACATTCAACTGCATGATAAGTAAAAGCATTCAACTCAAGTGAAAGATATATTTATCGGTCCGTGGACAATAGTTAATTAATTACAACTCTCTTACAATAAAGCAAATGCATCCATTACATGACAATTAAAGTTACATTAAGTTACATACAAGTATTACAATTTCTGAAATCAGAATCGTGGTCCGTATAATATTACATCAAATGTAAACATAAGATTACACCGTATGCATTTCATACATTTGCAATTAACCAAGAGCTATAGAAAATATTAATAACATTCATATCATTGCATACAACAATTATAATCACCTAATTTCCAAAGCAACCGCAGTTTCAAGTGCAAGAAAAGCTAATTTAGAAACACCGAAAAGACCGAACAAAAGAAATTAATTAAAAGAAGGATTGCCCGTAACCCTAGGATTTAAATTCAGCAGGGCATTTCGTTCACCGAGGTTCCTGCACCGTCCGGGGCGATCGGCACCTCTCACACCATTAGGTCATCATTCGGCAATAAAAACAAACCTGTTTTACCTCACGAGTACGGTAGCAAAACCCGAGCCAGCAAGTGGCAATAGCCAACAAGAAAACCAAGGCCGACACATGTCCAACGCCAGCCAACCAGCCCGGACCCCCAGCATAGCCAGCGGCAGAGCCGGCGGCAAGCACGGCTTTTCCCCAGATATTTTTGCCTAGCACAGCAGCATGGGCAGCAAAACCAGGGCAGATACAACCCCCCCAGACGGAGCATCTCCAGAGCATACACTAGAGACCACAGCCACAAGCCCACAGAAGCAAGCACACACAGCTAGCCGAGAGGGGCAAAGAGAGCTCATCTTCTTTCTTTCCATCCCCATTCCAAAACCCCACCACCATCACCATCAGAAGCAACATTAGTATCGGCCAACCAAAGTCAAGCAAGGAGCAAGACCGCAGGACCTCGAGGCATCGGCAAGGGAGACCACCGCGGGGACCATCGGCAAGCTAGCAGCAGGGACAGCGACCACAAGCACCAACATCAGAACCACCACAGCCGAACCCACCCAGCACTCACCAACGAAGGTAGCCCACAAAACCTATTCATACTAGCATTTTCGGTAGAACACTATATCCCACTTTTGTCAACCGCGCAAGCACATAGCATTCAAGCACACCTCAAGGATCGGCACAACTGCTCAACCAAAAGAAGAGGGAGTAGAGAGGAAGGGGTTACCATGGTTGTTGGGTGGCGGCGCGCCACGCGGCCGAACACGTGCCGAGAGCCACCACACATTCCCGGCATGCGGGCAGCTCGAGCTCCACGGTCTTTGAACCACGGCAACATACCTCCAAGCCAACCCTAAGCGAGTGCCAAAAAAAGGGAAAAGAAAAATAGGCCAGGCGGATGATTGAGCCGAGGGCCGCCCGCTTAGAAAAAAAAAGGAGGAAAAGGAGATTTAGATGCTAGGAAGAAACTTGCATTCGCCAATTTTCAACTTGAGAGTTTTGATTGCATGATAATCCATAGAATCAAGCTAGTTATACTTATCGGTGAGACACTTCTTTCCGGTTCTACCAATACTAAAGGAAAACAACATGTATTTCAGACTTGTTTAATTGTTATATGTACCGATTACATTAGTAGTTTACCATTTAGAATCACCCTGTTACCTACTTAATATCTAGCTAATATTTGTTAGCCTTATTAATCTGCAAAACTCTATTTAGTAAATACATATGATTATTAAAATCAAATGAATTCCGGGAGGAGACCCGAACTTATACACATGTCTATTAAAAATCGGATACTAATTTATAGACCGCTCCAGGGCATATTTAAATATGCAGATAATCGTGTTAGTTGCTTTTTAATTGTAGAAACCCACTTGTAATTCTTTCAGATTATTAGAACTAATTAATTGCAGTTAGATGAACTAAAATCGTGCACACCGATAAAACTGATACGCATATGAAATGAATTAATGTACCGCCGTCTAAACCATTTGACACGGATTTAAATACCCAGATATTATAGTTGAGCCCAATTAAATGTTTAAAGACCAATAATAGTTATTTGTAAATATTAGAATAAGTTGACTACCATCAGTAGATTAGAATTTAGCGAGTTCCAATTAAATAAGGTTTTGTCATCTAAACTAGGGTCGTAGTTAAATACCTAATTAACCTAGTTAATTATATTAAATCACCTGGTAGATACTCTCGTATATCAAAAATAAAGTAAGCGTATCCATAGACTAAAACTAGTGTGTGTACGAATTGATTTATCAGAATATCAATTAAGTCGACCTGTTGAGCAGTTAAATGCCCGATTAATTCTTAGTAGTCACCCATAAACTGTAGAAGGCTACAAATTAATATTCTTAATAATTAGCATAAATTAATGGCCATTAGAAGAGTTGAACTTTTAGCGACAATTGGTTGAACACGTGTCAATCTAAAATAGAGCGACGACTAGAATTGCGTGCATCGAGTAAACTTGTACACGACGATTTAAATAGCATTTAAATTGTAAAAATATGCATCTAACTAAAATAAAGTGGAGATCATACAGGGACACCTTAGTATCATTTAGTTGCTTATTTAACTAAGATATGATTTCTTTCACATCGGTAACCTAACTCGTCACGCATGTAACCTGAGACTAAAATCCATTGGAGAGGTGGATAATTGCATACTCACCTACGAAAAATGAAATAGACATAGTTGCATTCGGAAAATCAACTAGGAGTAGCATTCGTTGTTAAATTGGTACGTGCGTCTATTAATTCGTTTAATCAATAACTTGCCGGAAATCAATACTACGCTGGACATACACCCTAGATAGATCGTATCTACTGACGCTAGCACGATAGGGTCAAGTAGCGAGTATCGTATAGAAACTAACTTGTTTATCACGATCAAAAGGGAGTTGAGCGAAGCCCCACCCTAGGCGCACCATCACATTGACACCTCGCGCTTTATTATTATTTCTGTAAATTAAGCCATAGCCGACGTATTTAATTTCAGGCAACTATCCGAGTCATGGGAAGGACTTCACCTGATTCTACTTAAATTCGAATATGTGGTTAATCCAGGCAAGCATTCCTTTGAGCATATGAGCAGAGTATCTTCCGTAAATTAAAGTATTTTCCTATTAAGTTATTATCATCATGCATGAAAATCTAAGTCATATTTTAAATCGAATGATTGTGGTAAGAAAGAAAAGAAAGAGATCAGGCAGACAGTTGGAGAAGCCACTGTCAGGCCAATACATAAGTGGGTGGAAGATCCCCAGAGCAGGAGAAAAAGGGGCAGGTATGGGATCTTCTACATATGGATAAGATATAAGGCTAATCAGTCTTCATCTGTGTGAACGGACCGTATCAATCGTATCAACCATTGTTTCGCTCGAGGACGAGCAGTAATCGATAATTTATCAAAGTTATTATGCTCTCCACATGGGTAAGTATTTATTTAGGGGAGATGAACCGTGGTCGCTAGATTCGAGTTCTCCGACATGGGGATCCATGTACCGCAAGATCCCAGAACTGGTGAGTAGGCCAGAAGTGGGGGATGCGGATCGCAAGAACCCAAGCGTGGGGTACGCGAAGGCGATATATTACGCAGTGGGGTGATGGGCGCTGGTCAGAAACCGCCCCAGCCAACAGCTATGTCACTTTTGGTGAGCCTGGGTGCGAGTGGTACACCGGCCCAAGCTACCGATTGGGAATAGCTGGGTGGAGATATAATATACTGAGATAGATATAAAAGTTCTGTATTCTGATCTGGGCACCGTATCTTAGGCAATGCGGAAGAACCATGAGCCACCAGGATCAGAATAATGATGGGTAAAGTGGTACAAGCTTGCGCAATGCTATATATATCATGAATTCATGCCCGTCTCCGGGAAAGGAGAACACGGAAACTTATGGGAGTTTTTGCCGTTCATACGAGTGTTTGATAGTTTTCTAAATTAATAATATGGACTTCTTTCCAAACTTAACAACAAAACTTATTTTCTATAATTCTGAGAAAAAGGCTGAGAAAGAGAAAGAGATTGAGAATGAACCAGAGATTGAGAATATAAATGTACATTCTGAGGAATGTAGAAGAGCATCCAGTGCATTTTTGCCAATAACACTTGCTGAGTACTTTTGTACTCACCCTTGCTATTATCCTCTTTTGTTTAGGGCATGTTAGACCAAGAGATTGCTAAATTCTGGTGAAGACTACATGAATGGATTTAAGTACTACTTGGGTGGAATTCTTTGGGCCCATGGTACGAAGAGTCAAAGGTGGAGGTGACGACCGGGTTTGTTCCGGGAATCCATTTGTATTAATGTGTAGTTATATTAGCCTTGCTTTAGGTAGACAATAGTTAGAGCCTTTTTTTTAATATTGTAGCATTCGAGCCCTTGCGGTTTTTGTAATGAACTTTAGCCCTGCGTGGCGATATTTTTGTAATATCGTATTTTGTCTCTAATTATTGTTCCGCTACAACACTTTTATAGGCTTATTATTCGTTAATGCGATGTTCTATCGGCTAGAACGAATAATAAACCGTTGACTAGCATAATTACCCCCTGGTAATTGTGTGGGTCGTTTCAGTTTACAAGAGGAGGCATGCGGTACTTTGATTAGTTCAATCCTTCTTGCAATGGAAGGCAATGGAGGCATACGAGGCGAAGGGCCGTGCCGAGAAGATCGGGCCCAACGCTGGCGGATTGGTACCACTGCTATCTTCCATCCACTTCACAATATTAGTCCGTTCATTTGAGATCATAAGCTATTGCAATACATATAAAAATAATGCATTATCTTCTCACTCTAATAGTCTAATGGACAATTCCGAAAGGTTTACCACACGATCACCTCAAATGAAGTAATGCATCCATCGATATTTGATACATCGACCAAAGACAAAATTCTTGCCGTTTCATTAGTCCTTTGCATGTTCAATCGTCAATCCAACCCTTGAAAAGGAGCATCATGTATAGAGGGACATTCAGTGCAGCAATGACAACAAACCCTTGAAAAGGAACATCATGTATAGATCTAGGAACATTCAGTGCCTCTGGATCAACTTCCTTATTTTCGATTTGCTCGGGCGAGGCAACTTAATTCTCTCCATCTTCTGATGCCATTTCGGAGCTCATCTCAACAAGCACAGATGAATGAAACATAGGAATGATCATCATGTGTTACATGCAACATTAGTCAAAAGTAGGAAAATAGCAGTACTTTGAGGAAGGACAAACGTGATCGGTGATCCCTTGATCCATGGCAGCATTAGATACCCTCTCGAACAGAATAAAATCAATCAGAAAAATGTGGTTGATTGAATTCCATATGGAGAATTAACACGGACGTGCTGCAAATTGCATAATACTACAGCAATGAATAAACTGGTGCACTGGTGCTACCTATCAAAACATAGTTATTTTCATAATTAAACGAAATATGCTATGAAAACACTGTTATTTCCATAATATGAGAAAAAGAAGCAGGCAGGATTGTCAAACATGAGCAATCAGGCAGCAGGCACTACGTATTCTCGGCAGGCACTGATTCCAGCAGGCGGTAGCAGTCGCTGCTTCAACTTTTGCCTTCTGGCTTCTAGTTTCTTATTTTTATCTTTTTCTGGCTTTCTAACTCTTTTGTCTTTTTCCAGAAAAGTTCTCGCCGTTCGTTTTTGCTCTAGCTTGCATATACGTTTTTGTAACCTGTTTTCCTGGAAATAGACTACTCTCCAGGGCAATGCCATACTTAGCCTCCACTCGTTTTGACGATGGTTTCTGACTTCTACTTTTATTTCACTATTCCTTAATTCCGTCTTTTTCTGGTTTTTAGGGTTTTTTGCTTTTACTTTTTTTTCCCGTATTTCTTTGCATTGTATAGGCTAATCTATTTTTTTTCTATTTTTAAATTATTTTTAAGATTTAATTACGCTAAATAAGCCACCTCAGCCACGATGAAAAATAAATCAGCTACAGTAAAAAAAACCGATAAGCCATCGTCATTCTGAACGCCCTCTTACAATACATTAGTAAATGCCTTATTTCATCATGCGAGAAGAAATCGCTTTGGGACTAATCATAGATTGGGAAGGAAACGAACATGTGATTGCCCATTCGATCTGGTATCTGTTCATTCTGTGTGTTTTTAGAGTCTCTTCACATTACCCAAGATGTTGCTTTGTCAAATTGTTCAGTTTATGGAGTCTCCTCACATTATCGGAGATGTTCGCACTGCTGAGAAGGGTGTGACCTGTCCTGTGATAAGTAGCAAGCTTGCTCATTTGTAGTTGTTTTTACAGTATGAACTACACAACCTGAAGTCAAAACACATAAACTAATGTATGCTTTTATTTGCGTGTATGTATTATGAGTTTAAGAGCTTGCTTGGCTGCATGTGGTGGCAACGGGAACAGCGTCTCTGGGTATTGAGGGCCATAAGGGTATCTCTGTTATCGTTGTTGCCTCTTAGCTTTATTAAAATATTATACGGATGAGAGAGGAGAGGAGGAAAATAATGTATTATCTCTTATACAAGAGATAATTTAAACTTGCAAACTAACGTAAATAGTAAGAGGATGTAAAGTAAGAAGTTATCATGAAAATAATATAAAATAGTTAGAGAAATAATTTACTACTATAAAGATTGTCTCTAGTACTATCTTTAGGTAAAGTAAGTACCGACGGTATGTGTTGAAGGCACATGAAGCGGCCCGCGCGCAAGGCTGAAATTATGGGGAATCCACCATGCGCAAGCCAAAAAAAACAATGCCCCTCTCCGGTACCAATCACCCCTGGGGTCCTAGAGACAGGTACAACCCTTGGGTATAATAGGGGGTGGTGATGGGTTGCCCAGGAACGGCTACCACGGCAGCTGAAAACGGCTGCCGCACGTTAGTTTAGGCTACCACGGTAGGGTTTCGGATGGAAAGGCCAGCCACGATGTCATTTGTCGGTACCGACGGTCAGTGCCGAAGGGCACATGAAACGGCCCGTGCGCAAAGCCAAAATCATAGGGAATCACAGAGCTCCTCCGCGAGAATGACGCCTCCCCGGCCGCCATTACAGCCATTGAGCGACCTCACCGTCACCCTCGTCCGACTAGATCCGATAGCTGACGACCTCGTCCCAATCCGAATCTGGTCGAGCCCATCTAGATCCAGACACCGCCGTCGGGATCTAGCCACCAGCGTCCAAATCTACTTGTCGTTGACGTCGTCTTCCCGATCGGTGTCATCGTCCCATGCGTCCCGTGCGGTTTGATTTGTTAGCCCGATCGGCGGTTTAATAGAAAGTATGAAAGTTAATTTGCTCACATGTTTGATTATTCATTTTCAAGAAAAAGAAGCTTCACCGTGGAATTGCAAGGTATTTTGTTTAACGGAACTACCTAGGACTGCAGGGGGTTCACGTTACTGGTTTCAAAATTTTAGGGCCCGATAAATCCGATTTTTGGAATAATTTGGGCCAAAAAATTTAATTTGGAATTATGTCAAAAACCACTTTTCCTAAAGAAATTTCCTCACAATTAATTCTCAAACTGATTAACTGGGATTAGCATCCCATACTGAAGCCAGCCAATTCCAACCCCCATGTAGATTGCAATGCCAATCATCTGTACAATTTGGTGTAGGTATTATACTGTGATTAGCATCAAGTTAACGGGGTAGCATTTAATACATCATATATTCAGTACTAGTTAATTCTCTCTTACCCAGGTTTGGGCACAGGATTTGCGGATGTTGCTCAGATGAATCGCAATAGCAATTGAGTGAAAACATAATCCGATTAAACTCGCAAGAAATAATCCCAACGCCTCAACAAATCCCATGATATGAGCAGCGTGGCACGCTGTCATGAAAATTCTCAAGCACTTAATAGCCATCACTTAATAGAGATGGCTATCAGTGAGAAGTTCTTAAAGACTAACTCCCCGTTATCACTATATTCCAAGTCGATGATCCTGAAAAGTACGCACGACCTAATATGAATACCTTGGCATCTACAAAACTAGCAATTAGGTAATGGCAAATGAACAGTTCAAAAAAACTTGTGAAACCCAGTTTTTGAATCTTTTTAACTTACGGTGGCATGATCCGTAGGACTAGAGTGACAAAGTCAATGATCCAGTACTTGATCGCAGTGGTAACAATTCCACCATTAGCATCCATTTCCTGTAGATATATTTAGTAGATCTTGGCGATCATTGCTTCGATGCTCTTTCCGAAAGTGAAAAATACAAATTTTCATGCATATTAAGGATTTGATTTGCAACTTCTCACTACTCTAGTACTGAAAGTGTTGTTTCAAGATTTATGCAATTTAGTTTTTGGAAGAACATAAAGAAGCACTCCTCAGAATCATTGGACACGATTCATGTATATGGACACCATAATTTACCATGTTATTACTCCATCCATTCATCAACGATGTTTTAGGAAGCTATTCTTGTTATATTATCAATAATGTTCTACATTTTCAATTAGGCAAAATATAGCTATAACTTCCCAATTGTGATGCACTTGTTTAAAACATATACACGAGGCAACTAATTGGGAAAAAAGATACTTGTTTCCCTGGCTACTTATAAGTTTGGTAATTTGATGGATTGACAAAACTAATTGGGAAAAAAGACACAGTAAGACAGATTTTTTAACCGGTATTGGTACTACTACTCTATGTGGGTGCCACTTCCTACTAGTATTGCAACACAAGGAAGTTGTAAAGCGGGAAGGTGCATGGGAAACGAATCAATCCAGGATTAAAAAAATCTAGAAAAATAAGATAATACAAAGTATGAAAGTTAATTTGCTCACATGTTTGACCATTCATTTCCAAGAAAAAGAAGCTTCACCGTGGAATTACAAGGTATTTTGTTTAACGGAACTACGTAGGACTGCAGGGGCTTCACGTTACTGGTTTCAAAATTTTACAGAGGGCCCGATAAATCCGATTTTTGGAATATTTCGGATCAAAAAATTCAAATAAAATTTAAATTTTAGATGGCAACTGGCCGAATATCGCCAAAAATGGGTTGAAAAAAAAGGAAAAAAAAGCGTAGGGCATGCATGCAATGGGATGCGATGCTATAGAAATTTGAGAACAGGTAGTAATCATCGACTTATAAGCTCGAGAACGTACCTCGAGGACACCGAACCTGTGTAGGATGGGAAGAAAATGACGCGGATCCTCGGCTACAGAAAGAGGAGCTCGCTCGGCTCAAGCTGCTTAGCTGGAGGAGGTTGGAGGATGTGTGAGTCCTGCTTGCGCTTAGAGTAGCGGTAGCGATGGGCTTCTGATACTCTAGTAATGACGAAATTACTGTAGTAGTTTTGTTGTTTTCTTTTTTTTTTTTTTGCTTTTTAATTTTTTTGTATTTTGTTTTTTCTCGTATTCTTCTACATTGTTCGTTCTAGGTTAGTATATCGTTTTTATTTTTATATATTTTTTAAAATTTAATTATATATAATAAATCTATTCAGTTACTAAAAAATCAATCAAATATAGTAAAATTTTAATTAGAAATCAGATTCCATTGATATTGTCCACGTCCTGTCCGAGCTTAGGAGCTTCGATCCTTCGGCTTTGACCGGACACCGATCCTGTGCACGATCGGATCCTGTGCATTCGTTGCGTTCCGCGCGTGGCTCCTGCCGGAAGGCTACGTCCTTGCTTCTGATTTTTTACATGTAAGTCCCTGCAGTTTCAGTATTTGCGTACGACTTCTTGTTCCACTCTTTGGCAGACCCGGTTTGCCGCCCTATCCAGTGGATAACGAGACGGATGATTCCAGCTTGCCCACGCTATGGACAGTTCAGCTGGATCGTCACGAAGACCTGACGTTTCAATTGTAATTTGTTTTTCTTTTAAGGTCTTTTTGTAATTTGGTGCGTATAGGTAATCGACTTTGTATTATCTAGTTAATCCAGAGTTAGAGCTTCTCGCGAACAAAAGGATTTTTGAGGAAAATGAAGGAAATTATTCCAAAGAAAATTTTTTCTATAAGGGTGTTCAGATTATTGGACTGCTTCACAGGAAATTCATTAGGTAGGAAAAGTTTCTTCATATTTTCAAGGAATTCTAAAATAACATCTAACCTCGTATTGCAAATTCATTTCCAATGTATTCTCTCTCTTTCTCTCTCTTAATAATAAGCACCTAATTCCAAAATTCCAGTATTTTTTCCTATTAAGCCTCCAAACATCTCGTGCAGACAATTTCTGCATATTGCAAATTCATTTCCAATGTATTTTCTCTCTTTCTCTCTCTTAATAATAAGCACCTAATTCCAAATTTCCAGTATTTTGCCCTATTAAGCCTCCAAACATCTCGTGCAGACAATTTCTGCGTTTTCATTTCCTTCAGAAATTTACTACAGAATACATCACATTGATTTCTATGTTTTTTCCTTTCTTTTTTTTTTGGTTTCGTGCATTTTAAAGAGATCCTTAATGGCTTATCTTCGCATTTTTACCATACAAAAACTGTGGAGAGGAAGTTACCTTGTTATGTGCAAGGAGTAGACCCTTACGCTAAGAGCTAATGGACCTGAGAATAGGCCAATGATGTTAAGAAATAGATGTAGAACAGATAAATGGTAACACAATCACGCAATCAATCAATCACTACAAACGGAGTAGAATAAAGTAGATCAATTACAGATGAAATACCAATTGAGAGAGAATACCAGGGAAAGCAATCTTTACTAATTCTTATATATCAGATCTGTTTACATTGTACAATGTCTTTCTATTTATAGTTTAAGCCCACAAGGGGCAATTTTGGTATTGCCTACACCAAAACCTTGTAGGTTTCGTAACACTCCCCCTTGGACGAATACATAGCTTGCACATGCCTCATTAAAAACTTCTCTAAAAAACATAGTAGGAAAAAAGGGATGGAGAAAAAATTACATCGCATCCGTTCCTTGTGATGCACTTGTTGGCTCATTAAAAACCTTTACGTGAGAAAAACTTCAGGAAAAACTCACAAAGAGAAACAGAGTGCAATATTTAGATCTTCAGGATCATGTAAGTCTTCTGGTCTTACATAAGGGCTATGATTTAGGGATTTGCTCCCCCATGAACCTTGTAACTCTCTAAACCGTTTCATCCCATGCCTCAAACACATTTATGAAAACTATAGGCAGGGAGAGATTTAATGATTATATCTACCAGGTTATCATAAGACCTAGCATTTAACAGCTTTATCTCTCCGTTCTTCTAGAGCTCATGAGGATAAAAGAATTTAGGAGTAATATGCTTCGTGATATTACGCTTAATATAGCCATTAGCATCTATGCCATACAAGTTGCATTATTTTCATAGATAATAGTGGGGGTCGTCAACGATATTTATGCCACATGTCTTCTGGATGTAGCTAATCATTTACCTAAGTCAAGTACATTCTGGTGAGGCTTCATACCATGATATGCATATGTCTCGTTAAAAACTTCTTCCAAAAACCCAGTGAAAAAAATAGAATGGAGAAAAGAGTATATAGCACATGTTAAATTGTATTTTAGTTATTACCTCATTAAAACCTTTCAAGTAAGAAAACTCAATGGAAAAAACTTACTAAGAAAAAAAAGTACAACGTGAGAATTTATAAATTATCTTCAGAATATATTATGATCTTTAATACCTTTATCATGTTCATCGATTGGACTAATATTGATATGTGGTAAAACCTTCAATGTAGTGATCATCAAGTCAACACCTTCTGGGTTAGACTAAAGTAAAGATTTTCTGAATCTCGTGCATAGTTATAAAGGTTTAGCATATGCTCCTCAAGACCATACGGTGAAGTCTTATTGTTCTACTGCCTTTAACCAACTTTGGATGGTCAGATTCGTCTAACCCAAGTAGAGGATAAAAATATTTAGCGAATCAAGACTAACATGAGTAAAGGTAGAGCATCCGATTTTACAGAGGATGACAAGGGTACCTTATGGTTTAAGAAACCTTTGTGTGTGCCAAAGAAAAAGGAGTTAAAGGAATTGTTGCTCAAGGAAGCTCATGAGTCGTTGTACTCGATCCATCCGGGTAGTACCAACATGTATCAGGATGTCAAGGATAAATATTGGTGACCAAATATGAAGCGTGAGATAGCAGAATATGTTATAGTTTGTGATGTGTGTCAATAGGTGAAAGTTGAGTATCAGATATCAGCAGGTTTGCTTCATGTCGAGAATTATGAATCTCCAAAGAGTGTCTAAGAAAATAGTATCATAACCTAGATCATAGTTCACTTCACAATTTTGGAAAACTTTTCATGAAGCTATGGGTACCCTCTAAATTTCAGTATAGCATATCATCCTCATATCGATGGTCAAACTGAGCATGTGAATCAGATTCTTAAGGATATACTAAGAGCTTGTGTGTTAGATCACAGAAATAAGTGAGACAGTTGTTTATCTTTCGCAGAGTTTTCCTACAATAACAGTTACTAGATTAGTTTGCAAATATCACCGTTTAAAGCTCTATATGATAGAAAATGCAGACGCCCTCTCAATTGGAAAGAGATGGGAGAGGACTAAGTCTTTGGGCCAGAATGTTTAAAGCAAGCTGAGAAGATTAACTCGTTCTGTTTGACCATCTGTTTGGGGATGGTAAGCCGTACTGAAACTGAGCTTGCTCCCTAACTCTTCATGCAGTTTTTGCCAGAACCGAGAAGTGAACTGACTGTCTCGATCTGACACTATCTTCTTAGGAACACCATGTAGGCACACTATCCGAGGCATGTATAGCTCGGCTAACTTACTCCCGGAATAAGTGGTCTTGACTGGTATGAAGTGAGCCACTTTAGTCAATCGGTCTATGATTACCCAGATTGAATCATAACCTGATTGCGTCCTCGGAAGTCCAGTTATGAAATCCATACCAATTTCCTCCCACTTCCATTCTGGGATTGGCAATGGTTGTAAAAGTCCAGCTGGTCTCTGGTGCCCGGCTTCGACTCGTTGACAGGTGTCACAGGCCTTAATAAATTCAGCGATTTCTCTTTTCATACTGACCCACCAGTATCTTTCCCTCAGGTCTGGTTCATCTTGGTACGACCTGGGTGAATGGAGTATGGGGTGTCATGAGCCTCTTTTAGAATCATGGTTTTGATTTCCTGATAATTTGGTACACAGATGCGGTTCTCGAACCAAACCGTGCCATGCTCATTTTCACTGAATCCTGGTGCTTTGCCTCTTCTCATATTCTTTTTAATTTCTTGAATATCCTCATCAACCTTTTGAGCTTCCTTAATCTGATCCGGCAAGCCAGGTTGTATTTCCAGGGTGGATAGAATGCTTGGTCCCATCGGATTTAGACTTAGACGGGCGACTCCCTCCTGAAATCGGGTCTGGTCTTCTTCCGATAATACCGCATTCGCATAAGATTTCCTGCTTAAGGCATCGGCCACAACATTTGCTTTTCCGGGATGGTAAGGTATACCAATGTTGTAGTCCTTTATCAATTCTAACCACCTTCGCTGCCTCAGGTTGAGTTCTGCCTGGGTGAAGATATACTTTAAGCTCTTATAGTCCGTGTATACCTCACAACGATTGTCGATAAGATAGTGACGCCAGATCTTCAAGGCATGTACCACGGCTGCTAATTCCAAGTCATGAGTAGGATAATTGCACTCATGAGGCTTGAGTTGGCGTGACGCATAGGCTACTACCTTGCCTTCTTGCATCAAGACACAGCCTAAGCCTAGGTGAGAGGCATCATAGAAAACCTCGAAGCCTTTATGCACATCCGGCAAAACAAGCACGGGCGCTGAGACTAGCCTTTTCTTGAGGGTCTGAAAACTCTGTTCACAAGCTTTCGTCCATTCGAACTTCTTTTCCTTTTTCAGCAACTGAATCATGGGCTTGGCTAGCTCGGAGAATCCTACTATGAACCAGCGGTAATAACCCGCAAGTCCAAGGAAGCTCCTGACTTCATTCACGGACTTTGGTTGCTTCCACTCCATCACTACTTCTATCTTGGAAGGATCTACAGCAATTCCTTCGGCTATCACGATGTGTCCAAGGAAGGCAACCTCTTTTAGCCAAAATTCATATTTACTGAATTTGGCAAAATGCTTATGCTCTCGAAGCTTTTCTAAGGTGATCCTGAGATGCTACTCATGTTCTTCTTCATTCTTGGAGTAAATGAGAATGTCATCGATGAAAATTACCACAAAATTGTCCAAGTATTTCATGAATACACTGTTCATCATGCTCATGAAATAGGCCGGTGCATTGGTCAGTCTAAACGACATGACCGTGAACTCATAATGCCTGTATCTGGTGGAGAAGGCAGTTTTAGGAATGTCTTCTTCACGGATTTTCAACTGGTGATATCCTGATCGCAGGTCAATCTTGCAGAAAACAACGGCTCCTTTCAGCTGATCGAACAGGTCGTTGATCCTGGGCAGAGGGTATTTGTTCTTGATGGTAACATCATTGAATGCTCTGTAATCCACACATAGCCTCAAACTTTCATCCTTTTTCTTGACGAACAGGACGGGTGCTCCCCAAGGTGATGAACTGGGTCGGATGTATCCCTTGTCTTCCAATTCCTTAAGCTGTTTCTTTAACTCTGCTAACTCGTTAGCAGGCATCCGATATAGTCTCTTGGAAATTGGGGCGGTGCCTGGGACTAGGTCAATCATAAACTCGATCTCCCTATCCGGCGGCATTCCTGGTAATTCCTCGGGAAAGACATCTGGGTAGTCCCGCACTACTGGCACTTCTTTCAAGACTTGAAGGTGAAAGATGACACATTCTTCTACTTCCGGAATCTGAGGAGAGAAGATCACTTCTATGCCTTCGTCATCGGTGAGGGTGATGGATCTGGTAGCACAATTGATCATGCCTTGATATTTAGCTAACCAGTTCATCCCGAGAATAACATCTAGTTCTTGCGATTTCAAGACCAAAAGGTCAGCTAGGAATCGGGTTCCATCTATGAGCAATTCTACTTTCGGGCACAAGATCCCTGCTCTCATTTCTGCTCTAGGGGAGTGAACTATCATAGGGTTGCTAAGAGTCACCATACCCAACTCATGTTTATCCACAAAAGTTTTAGATACGAAAGAATGCGATGCTCCGAAATCGAAAAGAACTGATGCTGGTATTGAGTTGACTAGAAACATACCCAGCACGACGTCGGTGCAGTCTGTGCTTCTTCTGCTGTCACGTGGTTCACTCTCCCCTTGACGAAGGTCTGCGGCTTCTGCTGCCCCTGGTTCTGACTTCCGGAGGCTCCTAGAATTGCTGCCACTTGAATTTTCTTGGGGCATGCCTTGGCATAGTGCCCTGGTTCTTTGCAGTAGAAACAGATCACTCCGTCCGACGGTGGACTGCTCTTCTGCACCTAGCCACTGGCAGTTGGGGTGCGGTTGGTCTGAAACTGCTAGCGGCTGGCTTGGAATGGCGGGCGGCTGGTTGAGGACTTGAACTTGCCCGACTGGGTCTTCAAGTTGCTGCCCTGAGGTCTGAACTTGTTCGTGTGCGGAGGAGTGCTGCGAACCTTGTGAGAACCTCTAGAGTTATTCCTCTGATCCGCCATTCTTCTCTTCCGGGTTTTCATCTCCATATGCTTGCCCTCTTGGCGGATGGCCTTGCTGACTAGCTGGTGGAAGTCGGTGTAGTCACCCGCTATCAGTTGCACTAATATGTTGTTGTTCAGGCCCTCCATGAACCGTTCTTGCTTGGCTTCATCGGAGGCCACATCCTCTGGCGCATAGCGGGCCAGCTGGTTGAACTTCTGCACGTACTCATTGACTGTACGGTTCCCTTGGCAAAGGGCCCAAAATTTCTTCTTCTTTAAGGCCATGGTGCCAGTGGGGATGTGAGCCTTGCGAAAGCTCTACTCGAACTCGTTCCACGTTACAGTCTGTGGGTTGGCATGTGAGGCGGTGAAAGTATCCCATCGTTGAGACGCAGGCCCATTCAGCTAATGGGAAGCGAACAGGACTCGCTCCCGATCGGTGCACTGCAATATATCCAGTTTCTTGCCAATCGACCTGAACCAGTCGTCGACGTCCATGGGTTCAGCACTGCCGGCGAAAGTCGGTGGCTTGATCCTTAGGAACTCCGAAAGCCGATTGGGAGGGGATTGGGCAGGTTGATGATGAGCTTGAGGATTGTTGATGGTCTGAGCTAACAACTGGATCAACTGGTTTTGATTGGCCATCAACTGAGCTCAATCCGGTCCTGCTGCGGGCGGAGGTGTGGGAATAGGGTGGACCGACTTCGAGCTCCGGGTTGGCACTGTCACTAGGGTTCCTCCTCGTATTCACCATCTGCCGAAGCTTCCAGATTTAGAGGAGAGAGAGAACTAAAGGAAAGGTTCTTGTAACAATCCCACAAACAAGAACACACAAAGGCAAGGAACCACAAATACAAGCCAAATAAAACTTCTTTTATTTTATTATAATAGTCTCGCAGTTGTTAACAAGGGACTATAGCTCGCGGATAACGTTTTAAGGCTAAGACTCAGGGTTTTCTAGACACTAGTGCTACGCTCGAGCCTCCTTGGAAATGGCTCGGAAGTAGTGGAGTCTGCATCCTCGGCACGGAGCTCAGCCAGTTCTTCTTCTACTGCATGGAGCTTCTGGCTCGCGGTGTGCAGCTCATCCAGAGTGGTCTGGTACATGTGATCCATGGACTTGGTGAATTCCACCTGTCGTATGAGACGGGGGTTGCTCTTGTACCGTGAGCGAGAAATCGCTGGCAGCACCAGGGAGTCTTCATGGGAAGTAGCGAAAGTCCGTGCAACTGCAGTCCCGGGCGTAGATGTTCCTCAGCTGGCGAATGGCCTCCCGGACTGCATCTTGCACTCCGTCGAAGAAGGTAGCTCGAGGTAGGGAGGTGTCAAAGATGTAAATGGCCCCGTTGGCTGCAAAATCTTTGAAGATCTTCACTTCCACCCACCAGCGCTCCTCGTCTCCGTACATGCCTACGTACCCTTGGTAGAGGGGATACGGACGGAAGTTGAGCTCCTGCATGAGGTTGTACAGGTCGTTCGCGAAGAGTCCGGCAAGGGTTCCGTGGGAGACGCGGGTAGGTTGCTCCATCTAAAATTTTGAAGAGAAGAGAAAGTTAGTTACCAGTTTTGATAAGAGACTGAGCAAGGAAAGGGATGATTTTTAAAAGAGATAATTCTTATCAAGATATATCCTTAGGGTTGGTCTCTAGCTAAGGTCACGTCTTAGGGTCATTATTGCTCTGATACCATTTCTGTCAGAACCCGGAGCAACGACTCCAAGTTCCTCTATGTAAATCGCACTATCTCAGGAAAAGCTAGTGCACACAGGGTTAACAGTAATGTATATCATGCAAAATCACCACAGAAATATTATTAAACGACAAAATACAGCCTTATGACCAAGTCTTAAATATAGGGGCACGAAGCCAACAAAAAGAAATGAAAGCAGCGAAAAACAGTAAAGGTAGCAGGACAGTCCATCCAGCCTCCCATAGGCGAATGACTGTAAGACACATCCTACTCGCTGAAGTAGTCCTCACCGTCGTAGTCGCCGTCGAAGTCTGGCAACAGATTTTAGCAAGGTGAGCACATAAAGTACTCCCAAGGTAAGCACATAAGTACTTACGCAAGTTACACTAGAAATTTTAACAGAGTAGATGCATGCATAGGGATAACAAAAGAAGGCTTAACAGTTTATTTGTGTGAAAAGCAGTACTTGAATTTTAATACAGTAACAGATAAGTATGAAAGCTGAATTTAATACAATATATGAAACAGTATTTTTGAACAAGTAATACTGCTAGTGTAGGCTCCGAACTACACTAACCTAACCACGGGAATCCACCCAGACCATTATCAAAACCACGGTTTGTTTGACCGAAAAATCAAGTTTTATAAAAACCAGGTCTAATCCGTGAAAATTTTACTCAGCATGTCCATGACCGTGGACACGGCTATCCAGATAGTTTGTTACTCTGCAGAGGTATACAACTTTACCCATAAGACATTCCCTCTCACTTGAGCCACGCGATAAACACACTTTCTTTGGTGTACGGCGGAGAGTTCATGACAAGGCTGTTCCAATGATCCATAGCCAAAATAATTACGCTGCTACTAAGATTTCACCACAACTCGAATCCACGAGTTGGAGCCCCCTCTGGTGCCATGTGAGACTTCCCTGACCTCACCGCGCTCACATTCAGCCTATAGCGAAGCTATATTTGGAACTTCACAAATTACTTAGCCAGGTCCATCCCATACCGAACTTGTGGTAGCACGAAGTGACTTCGTAAAATGATACACAGAAACGGTCCTTAAGTTGATTTAGGCTCAACCACATACCCATATGCACGACAATCAACCAGGTGTCACCAAACACGAGGCATGCCGGCACCCACCACCTAACCATTAGCCTAAGTCTAAATCATAAGTTTCTATTTTTATTTTTAAATAATTTTCATCAACCACCCTTGACTCACCGAAATCAAGGCTTCATTTTTAGATCATCATTCCATGTGAAAGATTTAATCCCACCTAAAATTATACTAAGCCAGGCTAAGCAATTTTATAAAGTTTCTAGTCAATACTATGGTACTAACTAGTTTTCAGCTATGGTGACAAGGTATGTGAATTCGAGATTCAAATTGGCCATATTCAAAGGATTATGGGTATATCTAACATTTAAACTGAATTTAAATTAAATTTGAATAGAAGTACGCATGCATATACAGTAAAACAACATAAATAAATTTGAAATATTTGGTTCAACATGGTCAAAGGTGTAACTTGCCTTGATCGAAGTCTTGCTGAGAATCGTCGAACTCGAACTCTCCGGAATCGTCAAAATCTAACGTAAAGAGCAAATTAAAAAGAAATTTTAAAACAAAATTCAAATAAATTCAAATTTTCAAAATGATGCTAGAAATGGATAGATCATGATTTTAGAAAAAATTAGAAATTTGAATGGGTCAATTTGTAGTTAAAATGAAGAAGTTATAGCCTTCCAAAGTTTAAATACATTTAAAAAGAAAAATACTCAATTCTGGAATTAATTTTAACCGAAAAAACATTTATGACGTCAGCATGAATTATTTTTCTAAAGGAAATAACAGATTATAACGTCAGCAAGGTAAACAGGTTTTCGGCCGAATTATTTTCATACGGGAAAATGGGTTTATGACGTCAGAGACGTCAGCCCTGTGATTAAATAAATCGGACGAGGGACTGACAGGTGGGGCCGGTCTACGGTGGACTGAGTTCACGGACCCGAGGGAAGGGTGAGGTGGCAGGCGGTTGAGCGGGCGCTGGCGTGGATGCCCGAGGCCGAGGTGGCTTCCGGGTGGCGGCCACGTCGGCTGCCAGCTCGGCCCGTCGAGCTGATGTGGCAGGGGCGGCTGGCGGTGGCGCATGGGAACCGAAGGTCGCCGGCGCTCCGGCGGACGGCGGCGCTGGCTGACGGCACCAAAATGTAGAGAGGAGTGAAGGGAGTCGACTGGTACCTAGCGCAGGTCCCAAGGGTGGCCAGAGAGGAAGATCGGCGGAGAGGGGCGGCGGTTGGAGAGGGCTTCACGGCGGCGGAGGAGCTCCGGTGGCGCAGAAGCTCGGGGAAGTGGTCGTCGGGGATCGCCGGGGCACCAGCAACGTCGGGAAGGCGTCGGTGAAGCTCGGGGAGGCTTGAGGCGACGGCGATTGCTCGCTGGAGTCGTCGGAGCCGCGGAGAGGAAAATCGGGCTCAGGGAGGTTCCGGCGCTCAGGTGCTTCAATTGAGAGGTGAGGGTGGGGCGGTGTGGGTAGAGGGACCTCGGGGTATCCCTTTTATAGGCTTGGGAAGGGAGTAACGATCGCGCACAACTCGCCGGTTTTGGAACGGACGGGGAGCTTAATGCGACGGTGAAGGAGGGTGTAATTGGGGAGAATTATGCCTGCAACGGACGCGGTGGAGAGGTAATTGCAATTTGCAGTCGGCGCAGGGCATCAATTGGGAATGAAACCGAAGTTTTAAAAGCTTCAATTTTCGGCATCAATGGCGGCAGCGGGCGGGGATCGTGCGGAGAAGAAAGGAAAGGGGCGGGGAAGACGGAGCTGACAAGCGGGGCCCAAGCGTTAGTGAGAGAGAGAAACGGGAAAGGAATCGGGCAGTGGTTGGATCAGTGACATGTGGCAGGAGGAGGAGATCAGGGCCGTCGGGTGCTGCGCGAACGGGTAAGTGAACGGGGACGGTCACGATTCGATCCGACAACTGGGATTGAATCCAAGCCGATCGGTGCGTTAAGTGGGAGGGGGCAGCTGCGATTTAGTACGACAACAGGCGATGGTTGGGATTGAGCCATGCGTCGGAGGGAGGGGAGAGGGAAGCGGGCGAAGCGATAAGTTGGTGCGGGCGGCTGAGATTGAATCAGGCGAGACAACAGATGGCTCAATGCGAGACACGCGTCGCGTGCGGAGAGAGGGAAGGCGGGATGAAGGGGTAAGTGGGATCGGACGGCTGGAAAAGAAACCGGCGGCGCTGGCTGAGCCGATGCTTGACACTTGGCAGCCCGAGGGAGGGTTTGGATTTTATTTTCTTTTTTATTTTCATAAATGAGTTGAAGGCTTTAAAATACTCAGAAAAATACCAAATAAATTTTGAAAAATCCAGGAAAATTCAGAGAACCTTCTGGGACTATTTGAGACTTAATAAAAATATTTTCAACCTATTTTGATAAATGATTTTCTCACAAACACAAAATGACTTTAAAGGGAGGGTTTTAAATCTTTATAATTTTCTGAAAATTAAAGTAATTACAGATTTGACTTTAGGAAAAAGAATTACATTTATTGACTTCCATGAAATGCAATAAATTCTTTTTGGCTTTTATAAAATAGAAATTTTAGTTTTTCATCGGGCTTGGAATAAAATCCAGGAAATCCCATAAATTTCAGAAAATACTTTAATAAAGGAATAAAATTTTTGGGATGTTACAGACAGTCAGCCCGTCTACCAATTTTGTGAAAAGATCGGCTATGTAGCTTTTAAATACTACAAGCATTTTGATCATGCATTCCAGCAGGAGGAGCGTACAGTGGCAAATGTCACCATAGGACCAGAGTTTGACGCACCCTGGTACATGGATACTGGGGCGACTGATCATATCATTGGAGAATTAAACAAGCTGATGATACATGAATGGTACTCTAGCAATGGTCAAGTTCATACAGCAAATGGTTTAGGTATGCCAATTGCTCATATTGGTTCTTCTAAAATTCATATGTCACAAACCCTTGTTCCTTAATAATGTTCTACATATTCCACACACAAATAAAAATCTATTATCTATTCATAAACTCATGACTGACAATAAGGTCTATCTTGAATTTTTTTCCTGATTATTTTCTCTTTACGGATCATACTTCGATGAAGGTACTCCTTCATAGTCCCAGAGAGAGTGCCCTATAACCCATTCCTAGTACCTCAGCTACATCTAGGAAGGCCCTCTCTGTTATCAAATACTAATACGGGGTCGTCCGATCTTCTCGATGTAGGATTGGATACTCGTAGAAATCTTGGTGAATCGTAGTAATCCTCTAATGCCAATACAAGGGACAAATACCCTTTAATCCGCTAAAACACACTCACATCAATTTCGCCGACCACCAAGCGAAGATCTATTGTGCACCCAATTCCCAACGGAAAGACTGAACGATCTTGATTGAAGACACTCCCTAATTCCTCACGGAGCTTTAGCAGCAAAGGAATAACTCAAGCACAAACAATAGTAGATTAATTCTCAAAGGTGGTCTATGTTACATGGCCAATTGAGCTTCTATTTATAGGGGCATGTAGGTTCTTGCTTATGGAAATTTTTCAACACATGGAAAGTAATCAAATCATATCTGATTCTATATCTCTTTCTAAAACCGAAAGATTGTTTTGATGATTTCGATGTGCACAAAAGAAACTTTGGGATGGGGCCAGACCCATTGGAAAGAGGGCGAGATAAGCTTTCCATACTGTACTCACACATTCCAAATAGACTCTTGATGCGAAATCTATGAGCATTTAAAGTCAGTCCTATCAGGCTGAATCAGTGTCAGATTGTTTTGATGCTACCAATATGCACAAAAAGAATTCGGAGGTGGGGCTGGATCCATTGAAAACTAAACGAGTTCTTCTTTCTATGCTGTACTCGCACACCTCAAACGGAGTTCGTATGCAAAAGTTATGCACATTTGAAGTCGGACCTATCAGGCTGACTCCGAATTGATCTGGAGGCCAAATTGGATTCCAAAATGTGTCCCAGTAGAGTTGTTCCTTGAGCTGGCACCAAAGTGATGTGGTGACTTTTGTACTCTTCTTGCACATGCTTATCTTTATTTTGTACTCCTTGCGCTTGATCAGCTCCCAAGTTCCTGAGTAAAAGAACATTACATGCATCAGGTAGCGGTCTCTTCTCCATTAAACAGTTATGCATTCCTAGGAAAGAGTTCACCTGATAATTTAATTGTCGTGCATGTGCTCTTGTAATTGGCCTTTGTATTGCTTCAAGTTAAGAAGTCTTTTTTGTGTCCAAAAGTGCGATGTCCTTCATGTTAAGCTTATTTTTCATAACTCTAGCTCTTCTAGCAAGCTTTTGTAGTTTTAAAGTACTTGTTGAATTACAATGAACAACATAGGCTAGGATGTCCTCATCAAATACAGTCATGAGTAGTGGCATTGCCATTTAGTCCATCCCTCATCCCTTGCGGTGGATCAAATTCTTCAGCGTCATAGTTTATCTTTTTTTATGAGTCCAACAAATCTTCTATTTGTGATGCTTGTCAATAGGGAAAAAGTCATTATCTTCATTTTCCTCGATCAAAAAGGGTGTCATCCTCACCTCTTGAACTTGTTTTCTCCAATGTTTGGGGGCCTGTGCGCACCTCCTTTGGTGGTTTTAAATATTATATAAGTTTCATTGATGATTTCAGTAAATTCACCTGTATGTATTGTCTCAAGAGTAAAGCTGATATCTATCGCATATTCATCCAAATCCAAACTCATGTTGAACGCCTTCTAAATAAAAATCCTACACATACAAACCGACTGGGAAGGCGAATACCAGAAGTTGAATTCTTTTTTCCAATAAATTAGAATCACTCATCATGTTTGTTGTCCAAAAACTCATCAACAAAATGGCTCAACTGAGAGAAAACATTGCCATATTGCAATAGTTAACTAGTCCTTAGTCACTTATGCCTCCATGCCCATTTGTTTCTAGGACAAGACATTCCAAACAGCATATTTCTTGATAAAATCGCTTCCCTAGCAGAACGATGCACAATTCAACTCCAGTAGACTGTCTTTTTGGAACATCTCTAGACTATTCCTTTCTTAGAACATTCGGGTGTGTATGTTGCCCCTGTCTCTGTCCATACAATGATTAGAAACTCCAATTTTGGTCTAAACGGTGTGTTTTTCTTAGTTATAGCTCTCTTCATAAAGACTACAAATGTTTGCATGTCTCTTTGGGTAGGATTTATATTTCTTATGATGTAGTCTTTGATGAGCAACAATTTTCTTTTGCTGATGAAAAATCACCACCAATATCGGATCAACCATTACTTGACCAAATTTTGATCTTTTCCTTCTTGGCCTCTGCAAATTTCCCTCTGGTTATGGGACGTATGACTAGTAGGGAGACTAATATGGGTACTGGTATATTTGATTCCAATGTTGTTGCACAGTCTAACCCGACTATCCAACCGGATTTGTCGTTCCTCTCTATCCAGGCTACAGGTGACTTGCCCATAACAAATTCAAATGATGACTCTAGGTGGGTGCTACTGGTGCAGATTCCTGGGTTGCTGATCTCTCAGATCCCCCACAAGATGTCCTATCGCCTGCCAACATGAGTACTGTGGAGGATCCTACTGGCCTTACACATATATCTGATGCTTCACCTTCTCCACATGTCCCTGACACGACCCTGGAAATTGGCATGGCTTCCTCTCCACCGCCTAATCCTCATGTACCGCCGTCTCAACCCATGCAAACAAGGTTGCAGAATAATATTCGTAAACCAAGGATTCGACCGGCGACAGGATGCAATATGATGTCCGTCGACGTGCATTTCTTGCTATGACCAAACCGGCAATTGTTGAGGATGCTCTTTATGACAGAATTTGGAAGGAGACAATGGACGCTGAATATCAGGCACTCTTAAAGAACAAGACATGTCACTTGGTATCATCTCAACCTGTTCGCAATATCATTTACTATAAGTGGGTATTTAAATTAAAGAAGAAGGCTGATTGTTTTACTAAATGCTATAAGGCTAGATTGGTTGCAAAAGGATTCAAACAACGATATGAGATTGATTATGAAGATACGTTCAACCTGGTTGTGAAACCTGCTACAATTTGTCTTGTTCTATCATTAGAAGTGTCACACGGATAGTTGCTTCATCAATTGGATGTACAGAATGTATTTTTGAATGGCATTCTGGAAGAGGATTGTTCATGCGATAGCCACGGGGTTGTGAGGATCTATAGTTTCTACATCATGTGTGCAAATTGGATAACGCTCTTTATGGGTTAAAGCAATCACCTCGTGCTTGGTATTTTTTGACTCGTGTCTTATTTACAAGAACTTGGTTTTGTTCCTTCCAGAGCTGACATGTCCTTGTTCATCTATAATCATAGTGGCATGATCACATATATTCTAGTTTATGTTGATGACATTATTGTCACCAGCTTATCTTCTCAGGCTACTCATACCCTGATTTAGAAATTGTAGTCGGAGTTTGCTCTCAAGGATCTTGATGATCTTCATTACTTCTTGGACATCGAAGTATGTTGATCAAGGGAGAATCTCATTGTTATTCAGTCTAAATATTCCACTGACCTTCTGCAACGAACCAGTATGACAGCATACAAACTAGTAACTTCTCCAATGTCAACAACTGAAAAAGTAACATGGTATAGGAGTATAATAGGTGTTTTATAGTACCTAACATTGACATGACCAGATATATCATATGCAGTCAACAAGGTGTATCAATTTCTGCTATACAACCAAACAACATTGGACAGCGGTGAAAAGAATTTTATGATATGCATCACACATAGTGAGTGTCGAACTCCATACTACAAGTCTACTTCTAGTTTGGTTAGTGCATTCTCTGATACAGATTGGGTAGGATCAGCAGATGACAAAAGGTCAACCAGTGGTTTTGTAGTTTTCTTTGGCTCTAATGTTATATCATGGAGCTTAAGGAAGTAAGCCACAGTGACGAGATTCAGTACTGAGACAGAGTACAAGGCTCTTGCAAATACCACAACAGAAATCATTTGGATACAAATCACTATTGGGAGATCTTAGAATTTATCAATCACAAGCGGCTATCTTATGATGTGATAATCTTGGAGCCACGTACTTTTCTGTTAATCCTATGCACGGTGGAATCTCCTATTGCATCAAAATTACAATCTACTAGTAGAAATTAAATCTCAGTCATGGAACAGTAGGACTATAGGAGGGATAACTAACACATGCAAGTTCAATTCATGGGCAGTTGAGATAAAAGAAAGGAAAGCAAAGAAAAAAGAAGAAACAAGTAGGTGCAAGTTTTCAGAAAAAGGGATCAATTCATCAAACCATGTTCAAGTGCACAAGAACTCCATTACCGGCCTGCCTGCTCAGAGAGTCAGAGACTTGCTGGTACATATCGTGATGAGAAGAATTGGGTTGGGTTGGACACCGAGGTAAGGTATTGCTGTAGTCTGGGAGAGGCTAGGAGGAAGAAGAGGAGAAGCACTCCCATGCGCGAAGTGATAAAAAATAAAGCAAAGAAAGCAATCGATTCAAGCCAGCAGTGTCGAACAAGAGAAAGAAGAGAAGCCAACGAGTGGATTTTGTATGACAAAGCACTAGCTTTTAATTACACTTTTCTTTTCTTTTGGAGGGGAGAGGTATAGATGATCCATTAGATGAAGATCCAACGCTCTAAAATAAATCTCAGTGCTATTAACTCCAAAAAAAACACGTAAGTACTCTCTAGCACTTCTCATATGCATACATCAATTTTCTTTTCTAGGCTTCTGTTTGGCGTATATGATACTAGGCTAAGAGAAAATTGAACAAAAGCTGCCTTGTACTGGCTTAGCGCTCGCATGCGCTCTGTCTGTCTATCTCTCTCTCTCTCTCAGACTACTACGGACCAGTTTTCTTACAGCTGCGGTTTATAACTTTTGGTTATGACTTGTAGTTTTTGGGTTGTTCATGAGAGAGATTACAGATTAATATAAACTCACGTGTAGTTTTTGCCAATATAAACAAAGCTGTTACATCATGTACTATAGTTAACTAGTAAACTTCGTCTTAAAAAGACACTCCGTTTGAAAACTAGCTACTGCAGAAAAGTCAAAAGACAGAAGCCAAAGGTTGTAAAGAACAGGCCCTACTTAGCTTGTTAAAACTAAAAGCAGGGGATTGCTGAACCTCTCACGTACGACTAAAACTTGTTGAATAATTAGCTGTTAATTTATGATGTTTCACCAAATAAATAAAAGTGCATGCTTGCGGAGATGACGATGGCGATAGATGGAGGCCAATCAAGGATGAAAAGGAAATCTTTAGAGCGCTGGAAATTAAAGTGGAAACAGCTAGCTAGGTCAGGAATGAATCAATGGTAGTTTATAAGTTGGTTGGTTCCTGTATCCCTAGCTAGTATGTACTGTCTGCTTGATTTGTACTCCCACGTTTGGTATGGTTTGGTTTGAATTTTTTTGCGAGTAAAGGGATAGATTTTTTTGGTTGGTTGCTTAATTTGTACTCCCACGTTTGGTATGGACACAACTAGGAAACCGAAAGTAATTCCATATCCGAACGCCAATTGCTAGACTTTCAGCTTCCTAAGCCGAACCGGATCCCTGATCCTTCCCAGCTTCCGCTGGCTGCCGCGCGCCTTTCGGACTGTAGCTGGTCACGCGTTGTCGGCAGCCGAACATCATCTAATTCCCTAACATCGGCGACCAGCACAGGCTGCCGTCTTGCCGTTCATCGTGTATAATATCGTCCCCAATAAGAGTCCACAACATTTCCCCCCTCTGCTGAAGCAGCTCGTCCTCGAGCTGGAAGTCGGGACGTTGAGCCTTGAATTCTTGGAGAGACACCTAGGAGGCATCTGAAGGGTCACAACGTTGCCATTGAACCAAAATGTCCCAACTTCCTCGGCGAAGCCTTGACTGAGTTGCCACCATGGAAGACTTTAAGGAATAGCCCGGTCATGGAATGTATCTGGCGGTGCCGGTATGTCAAGCGGGGGATCCCCATGGAATACTTTAAGGAAGACCACATGAAAGACGTCATGCGGTTTAGCACGAGCTGGCAGCTTGAGGCGATATGCCACAGAGCCAATCCTCTCCACAATTTGAAACGGACCATAAAATTTTGGGGCCAAGTTTGACATAGTACGGCCAGTGACAGATATTGTCGACCGATGATACAATTGCAACCAAACCCCACTGTCCAGCTTCAAATTCCTCGAAACGATGGCGACAGGCATACTGTTGCTTCATAAGGGCCTGAACTTGGAGTAAATGCTCACGTACCTCGACCAAAAACTCTTCCCTATCCATCATTTGTTGCTCCACAGCAGCTACCTGAGCAACGTCTGGCTCAGCCACCAACAATGGTGGAGGATCCCGTCCATATACTACGCAGAAAGGAGTACTACACAAGGCAGTCCGGAACGAGGAATTATAACAATATTCGGTCCAAGCAGGGATTTTTTTTTCGCCGAAAATCCGTCCGATTTTTGGGAAAATCGAAATTATCGGCACCCCCGGTAAAGTTTTCTACTGGTGAAAAAATTTCGTTTTTGAATGTTTTTGTCAAGTATAAAGGAAATTTGTAATCAATCCTAATCACATGTCTGTGCATAGCGTGGTGGTAAGGCCTTTCCTTTGGAAACTGTAGGTCCATGGTTTGAATCCCCAGGAAGTGATTTTATTTCTTTTTTTCGCTTGAACTTCAAACAAAATTCAAATTTTAATTTGAAAATTTCGGCCGAAATTGGCCGAAAAATCCCGAAAATCAAAAATTTCGGTCCCCTCCGGTAAATTTTGGCATCCGATTTTCAAAACCCTGGGCCCAAGATAACCATTGCATCCATTGTTTGGGTCGATCACCACATAAACAACGAAGATACACCATAATAATGCAATTAACCACTTCGGACCGGCCATCGGACTGTGGGTGAAAAGCTGAACTGAAGTGCAAATTAACCCCAGCCATGAGAAAGAGCTCCTTCCAGAAATTGCTAGTGAAGATAGGGTCACCATCATTGATGATAGAAGAAGGAATGCCATGAAGTCGAACAACGCCATCAAAGAAGGTACGAGCCACTGAATTGGCCATGTAAGAGTGGGACAGCGGTATAAAGTGAGCATACTTAGAAAATCCTAGCAATGCTCGCATTGAAATCAGAGTTGGCCACTCCCGAACTGTGGCAATCTTGGACGGATCAACCTCCACACCTTAGCCTAAAATGATGTGGCCTAAGTAACACCTGGAATTCTTTAAGACCAACTGATGAAATTGCAGGACCTGAAGGACCGTCCGCACATGCTGCAAATGCTCAGACCAAGATGAGCTATAGATGAGGGTATCATCGAAGAAGACTTGAACGAAGCGTCGAAGAAATGACTTTAGAATATCATTCTTGAGCACCTGAAAGGTGGCTGGTGCATTGGTAAGGCCAAACGACATGACGAGGAACTCGAAGTGCCCATGATACGTGCGGAATGCCATCCTTTCAATGTCATCCAGGTGCATACGCACCTGATGATAACCACTCTGCAAATCGAGTTTGGTGAAATAGCATGCGTGTTTGAGTTCATCGAGAAGCCCATCGACCATTGGGATGGGGAATTTATCTTTGATGGTCTAAGCATTCAAAGCCCGATAATCCACACAAAAGCATCATGTATCATTTTGTTTTTTGACCAACAGGATGGGTGATGAAAATGCCGAAGTGCTAGGCCGAATGATCCCTTGGGCGAGCATATCATTGCATTGACGCTCAATCTCATCCTTGAGAAGGTGTGAATAGCGATAAGGCCTTACCGCCACCGCGGTAGTACCTGGTAGCAAGTGAATCCAATAGTCTTGTCGCCGGGCTGGAGGCAATCCCTTCAGTGGTTCAAAAAGTTCATCAAACTCCCGCAACAAATCTTCCATGAGTTCCTACCCTGAGATGCTGACACTATGCGGCATCTTCCCTTGTGCACCGATACCATACCAAGCAACACGGTGATCAGAGTGCCAAAATGACATAGAGAGAAGCTCAAAGTCCCACACTTTGGGCCAAGAGTACGGAGCCACTGTACCCCGAGGACGACATCGAATCCACCCAACGGTATAGCAAAACAATCCACCGAGAACCGTTCGTCAGCAATCACTTGTGGTATTAATGGGGTGCGCCTCTTCTGTCTTCCTCCCTTCTTTCCCATCTGCCGGCAGATTCATCAATCACACAACTCCTGCCACCGGTTGCCGGGAACCTGAGGAAGTGCCCTTACTCCTTGCTGCAGCCGTGTGATAGCTCTTGTTGGTGTCTGATCTCTCCTTGCTGCTGTTTCATCTCTCCAATGTCCTTCATCAGAACGGCGATCATCTTGCTGAGGTCTTCTATCGTCTTTGGATCCTCCATGGGAAGGGTGGTGGTGGTGGTCGGCTCTGATTCCAAATTTATGTGGGCGGAATTCTGCGGTGGCTTGGGATTCAAATCTCCAGTGAGAGTCCACAACAACTTGAGATTCAAATCTCTGTCCCGAGATCCACGTATATATGCCTGGTTTACGTACCGCAGAGCAGGTTTGTAATTACTACGCCTGTACTAGTACAACAGTACAACATTAATAGTACTTAGTATATGGAGTAGTAGTATTTCCTTACGACTTAGCACAGCTAGTAACTTCACTTCATGGCGTGGCTAGATGTGTACGGCTAGTGTCGATCAACACGTGCGTTCGTACGCCTGGTCGTTCAAAAACGAAACTGGCTGACCGCACGCATATGGAATTATGGATTGACCATGCAAATTAATTAATTAACAACAGCTTCGTGTTGTGGGCTTGTGGCGTCTTGGCCGGCCGGGCGATCATGTCTGGTTTGACCCTGATCAGAGCCATCGTCTCATGCTCATGCACTCGTAAACCTAATTAAAAGGCCACTGATTGGACTTAATTTTAGTAGCTTATAAATAAAATTACATTATATCTAACTAAAATTACACTGTAGTTGATAGTGTTTATTTGACGTAATTCATTTTAAAAAAAAAAGAAAAAAAGAAAATAAGAGGGTAGGTGGTAGCTTTATCCTTTCCCCCACCCTCATCTCATCCCTATGCGCCCCGCCTCTACTTCCTGCACCCTCTGCGTGTGCGCCACGTGCAACCGCCACTGTCACCCTCCCTTGCTGTCGACACAACTGCTCCCACGCCGTCGCCGCCTCTCCATGTGCCACGTCCTCCTTGCGCTGTGCACGCTGCGCCTCCCCTCACCTACACCGCCTGTTGACGTCCCTCGCCTTCTGTGTGCACTGCCAAAGCCGGCCATCGTCGCTCAGCCCAAGCTTCGCTACCTGCGTTGCTCCAGCCATGCATCGCCAGGCTACTCCCTCCGTGGCGCTGCAACCCTCCAGATATACCTCTACCGGCACTGCCGCCCTCTGGCCGTGCCTCCACCAGTGTTGCCGCCCCTCTCCTTGGTCTTGCCACAAAGAATAAGGAAAGGAGATAGGAGGAAGAAGAGGAGCTCAGCAGGCCAAAAGGAAGGAAAGAATAAAAAAAGGAAGAGAGGAGTCAGTTGAGAAGAAAAAGGGAGGAAGGAGGGAAGAAAAAGGAAAGAAGAGAAAGAAGGCTGAGCTAACGCTAGATTCGGCCAAGAAGAGGAAGAAGGTGCCCTGATCTAGTTGTTTGTCGTTCAATCTGTAGGGTAATGAATCGTAGCCTTTTTCTCTACTAGTCCTTGGGTAGATGTCATATGTAGAGGGCTGATGTCCAGAATCTTAGTCGTTGCTAGATGCAATTGTGATAATATGTTATTTTGGCCTAGTATATGCCATAATTAAATTATGTTTATAATTAAAGAAAGTTAGATAATTTTTCATAGTTTTTAGGAGTGCTATGATTTATCATGTTTGGTTCAATAGATAAAATGATACAGAATTGTTAAGACAGTTGTCCAGTAATACAATAGAATGGTCTTCATAGTTAAAAACGAAGGCATAATGGATTAATCATGATTTTTGGCCGACTAGGAAAGTGTGGCAAATTTTGTGTAGTTTTCAGAAAATATATGGTTTCCTATGTTAGGGACTGTAAGCCATAAATTACGGTATTTTGATCATCGGGATAGCGGAGGAGACTATCTGGTAAAGGAGGATTATTTAGGTTAGAAGTGCGTAGGTGCAGTGTTGTTTCGTTTGATGTTTTGCATTATTGTGGCACATGTTGATTTTAGATATTTATTGTAGATGAGGTCGCTACAGGTTTGGTGCCGTCTACACATCGCTCCACTTTGTGTGGTTAAAAGGAAAGTGTATAGTATAGCAATAGACGGTAGATGCCAAGATCCAAATATATAAATCTAAACTCTCTGTGTATACCGCACTAGTCCAGGATCATGCTAGTGCACATAGTGTAAGTATAGATGAAACATCGACCATATGCATGATTAATTAGGGAAATTGATACGGGGTCGCCCGATCTTCTCGACGTAGGATGGATACTCACGGGAGTCTTGATGAATCGTAGCTATCCTCCAATGCCAATGCAAGGGACGAACACTCTTTAATCCGCCAAAACACACTCGCGTCGATTTCGCCGACCACCAAGCGAAGATCTATCGTGCACCCAATTCCCAGCGGAAAGGCTGAACGATCTTGATTGAAGAACACTCCTAATTCCCTCACGGAATTTGTGACAATGATAAACTCGAACAAAGTTTAGTAGATTGATTATTCTCAAAGGTGGTCTGAGCCCTTAGGCTGCCAATACATGGCTTATATAGGACCTTGGGACGTCCATAGAGTCTACAAACCTAGTACAACTCAACCCTATATGGTTTTAGATACGAACTCTCACAAAAGGAAACTAGATTTTACAGCCGTTATATTGTTTCGGCCATAACTTTTGATCTGTGATGAATTTTATGGTGGGACCAGATCCATTGCGTAGCCCTTGCAAATATCTTTCCAAGGAGTACAAGAACACCCAAATCGGACTCCGTTTGTGAAAGTTATGACCTTTTAATAAGTGTCTGTCAGGCTGTCCCGAACCGAATCCGAATTGAATTCTGAGTTGAATCCGAGTTTGAATCCGAGTTTGAATCAATTGGCCTTGTGGGAGGTACAATTGGGCTTGAAAATCTTATCCAAAACTTGTAGTTTATGTCCTTGGGCTTCTCCTTTTGCTCTCCCACTGAATGGGCTTTCTTCCTTCATGTCTTTGACACCTAATGTGGTCATCCTCTTCCTTTTGCGTCTCCATTACTTTGCCATCGACAAACCTAAGAATGCACCATTTAATGACATACGGTAGTATTTTATTCTTATGAATAACAACATTATATTTAGTTTGGAATGAGTTCACTGGTAATTTTGATGCGGCTCAATAACTCTTTCGGTTGAATAATATATTTAAGCTGAAAAGTACAAGACACGCGTGCGTATCCGCATCATCCTCCCTTCTTCAAGAAAAGCCGTCCTCGGCTTTTGATAACCTGAAATTGTACTAAACAAAGAATACAACGTGTATGCATGGTATATATATTTGTCATCAACATTTCTTCTGCTTAGCACATCATGAACATCTGAAGGTGTAATAAACAAAAGAACAATACATACGCATGATATATGTAAGAGTCAATTGTTGTGGCATTCTCACTACCGCACAAACCGATGAATATAGCAGCGACTAAAAGATGTATGCCTTGCAATATTATTTTCACATCATTCTCCTCCCATAAAAGAAAGTCGTCCTCGACTTTTCTAAGGATATGGACGGATCATTAACGGTAAAATCAGATTTAGTTGTTCAGATATAGGAGATAAAATCTTTAGTACCTTCCATGCTTCAATTGCACTACTCGATTACTTGTACATAATTGTTTATCAAAGAGTAAACAAATAGGCTTAGAAAATCTTTTAAAACAGCAAGCTCTATTGTTGACACTTATCTCATCGCGATCATGACATGACATAAAAGATTGTTTATCTATAATATGTAATTTTAAATTAGCAAGATTATCACATATAATACAAATTCTGTGAACATAAAATTTGTCATCTACACCATAATCTCCAATCAAATTAAACTTATATGTGTAGGCATAGGTACTAACTAGTGATTTGGAACATGAAATTTCAGCAACATTATCAATCACACTAGATAGCTCTCTAGGATCATCAAACATGATATAGTACAAAGAATCATTAGGAGATATTCTAGTAAGAACTTCCTTATGAGTAATCAATTCCACATTATGTAAATTGAGGAAAGAAATTTCAGAACATGGAGTTTTCAGTTGATCATATGAGCTCTCAAAATTACTCACCTTTACATAACTAAATTCAGCACCATTATTGTTACCTTTATTGTCCTTCTCGGATGATGTAGGTGCTGGGGTTTAAAATTATTACGATGTACCCTCGGGCAGCAAACATTTTATCCTTTCCCGTGGTTATCTCCTTATTTGGCTTCAAAGGTGCCGGTTGTTGAATGTTCAATTCTTCATCTTTAATGTCAACCTGCACAATGCGAGAAACAACACTAGACGTAGATATTAATGTGTTAGTTTCAGATGCATCCTCACTTTGTCTATCTTCTACTTCTCTCTTTTCTTTTGGTGTTTCTCTCACACTCTCAATTTGGATGCTCTCAACCTCACATATGGTGGAATCACACAGCTCACTCTTTTTATCACTCTCACTCAATTTGGCTATGTGGCTCTCATCCTCACATGGGTTGTGGTGTTTCTTAGGAGCTATATGTAGTTTTAGAATACTATATATCTCCTTGACCAAGAGAAAGTCCCATGCTCGGTCATCTTCTCATGTGTCACACTAGTAGAGGCGACAAAATTGAAGTATGGATGGGAGAAAACTGTGGTGTCACGTCTCTCCATAAGTCTCTTCTCCTCTTGAATAGCACAATTCACAAGATCTTGCACACTACCAAAATATTTATGTTCAAGTGTAGCGGCAATCTTAGAATTCAATCCTCTTTTGAAGTATGTCTTCTTTTGTAGTTCACTAATGACATGCGGTAATATTTTATTCTTATGAATAACAACATCATATTTAGTTTGGAATGAGTTCACTGGCAATTTTGATGCGGCTCAATAACTCTTTCGGTTGAATAATATATTTAATGAAAAGTATAAGACACGTGCGTATCCGCATCAGAAATGTTCAAATATTATTAATTATTAGAGTAGAACCGTATGGCCAAACTTACAATTAATAGCCTAAAAGATTTAAAAAACTAGTAGCAAAAAATAAAATTAAGCATAGTAACCATTTGACATACCCACAAACAATCGATTGGGAAGCGAAGTCCTAATCCGTGAAGTCATCGAAATATCCTCTTTCTGGTATCTCCTGCTGATATGGTCCCAAGTCTTCAATTGAGCAACAGTGAGCACAGCCGTGAGTACATCTGTACTCAGCAAGTCGTTTGTAACAAAAATACAATATAGTATGCAAGGCTTACCAACTGATGACTGAAATGTTATTTTGTAGAAAGCAATAATTTAAAGAAATACAATAAATAGATTAGAAGTGAACTTTAATGGAAATGATAATAAATAAATAACTAAAGAAATTGAATAAACCATATTGAACCACTCATGAACTAATTATTCACGAGTTTAACCATCAGCGAACTAACTATTCACTTTTCAAAATTATCCCAACTGAGTTTTATGAAACATCTACCTTTCATGTCAAATCACCGAGTATTATCCATAACTAAAGGCATGGCTATTTGAATGGTTTTACACTCTACAGAGGTTGCACAACTTTACTCACATGATCTGATCATCCTCACATTAAAGAAAATCACAACAAGGCCTTTACAATGCTAAATCTCAACTCAATTTTGCCCTCTAGGGTTTTGTATCACACCCTCCCTTGTGCCTCATAGAAATCAGTATCCATGTTCATCACAATGGTGAAAATCGAAATTGAAATATCACAAATTAATCAGTCAGATCTATCCCATATAAAATATATGGTTGCACGGTAGGTCTCAGATCAATGATACACAAAGTTAAGTACTTAGACATTACCTAGGTGAGATTTTCACACCCCTCGAAGTGAATTTACACTTCCTTTTTTACTGCATGATCACTCGTCCAAGTGAAAACTAATTTTATATATCAAACCACCAATGGCACACTAGTACCATGGCATAATAATTTTATAACTGTGGATACAACCACAATTCCATATGTTATTAAGTCAAATTAATTAATTGATCATACGTGATGATGAACTCATCGTGACTATAAGTATATCTAAACAAATTAATTGTAAAACCCATGTGACAACTAGTATTATATTACTAAATAAGATCCCATCCTAATGTTACAATGGTAACATGATATTCAAAATTATCAAATGAGGGACTAATCAATTAGGACAATAACTACCGAGTACGAGGGTTTGTAATAAAATAGCAATGTATGATAATTTAAAATAAAATAATAAATAAATAGATTTAAAAACTAGCTTCAACATGATCAAAGAACATAACTTACCTTGGTCTTACTCAGTTATGAATTCTTGATCTTTTGGTGGTGCTCCCGCTCCTTCGAAGACACGATATAACGAGTGAGAAAACGAACGAGGCACAAAATAAATTTAAATAAGATTCAAATAAACTCCAAAATTTTCAAAACTAGAATAAAAGGATAGATCTTAATTTTAGATGAATTTAGAAAAAAGAACGGGGTCAATCGGAGCTAAGACGAAGGAGAATGAGCTCTTAAAAAATTTAATCAAAACAAAATACTGAAAAATCAAAAAATTTACTATGCTATGGACTTACTTACAGAAAGGCTAGTCTATGGTGAACTCAGCTCATGAAATAGTGCATGGCTACTGGGCTTGCTGACGTGGCGATTTAGGGTTGAGGTGGCAGTGACGTGGCATGACATGTGGCTGACAGGTGGCATCTAGGGCTGACGTGGCATGACATGTAGCAGCTAACATTTGATGCTAATGTGGCACCCGAAAGGCTCGGCTAGCCGATGTAATGTCCTGATTTTCAGAGCTTTTTAAAACCTTGAATTTAAAAATTAATTTTTGAAATTTTTTTGGAATTAATAAAGTTTAATTTGAATTTTTCAAATTTTAAAAGGATTTAATATGATTAAATTAAATTTTAATATTTTTTGACAATATTTTATTTGAGTTCCTTGTGTCTCAAGGAAATTTCTGGTATTTTTGGTGAATTTTTAGGATTTATTTGCTATTTTCTAGAGCTTTTTGAAGTTTATTTGAATTTTGGATTAAAAAGAAAACAAAATTCTTCCTCACCGTCCGATCCTCTTCCCGTCACGCGTAAGCCATCCGCCTCCCCGCGCGCCGCCGTACCCTTCCCGCCTCACTCCTCCGCGCGCCGATCTCACGCGCGCGCGTCGCGCATCCGCGCCGCACGCCGCGCGCGCGCATCGCCCGCCGCGGCACACCGGCCGCGCTTGCGCGCGTGCCCGCCTCCGCCTCCGCGCCGATTCCCGCCTTGCCGCGCGGCGTCGCATCGCGCCGCTGCCGCGCGCGTCAGGCGCTAACCCTAACCCTAACCTCCGCGCGCCGCGCGTGCCCGTCCGATCTTCCTCCGCGCGATCCGGCCGTTCAAACCGACCGCGTCGTGCTCGCCACCAGTATCCGATTTGGATTGCCTCGGTTCGCGTGATAAAACCCCGTGGCTACCTCGGCCACCTCGGTTCGCGCGCGCGCCGCCGTTTCCGGCCGTCCGCCGCCGCCGCTTCGCCGCCGGTGAGCCCTCCTCGCGCCTCGCCGCGCGCCGTCGCGTCGCGCTCGCGCCGCCTCGTCTCGTCCGACCGACGCGACGCACCCGCGCGCGCGGCCCGCCACGCGCCGCCCCAAGACGCGCGCGCGCCCGGCATGCCCGAGCCACGTGTCATCGCCCGTCGCCAAGACCCCAGGGCCAGATAGCGCCGTGCCGCCCGCGACCGCGGATCTTCGCCGCGCGCGCCTCGCCCGTGCACGCGGCCTAGGCGTCATCGCCGACGTGGCATGCCACGCCAGCCCGCTTCCCGGTGCCACGTGTCGCCACGCCACCGACGCGATGGCGGCGCCACGCCACGCCATCACCGCCCCACCGCGCAAGATCGCCTGCACCGTCCACCGTGGATCGGCTTTTCCGTGGACCGGTTCACAACATGCGGTCTTTTCCAATTTTTTCGATTAAATTTTGGATTTATTTTCCGAGAGCTTGTTTTCCTCCGTCCTAGCTCCGATTGACCTCGTTCTTTTTCTAAATTCATCTAAAATCGAGCTCTAGCTTTTGGTTCTAGTTTCATGATTTATGGAGTTCATTTGCTTATCATTTTATATGTTTTCTTTGTTTGATCATTTTTCTCTCGTTAGATTTGGATTCGGAGGAGCAGGATCTACGTAAGACCAAGAGTACCTCATTGAGCATAACCAAGGCAAGTCGTGTCCTTTGATCATGTTGAACTCAGTTTGCTATCTATTATTTATTATTTTTTTAATTACATTGCATCGCTATTTTATAAACCTTGTATTGGTAGTTATTGTCCCGATTGAATTCATGCCTCCTTGATAACTTTGAACACCATGATACCATTGTCACCATAGGTTAGGAAACATACTAGTGATATATGATATTTGTCACATAGGTTGATACGATAGAATGCTTAGCTTTGCTTATAGTTACGATTGGGTTTGTCATCACATGTGAATTAACAATTTGACCTAATTAGATATTGAACCGTGGTTGGTGCCACGCTTATTAAAATTTGTGCCATGACGTTGGTGCGTCATTGATGGTGGTTATACAAATTGGTTTTGCACTCGAGGCGAGTGATCGTGCGATAAAGAGAGAAGTGTTGGAGCACTTCGAGGGATGAGGTAGTCTCGTCGGGTAGAATTAAGAACTTAACTTTGTGCACCATTGATCTAAGTCTTAGTGCAAACCACATGTCCGGTATGGGACGGACTGGTGATTAATTTGGGATGTTTCAACTTTAATCTTGCCATTGAGATGAACATGGTTCTTGATTTCCATGTGGCACAAGGGGTTGTGATGCAAAACCTAAGGGCGGATTGAGTTGGAATTGAACTTTGTAAAGGCCTTGTTGTGATTTCTTTAGCGTGAGGCTAATCACATCGTGTGGGTACTGATTGTGCAACCTCTGCAGAGTGTAAAACTATTCGAATAGTCGCTTCCTTGGTCATGGACAATGCTCGATGATTTCATACGAAGGGTAGTTATTTCGAAATCTTGTGGATTTGGACAGGGAATGGTTAATTCATCGTTGGTTTAGGTTATGGATGGGAGGTCCATAAGTGGTTGGTTTAGCTTGTGGATGGGAGGTCCATAAGTGGTTTATTACAATTCCTTTGATTATTTATTATTTGTTATTGTTTTACTTAAAGTTCGCTTTCAATCTATGTATTGTATTTACCTTCAACTGTCATTTATGCAAATTAACATTTCAGCTATCCTTTGGTAAGCCTTGCATACTATATTGCATTCATTTGTTACAAACGACTTGTTGAGTACCAATGTACTCACGGCTTTATGCCCGTTGTTGCTCAGTTGAGGAAGAGGAGTATCACCAGCAAGAGGTTCCGGATGAGAGTACTTCGACGACTTCGCGGATTAGGCTTCGTTTTCCACTCGATAGCCTGTGGGCTTGTCGATTGGCCACTACGCTTTATTTTGGATTTTCGCTGCTAGTTTTGTTAAGCCCTTCGGGCTAATCTATTGTAAGCTTGACCATAAGGTCGTACCTTTTGAGATTTATTGATATTTGAGCTTTGCCTTTATTTTATCGTGTATGGTTGTGATGACATCTATGTTTGATTGTGTGCACTAGTATGATCCTAGGACTAGTGCAGAATACATAGGAGTCCGAATTTGCATATTTGGGTCTCGACACACTCACACATCATAGATGGTTGGTAGCTGAAACCGTCTGTGATGTGTGAGTATCATAGACAGTTTTTGGTTCGAACCATCTATGATAGTTGCCCATCATAAATGATTTTTGGTTTGAACCATCTGTAATGTGTGAGTATCACAGGCGGTTCTAGTTACAAATTGTCTGTGTTGTATTTATCATAGACGGTTCTCCCATTATCATTGACATATAAATTCAAACGGTTCAGAAAATCGTCTATCATGACAGTTCTGAACCGTCTGTGATAATCCTTTTTGTAGTAGTGGATGTTTACATTATACGAAGAATTTACCTTACGATTTATGCTTATTGCAATAAATTACATACTAATAATGATCGAATATGGTAAATAACAATAATTACTTGCTAATCATGACAATGATAGAATATGTTTATGACAATAGAACATATGTATTTGTATCATGTGCACTTTTATATCATGGGAAAGAAAGATCCACCAAGGTGGATAAGTAAGACCTACTTTAATAGGCCTCTATAGGAGTAGAGAGACCCCCGTGCCGACGAAGACAGGCTTATGATGGGTGAGCATCAACGGGTATTCATTCGGCTATACCGGTTTATGCAATGTGATAAGCAAATGAGCATATAGAGTAGTTTTGCATTGCAGTAATGAAAAGAGATGGTGATGAGAAATAAGAATGATGATATGATTATGTTGGGACATATGGAGAATAGTATAGTTATGTTTATGATTATGATTATATTGAAACATGTGAGAAATGACATGGTTAGGTTAATGCTTATGCTTATAGTAGTATTTATCGTTCTATTATGTATTTGTTGTGTTATAGACTTACGTTTACTTTGTTATTATTTTTAGATGACCAATGAGACGTCATGCATCGGAGATGGGACTTGGGAGTAACACTTCTGCATCACATCTAACAATAACAATAACCTAGACCATCACCTTTATCTTTCTTACTATTGCCGTAGTAAGTAGCTTATCAATCTAGAACTTGTCAATGAAACCCCTGTAACTAATGGTGAACGTTAGAAAGTTTTTATGGTAATATATATTTCCTCAGTAATGTTATATTTGCTAGTTTAAGTGTTCTCAGACGTGGAGTCCTTAGCGTTCTCAAGCATGTGTTTATGAATTATTTATTGTTACTCTGGTTATCAAGTCATATCTATTCTTGTCTATAGCACCATTATTTTAACGCTTATTGTTAACTGTATGCTGCTTACCGTTTTGTTGGGATATAACCAGAGAAGATGCTACCAAAATTTAGTAAGTAGATGTCAATAATAGTGTTATAGAGTAGTGGTGACACTTTGAGCTCTGAGGTTAGACCAAGGTGTTACAAAAAGAGAAGCTAATTAATTAGCAATCCCAGTGAGCAAAACAAGTGCAAAAAAAAAGGAAGGATGTAGGAATAGCATTTGACAGAAGCAAAGAACTTCGGTTTGAGTTTTGAATTGCCGGAGCTGTCGTAAGGCATATGAATTAAGCATGCGTGCGTGCGTGCATGTGTCCTACGTGAAAGAAAATCTGAATGTACGTGTGCGCTGCAGCGGTTGGGCCAGTCATTTACGCGCCTGCTCTTTGCGGCTTTTAAAAGCCGTTTTTGGATTTTGCTACAGTAACTAACTTTTAAACAGAGTATTTTTTTTAAGATGGGGTCTACAAATTAATTGTAGTACACATTAAAAACCTAATATCTGTCTATCAAAATCGCAATGAGATCTCTCTTTCCGCACTGTCTCAAATAACCAAAAGTTATCAGCAAAGAAACCATCACCAGTAAAACCATCACTCATGCTAAAAAGAATGGATCCTACATGTTAGAGTCTCAGGACATAGAGGGAGAGTGTGTACTAGAGCCCGTTTAGTGGCTGAAAAATAATAGTTTATAACTAAATTTATATTATAATTAATTTATTTTATATTATAGTAGATGATAACTTATTTGATATAATTATATTTAAAAAAATTAAAAAACAAATTACCTCCATTACATATAATACAAATGAATTGAAGAAAGAACCGACAAAAAAGCTTTTAAATAAACTAAAAATAAAAAGATAAAATTTAAAAATAATAAAATAATAAATCAGAAACTTCAGTTAAAATAAATAGTACCTAGATAGATGCACTCATGAATGGCTGACGCGCTCATCACATCACTGTCCCAATACAATCATGAATCATCCTTCTCAAATGTATTTCTCGCGTCCCCCCAACGGCTCCTGACCACATCGACCGGACCGAGTCGCTGCCTGCTGCAGTAATAAATTTCACTTGCAGAGAGAGCCCTACTCGCAAAACTTGAAAACCTCTTCTATCCCAGAGACTATACCGCTTAACTGCACTATAGGTGTTGCACCAACTGATTTATAGCTTAATTTTTAATTATAATTTTTAACTTATATTTAAAATAACACTACAATAACTATTAACTTTTTCTAAAAATAGAAAAACTATTAATCATTATAAATAATGTAAAGTAATAAAAAACAAAAACTCTAAAAAGTAAACTAAGATGTAATTAGAAATCAATACATTTTAAGTGACTTCAAACTTAAATAAACTAAACATCTAAATAAACTAGAAACTAGATCTATTTAGACTAAACATCTAAATAAACTAGAAATTAAATCTATTTAGAGCAGGACCACACTCTTTAAGCTACAGTTTATAGCTTTTTAGCTTTTGATTACAGCTTGTTAATATAATAAATCATGATTGCTAAGAAAAATCACTAAAAGCCAAAAGATGTTCTTTTAAACTATAATTTATAATTTTTAGCTATAGCTTATTAATTTAATAAATAATAATTACTAACCATCGTCATCTTCCTGTGTAAAGATGTCTACACAAGCACATCAAGCCTGATAATCGTCTTCAAGCCAGGATGATTAAGCAAAACAAACAACCCGTTGTTCCTAGACTTGAAAAGGCTTATATCCAAGTCACGTAGAACGCTTCCTCGACGTTTCAGATCAATGCAAGACGTCTACACAAAGCACATCAACGCTTGAAAAGACTAATTTGTTGTTGCTTTCAGATCCAAAGAGCATACCGTCAGCCATTCCAGATTAAGTCAAAATAAAACCACCCATAACAGGAACATGTGCCTACTCGTATGCGTGCTTGCGATTCACAAGAAAAAAATAGATAAAGAACATATATAGGACAAGCGTAGATGAACACCACACAGCAACACCATGCATTATTGCATTACATAATATTAATATTGGCAACCAGCAGAAAAAACAGAGGAAGCTAAGCTAAACCTAAACAGCCAACGACGATAAGCATTGTATTTCCAAAAGAAATGAACAAGATGTACACATGTATTTCCATCACAACCCCTAACCATTAACCAAATCCATCCTCGCTTGAAAGATTCAAATATGTAGTAGCTAAATAGTACATGTGATATCTTCAGTACATAAACAGCAATTTGACACATGAAGGGACCATGAATTTTCGAATGCTGCTACTCCCAATAACAGCACATATAAGCATGCACAGGCAACAGCAACATAAAGAAAAACAAATCTGGCAGACAGCCCATCATGCGCAAGGCAAATCAGCAATATAATCAACCTTGCAATCCGATGCTAACAGCATTAATCAAAATCAAGAAATGAGGACAGACAGCCTGATGACACTGTATAGTTATCACAGAATCAAGCAAGCCTAATAGTAAGCAAGCCAATACCTAAGCATACTAGAGATGCAGAGCAATAACTGAATCTAACATACCCAAACTGATATTATCACAATGTTAGCAGATGACAATGGAAAGAGTAATCTAGGTACAAGCGGGCATTGACGGTGGAGACAACACATGCTGCACCGCAACACCCACCGGTGGCGCCAACAAGGAGCGCTATCCGTTATAGGACGAGAAAAGTAAAACATCACAATGTGAAGCGGAACTGAATAATTCTAGTAGATTGGGATAGGGGCTCCTTATAACGCCCACCGCCATCGGCCCTTGCATCGTCACTCCCATGTTGTTCCATTGGAGCATCCTGAGCAAGCTCACTCGTCATCATCTTCATCCTGCAACGCCAGCAACTTTTTGTTTAGACTCCACAGGATAACACTAAATAAGTGTTTGGTGTAAACTTAGGTTTCAATTCATTAACAACTAAACTTAATCTACCAATGAGAGTTCATCAATTCATTAACAACTAAACTTAATCTACCAATGAGAGTTCATCCAACAACTTATCAAATGATCCCATTCAAGTGTAAAGCTATGTGCAACTTTAAGGGTTGCGAACACAGGTGTATACCTCTTCGCTAGCGTCATCATCATCCTCATCATTCACCTCGGACTTGGACTTGTCAGATTCCTCTTCGTCTTCCTCCTCTTCCTCCTTGGAAGGAGCCTTCTTGGCAGTGCTCTAAACAAATCAGCGCATGCTTAGTACCGTAAAATTGGACAGACACAGGAACAGCAGACAAGGTGAACTGTTGGGTCTCTATTACTACCTCGCCCTTGTTGTAGGCAGCAATGGCCTTGTTGTACTCTGCCTTGAGCTTATTGGCCTTGGCTACGTAGGAGCCTTGTCCTACAATCCACAGCCATGCATGTACATATGTATTAACAAATCGGCACAGGCCTAGGCAAAGCTAGAAACAACTAGACGCTGTCTCAAGAAAGCTTACCGCGTCGCTCAAGGATTTCCACCTGTCACCGGCTGCTTTTCCCACCTATAAAGTCTCAGCACAAACAAATCCAGAAATCATGATACCATCAAGACAGATCGACCACATGACTAGACTAAGAGTAATTTTTAATAAAGGAGTGATTTTTTAAGGAACTTACAGCAGCAACAGACTTATTCTTGGGGTTCTTCTCCTTGAACTCCTTGCGGAACTCCTCCCTAACCGAAACGAGATCAAACCAACGCCCAAAAAAATCCCCAAAAAAGCATGGGAAAATATTCCGAGGACACATGGATCTCACATGAAGACGAAGAAGGCGCTGGGAGCCCTCTTGGGTTTGTTGGGGTCCTTCCCGGCCTTCCCCTTCCTGCCCTTGGCGGGCTTCTCCGCTCCCTTGCTCTTCACCGCCAACCTGCGAAAAGAAACCACGTCGCAAAGCATCAAAATCGAACCTCTCGAGGAGCAAAACCAGATCTGCCGCGAGAAGAAGAGCAGGAAAAGGCGAGATTCTCACTTGGTCTCGGCCTTGGCGGCGCCCTTGGATCTGGCCCCCTTCATGGCTGATTACTGCGGAAATACCGACGGAACAGGTCAGATCCGCGCGAGGGGAAGCGAAAGCCGCGTCGAATCGAGCGAAACGGCGACGAATCGAGGCGAATTGGGGAGGGGAGGCGGCTCACCTGGACGCGGCGCGAGGCGAGGAGTCGTCTCTGGGGAAAGGAGGAGACAAAGGCGAGCTCTGTGAGGAAGGGAAGGAAGGGGATAAGAAGCGCCCTCCCACCGAGGCGAGGGCATAGCTGCGATTCCGCCAAATCTCCAAGGTCCCGCACCCCACTCCTAATTTGAATTTTCGTACCGATCGAAAACTTTTCTTACTGTGTTATCCTCCTATGGCACGTGGGGCCAGCTGAGTGGGACGGGGTTGTCATGCGGAGCTATGGCCGGGGCGCGCCCTCCGCGTACAAGTGGTGGAGGGGGTATTGGTGGTTACGGAAAAACGGAGGGAGCAAGCCGGAAAAGTGGCGGCGCCAGGGGCTTGGGCGGGATTTTAGAAAATGTCGGCCGCGTTGATATTTTTTTTGGGCAAACATGACAGGTGGGCCCACGCTGCCAGTGCCACGGATCGGGATATTTAGGGTCGGGCTGCCACGTCACCGATCCGCGAGTGTTGCTGTGGTTGGCTGGGGGAGGCACGGCGAGGTGGTTGGTTTGTGTTGTGCTTCTCTGCTCGCTCGCTGTGCTTTCTTCTTTGCCACCGCAGCATTTTGCTGGGCGGATCTGGGCCGTAGGAGACGTAGGCTGTAGCCCTAAGGCCCAACTCAGCCCGAATCTTTACCATTATCTTTTACTATTATAAAAATAAAAAGAAGAAGTTGATAATTGATACAATATTTTCCACTCCTTTTAACCAAAAAAAAGATCAATAGATTGACATGTGGCCCTCACGCCCTAAACCATGCACTGTCTCCTCCCACAGAATCTTCCTCCACTTCTCCCCCGTCTCGCCCACGTTCTCCGCCGCCTCCCCGCGCCGCCGCCTCCTCCCCTCCCTCCACCCCGCGCGGCGCCTCCTCCTCCCCCCATCCCTCCGCTCCTCCGCCGCCTCCTCCTCCTCCGCCGCCGCCTCCTCCCACCCCGCGCCGCCTCCTTCTCCTCCCCACCCTCCGCGCGCCGCCACCTCCTCCCCATACCCCGCGCGCCGCCGCCTCCTCCTCCTCCCACCCCCCGCCGCCTCCTCCCCGCCTCCTCCGCTCCGCCAACGCTCCTCCTCCCCACCCTCCGCCGCAGAGACGGCCGGGTGGGAGCCCCTGAATCTTCACCGCCTCCTTCTCACGCGCCAACCACCGCTTCGTTGAGAGCTTCACCGTCGACCAGGCTCCTCCTCTCTCCTTTACCGCCTGCCACTGCCGGGGGTGACTCTAAGGTAACAATTGCTTCCGATGTTTCGATGTATTTGAGATTTTCATCACCGGTAAATTACTGTATGTGCTTGCATGTTGTATTAAAAGTCACACTTTTTAGTTTCTATACTGCTGCTGATGGTTCATCCAGTTGCTATGGATTGGTTTGATAAGGAACTCAGATTATTCTTGAGGTGTTCCGTGTTAAGGTAGTATATTGTTTTGCTGCTAACACTTTGCAATTAGGATGTATTGTGGATACATGATGGCAATATAGTGTACTTAAAGTGAAATTACGTAAACACTAAGAGCGGATTTGATCATGTTGTTGTTATAGAAATTGTCCATGCATTCCTTCCTTTTAACTATTATATTATCTTCTGTTTCTAAAGTTCATTCCAATTATCATTGAAGTCATGCATAAGTGATCAATCTAATTTTCTATTTTCAACTTTCATTCCTCTTTTTTTGCCTTTAGTACCCTCTTCCAATGAACAAGGACACTCAAGGGAGGACTGATCTATATATAGGCAGGTGGATGCAATCCAAGCCACGAGACAAGGCAATCTAAATAGGGCCTATTATTTATTGTCTCATACTAAATCCATCTGTGATTGCTTGTTCAAATCATGATAGCTTACTTAGGAGAGCAACAATAATATAGTCATGAAACTCAACAATAATATAGTCTTGGATTTTTAAACTGGATGACTCCAGCACTTACAGGCAATGCCCAATTGCCCATGTTACAGTTCATAGCAGGGGCGATCAGGTGCTATCTGTTTGGCGTTTGGTATGATTTTCTATTTTTGTGGTTCCAGTGGAAATGAATTATTGATTACTACTTTTGTTTTTGAAGTAACTAGGTACTCTAGATTTTAGTATTTACAGCACGCTGAGCACACTATTAGGCAGATTTGAAAGCAACTAGAGCAGTTTCCAACGAGTTCACCACATATCGGCAAATTTATTTATTGATCCCATGTTTTCAGTAAGGCTATAGGAATTGACATGTTATGGAAAATGTTGCTTTATGCTGCAAATGTTGGAAAGAGAACTATTGTTTTAAGCCATGTTGTTTGAGTAACTTTAAATTTATGGAGCAGTTGTTTGGATCGGCTGTTAATTGTTTGATCAGATCAATACTGTAGCTCTCAGAGTTTTGTGCTGTTACATAAAGCTTATCTGTATTAATGATATCTGCTTCAATCTTCGTACTCCGGCATGCATTTGCTTGCCGCAGAGTATGCATTGAACCATATCTTTGTTTGTCAAGTCTGGCTAAAACCCGTATTGCTATCTCGGGTCTTTGGACTTAAGCCTTCCGTTTAGGATCTTTAGCTGGATCATACTCTTCGGTGCCCGCTGTCGGATTTAGAGCTGAAATTGGAGTTGGAGTTGAAGATTGCTCTGCCATGATGCCTACATATGCACAAAACAGAGAGTCCAAAGAATACTTATATAAGTCCAAACTCTAAAGAATACTTATATGCAGTGCTAGTGCTCAAGTGCCATCGCTCAAGTGCTAGTCTTGATAGTTGGATTTATATGCATCCAAACACGACTATATGTACATGGTCGGGAGGAGGGCCTTTGCTCTCAAAGTGCTTGGGAGTAGGGGTCGGGCGGAGGGTCGGCGAGGATGGGGTTGGGCGGAGGGGCCGGGAGGAGGGGGGGTCGGGGAGGGGCCGGGAGGATGGGGCCGAGAGGAGGGGGGGCGGCGGGCGGGAGGATGGGGCCGGGGCGTAAGGGGTCGGGGCGGAGGGGGCCGGGGAGATGGGGTCGGGGCAGAGGGTGCCAGGGAGGATGGGGTCGGGGAGGAGGGAGGCGGAGGGAGGCCGGGGAGGAGGTTACTCGATCCGCGCGGCGGTGGCGGCGGCGAGCGCAGCGGGATCGGTTCGATCTAGCGCGGCCGCGGATCCACTCGAGTCGGGCTTGCTTGCTTCACTACTCTGCTACTTCACTCGAGCTTCCACTGCCCGCACTCGGCTCACTCTCGGTAATATACGCTTCACTGCCTCCCCCTAAGTCGGGCACCTTGCCGTCGCCTGGTTGACTAGTCGACGACTAGTTGACCAGGCGCCCGACTTGCCGCCGCAAGTTGAGTCGCCGGCGTAAGTCGGTCCTGACTCACCGACTAGTCGACGACTTGATAACCATGCCCACCCCCTCCTAAAAAATCACACCGATATGTGGGCTGTGATGTGCTCTCATTCCTCGATCCCCAGAATTTGCATATCTTCAGTCTTCACCGTGATTTTTTAGTATCACATTATTGCTGAGTTTGCCAATGAATAGATTTTGATCATTAGAGATATACTATTTGCATGGTATTTGTTTTTCTGTTGTAACGCACGGGCACATGACTAGTTTAATATAAACATAAAAAATTTAAAGGTTAGTGGTCCAGCTCGAATCTTCGTAGCTCAGCCCGAGATGCCAGCGGCCCAGCCCGTGGCAGGCAGCCCACAAGCCGCAGCACCACCCTCACACGGCACAGCGCACGGGTGGCTTGCCCTAGTTTGCTTCGTCGCCCGACCTCACCAGACACCATGTCACCAGCCGTCCAGCGCCTCCACCTCCAACCTTCGGCCTCGGCTCCCTCCACGGGCGAAAGCTTGGGAGCGACCGAGCGGGCGCAGATCCGACCGCAGGAGCACAAACCCCCCCGCAGGAATCGTTCGTCCTGTCCGCTTCTTGATTCATCCTCTGCTTCTCACGGATTCGTCGCCTACTCGCCTCGTAGCTATCGCTTGCTGGTCTACAACTCTAATCTTGTGGTTAACAGATCATGCGCTTGGGGAAAAAGGCTTTATTTTTGCGGTCATCACCCGGGGGGAGCTGTTCCCACTGGGGAATGCGTGTGCTGAATCAGTGAATTGCCATTGCATATATAGTCTACTATGCTTCTTTTTTTGCTCCCCACGTGTTGCGTTGGGTCATGAAAATGCACAGTGTGCAGAAACAACTATCTCGTGCTAGACTATATACCCGGGCGTGGTCATTAACCTCCTTTTGCTTACCGAAATTTGTACACACTACACCCGGGATTTGGCTATTTCTAGCTTAACAGCTTCATTGGGTGAACAAAATACGGTGTAATTGGGTTGTTGAACCTCTTGTAATAATAGAAAAAGTTGATTATTAGTTCAAAGTTACAAAAGGGTTTACAGATAAGAGGATGTTGCTTTTTTTTGTCTTCTCCTGTGTGGTTTTTTATCTCCTCCTATGTGGTTTTTTTTAACACATTCCTACTTCTATGTGTGAGAATATGATTTGAAATCGAGTGCCAATGTTAGCTCTTACTAATTTGTTAAATCTTTGCTTTTTTTAGCTGATCTCTAATGTTGTGTTATCAGCTTATGGACATGATACGGAAATCGAGTGCCAATGTTAGCTCTTACTAATTTGTTGAATTTTTGCTTTTTTTAGCTGATCTCTCATGTTGTGTTATCAGCTTATGGACATGTCGGGTCCGAGATGGAAGAAGGGCAAAGACGGCAAGGACTTTGCAGCTCTAGCAGCAGCTAATCCAATGTCAAGCATTATTGCTGAGCTCCAGGCTTCACTGGGAGGCTCAAAACTTGTGGCAACTTTATCTGGCCGGGGTGGGGACGCGATTCTTGGAGTCAAACCGGAGCAAGCTGTGCTTCTGAACCGTGCCGCATTTGGCCGGGCTGTGGAAAATGCAGGAGCAGAGAGACAGTGGTTCCAGCTGGGCCCTGAGGAGGTCTTCTACCTTTCCCATGGTTTGAAATGCTTCACAGTTGAGTCAGAGAACAAGAAGCAGATGACTGGAAGGGAGCTGTGGGATCACTTGAGCTCCACATTGGAGCCATTTCCCGAGATGTACAAGGCGTACTCACATCTTAGATCCAAGAACTGGGTGGTGCGGTCGGGATTGCAGTACGGTGCAGATTTTGTTGCCTACCGTCATCACCCAGCTCTCATCCACTCAGAGTTTGCAGTGGTTGTAGTTCCAGAAGGCAAAGAGTTTGGTAGTAGGTGTGGCCGTCTGAAGGTGTGGTCCGATCTACTATGTGCTCTCCGGGCTTCTGGCAGTGTTGCCAAGACATTGCTTGTTCTGACCATCAGCAGCAGCGGTGGCAGCTGCTGTGAATTGAGCCCCCCCGATTGTTTAGAACACTTTATTGTTCATGAGAGAACAATCACAAGATGGATGCCCCAGCAGTGCCGTGAGCAGCGCTGTGAACCGTGCAGAGAAGATGCAAATACGGAAGAACAAGATCACAAAAGTGAAAGTGTAGCATTCAACTACTGGGGTGTAATACTAGGCTTCAGCGTCCTTTCTAGCTTACTTGTACACAAGCTGAAATTCTGACAATAAAGCTTAACATTTGTCTACTTATGTTGGCGAGGCATGAGTTTTCATCTCACTAAAATCCTGTGTTGGTACTCTTTGTGAGCCTTGGTTAGGTATTTAGTAATGGTGCATAAATATTTTCACATTTGACTGTAGAGGAACATTCATATTATCATTATGGTATTGGGCTAAACCTTTTGTAGATCTTGAAGACACCTCTGGACCGGCATTTTCGGTACTTCTCTAGGAATGCAGGCCTAGGAACTTTGGTACTATTTGTGAGCCTTGTTAAGGTTTGTAGAAATGATGCATAAATGTATTCACACAACTGCATTTTACTGTAGAGAATCATTCATATTATGGTCTGCGTCTAAACCTTACGTGGATCTTGAAGACAGCTCTGGACTGGCATTCCAGAAAATGCTATTAAACCAAGATTTTTAAACCAAGATTTTTGAAAACAGCGTCTAAATCTTGAAGACAGCTTTATTAAATCCTAGAAAATTCCAGAAATTCATTTTTAAACCAAGATTTTGAAAATGCTGAAAAACAAGATGTTAGAAAATGCTATTTTCTTACTCCTATAGATGATGCGACTAAATATTGCTACATTTACTTATTTAAGTTGAAAGATGAAGCACTTGAATACTTTAATGTCTATAAAGCCAAGTTGAAAATCGCTTAGAAAAGAAAATCAAACGGTTATGATCGGATCGAAGTGGTGAATACGTCTCAAATGAATTCTCTTAGTTCGTGAAGAAAGTGGAATAATACATAAGTTTACTCCATCTTACTTACTCCAATCAAATGGAATAGCCGAAAGAAAGAACCGAACTCTTTGTGACTTGGTTAATACCATACTCGAGTTTAGGTATACCTGGACTATTGGTGAAGTGAAGTAGTTTTCACAACTAACTATATTCGAATAGGGTTCCACCGCAATCGGAGGAGACACCCTATGATGGATGGAAGGAGAGAAACCTAACTTGTTATTTCTTCGGACATGGAGATGCCTTGCAAAGGTACATGTGCCATTACCAAGAAAAGAAAATTTGACCTAAAAATCATTGATTGTGTCTTTCTAGGTATGCTATAAATAACACGGTTTGTAGATTTCTAGTAGTTAAATCGATGTGAGTGACATCACTACGAATATAGTGATGGAGTCTCGTGATGCGACTTTCTTTGAACATGTGTTTCTTATGAGACCAATCAAGTCATTGACCATACTATACCAGTTGATTGCTCTATTCTTCCTAGTGTGGACAAAATCGCTCCGAGTTGGAGTTAAGGAGGAGTAAGAGATAGAGGATCGAAAAGTCACCGGACGATGACTATGTCACCTATGTCGTAGAAGATGAATCACGAATTCTTTCAGAGGTATACGCATCTTGGATGTGGATTATTGAAAGGAGGCATCAGAGCGAGATGGATTCCATCATAACTAACAGAACTCGAGATACAGATCTTCCACCTAGACGTAAGCGATGGTTGCAAATGGATCTTTAAGAGAAAGCGTAGACCTGATGGTACTATTGAAAAATACAAGGCCCGTTTAGTGGCTAAAGGTTACACGAAAAGGAAGGAGAAGACTATTTTGATACATATTCTCCTGTAGCTCGCTTACCCACAATACGAGTGCTTTTAGCACTAGTTGCCGCATATAAACTCCAAGTGCATCAAATGGATGTGAAGATCGCTTTCCTAAACGGAGAGTTGGATGAGGAGATTTATATGCAACAGCTTGATGGTTTTGTGGTTGAAGGGCAAGAGAAGAAAGTATGTCGATTAATTAAATCTTTTATGGCCTAAAGTAAGCTCCCAAGCAGTGGCACGAGAAGTTCGATAGTACTTGACCTTGGTCAGCTTTTGTGTGAATGAAGCCAATAAATATGTTTACTATCGGTTCAATAGGAGTGAAGGTGTCATTCTATGTATATACGTAGATGATATATTACTTTTTGGAACTAACATGGATGTAATCAATAAAACAACATCTTTTCTCTCTCAGAATTTTGATATGAAAGATCTAGGTGAAGTAAATGTTATTTTAAACATCAAGCTTATAAAGGGTAAGAATAAAATTACACTATCACAATCCCATTATGTGGATAAGGTTCTAACCAGATTTGAATTCATGGACTTTAAGCCTACAGTCACACCCTATGATCCAAATGCTAAGCTCCATAAAAACACTAGACACATAAAAGATCAATTGAAGTATTCACAAATTATCGGATCCTTGATGTATCTGACTAGTGCAACGAGACTAGACATCTCTTATGCTGTGAGCAGATTGAGTCATTATACGTCTAATCCAGAAGATGATCATTGGATAGCACTAGAGAGAGTACTTAGATACCTAAAAGGGACCTTTAATTTGGGAATACACTATTATGGTCATTCGGCGGTCTTAGAGGGATTCAGTGATTCTAACTGGATCAGTGACTTGGATGACATGAAGGCTACAAGTAACTATGTATTCACTCTAGTAGGTGGGGCCGTTTCGTGAAAGTCTTTCAAATAGACTATCCTTACACGGTCCACCATAGAGGCTAAATTAGTAGCTCTTGATTCAGCAACTGTAGAGGCAGAATAGATTAGAGAACTCCTTTCTGACCTACCGATTCTGGAAAAACCAATTCTAGCTATATTGATCTACTGTGATAACCAAACCGTTCTAATTAAGGCGAAGAGTAGGAAGGATAATATGAAGTCCTCAAAACATATAAAGTGACAATTTAAGTCGGTCAAGCATGTCAGAGAGATGGGTGTTATTTTTGTAAAATATATCTAGTCTGAAAGGAACTTGATGGATCCTTTCACTAAAGGATTGGCACGGAAGGTCATCCTGGCAGCGTGTAAGGGAATGGGGCTCATACTCGTGTAAAGGCTTACATTGGTGGTAACCTATCTTAGGAGATCAGAGATCCCGTGAACTAGGCTCTAGGACAACAAATTATGTGGGATTAAAGAGCAAATCTAAAGGGTCCCATTAGCTGCAGTGCATTATCTGTATGGAAGGTTGAGCAATGGCTTTTAATAAATTCGATGTCTATATGACTTCGGAATCATCCTACAAGATTCCCTGGAGAATTCACCTACGTGAGTATGATCGTAAGGTCACGATCAAAGAAAGTTAGATGTATACTTTCTTAAAGTACTCATGAGCTAGATATAGGGACATGACCTTAACGTCCCAACCCGAGAGGGAAAAGGGTAAGCCGCCTTGTACAGAGTGTGGTTTGGGCGAAAATTCTCACACCAAGGCATCGGATCAAGGTGCGAAGTCCTCCTTTGTATGTGCAGAGTCGTAGTCCTTATTACTAGAATTTGGGTTCAAACCCGAAAGGTACCCATCGTCGAACAGCTGTATATTGAACAAGACTTTAAGCATCGTTAATCAATTGGTAAATTAGCGGGGACTGTTGTATTTAACTAAGGGTAAAATGGGAATTTCCCATTTGATTAAAAGAAAAAAAAGGGGGCCCACCTGTCGGTGGGCCGGTATGAAGGGTTACTGTCAGTTTTATAGTGTTACAACTGATAGTAACTTTACGTGTCGGAAAGTTACTGTCGTGCGTAAGTAAAGTTACTGTCAACTACAATATAGAGTTAGCATCAGTTTTACAGTGTTACAACTAATAGTAATTTTACATTTGTTTGACAGTAACTTTACTAACACACGACAGTAACTTTTCGACGCGCATTCTACGCCTCTGCGCAGAATAGTAATTATATAATAATAATATTTAACCATATGAGTGATAATTTTTTCCTTTCAAGTGACAAATCTGCATACAATAATTAATTTAATTGACATCATTAGATGATCATGAAGGTAACTGGGGAAAGAACAACATGCACAAGGGTAGCTATTTTATCCTTCTTATTGGAGGCTCTTTATCCTTATTCGAGGCCCTCGTCTTTTTTTGTACTGCCTACTCTATCTTGTAATGCACTGTGTGATCCTTCCATATACCACTCTCAATGTACTTCTCGTATAAGCTAGCTTCACCGTCATAGTTCACTGATAGAACGGCTGTGCTCCGTGTCCCATAGAGCCCCTTTGCCAAAACAGAAACATGTGAAAGAGTTTGTTTTTAGTGGCCAATAGGTATTTTTTTTAGATAATTGAACTTTGAATTTACTTGTAAATTGGAATCAAGTCAAAGAGTTTGTTCTCACTTGGTCAGTCTGCACCTCGATGAAGATGGAGCTCAGACCGTGCTCCCAATTGGGATCACAGCCGGTGTTTGGCAGCCTATCTTTACCGGCCTTTGTGGTGTCAGTCATCAGCCTCTCAACTACATCCTTTGCTTCAACCTCATCGTCACCATGCTTCCTAAGAAACTCCCTGAAGTTTTTTCCGAGGCGAATCGCCTGCAAGTACATGCACAACAATGAAAAAAAGTTGCCTGCATTGCATCCTTGGGCACCATGAACAAGGGTCTAAATTCTTGGTAGAGCAATTGAGCAAATGGTCCCTAAGACAGAGTAGCTTGCAATCACGTGTTATCTACTCCTCTTATGGTACTTGTTGTACATGCTGTGCTATTGATTGAGTTAGATGCGCCGATGTTAATAACTAGTGAAGTACTTGAAACGGCTCGACTGTTGCTTTCTCACACTTTTTTCCAGCTCAAAAGTTTCCTCTGAAAATAAAATCAATAAATGGCACCTCATGGGACATTCAGCATTTCTTTAGGCTATATCAGATAACAACATCCTGTGCATTTCTATTTGTGAGAGTTCTGTCCATCTTCAAGGTGTCGATTGAACATGAAACAGCTCTGCTTACCTTCTGCCATGGGCTGTCCAGCCTTGCGTTGGACAGCACGTGGAGCCCTGGTGAGACAAGCTGAATCGTCGCAGGTTGCCCCTTTGGCCGGTTCGAAACGTAGACCATGACGTTTGTGGTTAGATCAGCTATTATAAGGTTGAAGCCATTGTACTCGTCAGCTTCTTTCGCTACTTCAGTTGCAACTTCAAGTGGGCTCTTGTTGCTCTGCATAGTACAAGTAACAGCTAAAAATGTTTAAAAAGGTAAATTTTTTATTTCTAAACGAGAATGAGGAATGCATATCTTCGTTTATGCAATGCCTATATCAATCATTGTCAGAACAAAGAGATACAGTGGTCATATATCTACTATATCAGCTGCTAAAGAATGATTGAAAACACCAACTTGGGTTGAACAAGAAATGAAATATATCTTTCTTATTCTGTCCATATATCCTACATTGACTCACTCAACCATCAGATAAAAACAAATATGAACTCGAATGATCCGGAAAAAGCTTTTGATTGGTTTTGTTATACCTGCAGGAACCTGAGGGGCAGGTCTCCCCTAGTGCGTGCCCCGGGCATGGCATCAGGCTCGAGCACATTTGTCAGGAATGCAAGCCTGCCATCCTTGGTGCACCCCATCCATGTCCCTCCGCCAAGCACATCCTTGCCCCCAAGAATCTTCTTTGAGCCCTCCCCCCACCATCCTACTGCCTTTGTAGGCCTGCATTATTCCATCAAGAACACAACAGATGAACCACTTAGGTGTCATCATTGTTGTAGTGCAACGAGAAACCTTTCTATAGGTTTTTCTATGAGCATTTTGCTATGTAACTGAGTGAACAAAGTCCGCATATGGGTGTTATAATATTAGCGCTTGCATGACATATGAATTGTGGTTCATGAAACTTGTGTCTTGGAACATGTAATTCAGGAGGGAGAAAAGCTAAATTCCAAAATGAGAGTTCAAACTGCAGCGATGTTACTTTCAGACTGGAATACTGCAAGGATCAAAGGAATCCTGTACCTGCTATGGAACTCATCTCTGTTGAGCAACAGCAGGAGTTGGTGTGCAGGGTGAGCCTGCCAAATCCATGCAGCTATACACATGGCTTCAGAGTCCGCAGGTGTTTTCTATTCCTTGCTTGTAAATAACTCCCTCTTTTCGCAGTTGTCTTGTGTTTACCTGATGCTTCTCCCTGTGCTGCCTTTGTATTTATAGGAAGAAGGTTGGAAGGAAGAGACATCAAGGAGAGGAGCCCACAGAGACTCACATTATTGCCTGCGACCAGGTACTCTCAAGTCTGTCATTCTTTTGTCCGAGTTCCATCCTGCTCCTGAGTTACCAGGTTATTATTTTGCATCAGAGTGCCTGAGGGCCCCCTCCTTATCACTAACTTCCTCTGTCTATACCCTTGTCTTGTGTGATAGTGGGGAAATATTTTTAGTATTTTCTTTCAGGATAACTCCACTTTGGTCCATCCTTTCAGTCCAGATTTAGGACAGCCTCGTTTACTTTTATCGTGCCTGTAGTACCAGTCACCTTCATGCTCTTTTCCTGTGAATCACTGAATCCTAGCAGCACCTGAAAACAGGCAGCATCAGCCAACTGTGTTCTTACCGGAGTGGTTTTACTTGTACAGGACCTGAAAAAGAAAAACTAGTCCATGTCTGAAAGAAAGCTTGATCGAGCATGGCTGAGATAATGCCGAATCACTCCATGTTGGATTGGAATTGGATATACGCAAGCGGTAAACAACGGCCTGGTCTTTCGAAACATACGTTAGATCGAAATCCACCTACCTGTTTCCCGTGGGCATGGGTCGTCGGCTTTGGTGGGTTCACAGGAGAAAAAACATGCCTTGGCCTTTCTGCCATTCGTCATCTGCTTTATCTGCTTTCAGGTAAGACATCTTCCCCTGTGCACCAGTAATATGTTTCTTCTTTGTTTGCTCATGTTTATCATGTCCTGAGATAGACATAAAAAAATGTCAAAGGTCGTGCCAAGGTTTTCAAGGAACCTAAGACGACGCAGACGCCGTTGTTTAGAACTAAATACCTATTGACTTGCTGGTACATGGACCATATCTTCTTTTTTTTAAGGGAAGTTCCCTGATTTATATTAAACTGAAATACATTACAGAAAAGTCCTTGAGATAGCAGTCAGGTCATGCTCAGTAAGTTTGTATACATTACTGCCTTTTAGAGTTTTCATGGATTGGATGTTGTACCAAACAAAGTCTTCAAGGTTACTATGTACTGCTACACTTCACAGCGGATCAGCTCCCATCCGAAATTTAGCTACACAAGTAAGAAGATCTTCAGGGTACTGGTCCTGGATGCAAAGCTTCATCGAGACCTGTGGTATAATTACTGCTGGGTCTTTCTGTTAGCGTGTGGGGTTGATAAGGACGATCAAATCGGGTAAGTTGGCGACTTTCAATAATTTAGTCTAGTAGAGAATAAGTATGTGGTACTTGGTAGGTAGGCACTTTCAGATACTCCTTATGTAGTAGTGGTTAGTTTGTTCATGCATTTATCGGTATGTCAGGCAGTAAGAGGTAGTGTGTCCATTTTGTGTACGCTCCTTACCCCACGATAAAAGCCGCTGTTGCTTTTAGTTAAAATGACACTGTAGTGGTTATTATTTTTTTATATATTTAATAAAAAAAATAAAAAGATGTATTAATAAGTTAATATATTTCAAACGATTTTTAGATTTTAAAATCAGAAACTGCTTGAAATAGGACAATCAGTTCGTTCTTAACACGAAATGATAGATAGAAGCTATGGAAAGCAACTTACTAGTACTGATCTTCTCCTTGTCCAGAGGATAGAAAAAACAAGTAGCTACTTAAACATTTATTGTAGGTCAGCAAAATTAGAAGGACAATTACACAAGTGCTCATAGGATGGGGACTTGGGGGTCTCAACCTACCATGTTGGCACGTAATTACTCTCACCATGCCATCATGCATGGGATGGCACAGTACTACGCGTTGCCAACTATCATGTACCCTTATTAATTGCTACCTTAATGGTCAAACGTACGCCTATGATGAACTGCAATTCAATTCCAAAGAAAACAGAGGAGGCGATGCATCATTCTGCCTGTTTTAAAGCGAGGAAAAAGTTGGTGAGGCTTGCTAACTCTCCCTACAACCAGAGGCTTGTTGTAATATATAGGTTTGTTTTTTTTGCTACGGCTAATGATTTTTAGCTGTGGTTGATAGTTTTGGTGTGGTGATGGCTTTTAATTGTTTATGACAAAGATTGCGAAAGAGAGATACTCGTTTGCGATTTTTGATGGTACAGATATTAGTTTTTTAACGTGTACTACAATTAATTTGTAGACCTCATTTTAAAAAAAATACTCCGTTTAAAAGTTAGTTACTGTAACAAAAGCCAAAAACAACTTTTAGAAACCGCAAAAAAACAGCGCCGTCATACATGCGTTACTTTCATGCCCAAGTTAAAGGGATTGTGTGGCGTAGGATCGGCATACGGTCGATCGGAATATCGGTTAGAATGGAAAATCATGAAAATTGTAAAATGGGAGAATATTTCAGGGAGTCTTCTTTTTGGCTAGGTTTTTTATTTGTTAGTGCTATGACATGTGGAACCTACTCGGCATTGACTCAACCCAAACTCAAGAAGAACTAATAGAGGCCAACACTGGAGGCCATAGAGTAGGGCTGTAAAAAAAGGTCGAGACTTGTAAGCTATTTGGGCACGGCTCGAGTTCCAAACGAGTCGACCTTGAGCTTGATTCTGAGTCTGCGAGCTTCAACTAGCCGAGTTCGAATAGCTCACGAGTCGCGAGCTTTTTATTACAGCTCATCATACATATTAACTCTTATCAAGTTTACTCAAATAAAGCTTGAACTTTTCTATTATTGAAAGTTAGTGTATGCCTTTGTTCTGACCATCAGCAGCAGCGCTGCAACTGCTGTGAATTGAGCCCCCCCGATTGTTTAGAACACTTTATTGTTCATGAGAGAACAATCACAAGATGGATGCCCCAGCAGTGCCGTGAGCAGCGCTGTGAACCGTGCAGAGAAGATGCAAATACGGAAGAACAAGATCACAAAAGTGAAAGTGTAGCATTCAACTACTGGGGTGTAATACTAGGCTTCAGCGTCCTTTCTAGCTTACTTGTACACAAGCTGAAATTCTGACAATAAAGCTTAACATTTGTCTACTTATGTTGGCGAGGCATGAGTTTTCATCTCACTGAAATCCTGTGTTGGTACTCTATGTGAGCCTTGGTTAGGTATTTAGTAATGGTGCATAAATATTTTCACATTTGACTGTAGAGGAACATTCATATTATCATTATGGTATTGGGCTAAACCTTTTGTAGATCTTGAAGACAGCTCTGGACCGGCATTTTCGGTACTTCTCTAGGAATGCAGGCCGAGATGCAGCTCAGCCGGCGGTCACCACGAGCCGGAATTCCAACAACACACACACGCGAACTTTTGGACTCAAAGACGATTTTGGTGCTGCTATCGAACAAGCAGCATTTCCTGGTATCTATACATTAGTTCATGCATCGGTTACACTAAGCGAGCGAACTTCACGCTCAGAATTACTGCCACGCCATGCTTACATTTACGCCGTGCCCGCCTCGCACGGAGACGTTGCCGCGACGTGCGCATACGGTTACCTATACATGAATAGTCCGTATTCATGAATAGTGCCATGCACGTGAATACTGCCATTCATAACTCTCTGCACAGGAAGCTAGTCATGCGCACGGGATTTATTCCATCATTTCACCCCCTAATTAATCTCGTGTCACTTTTATCACACCCAGCTTTTGGCAAAGCTCGATGAACCTGACGCATCTCAGAGCTTTGGTCAGAATATCTGCCAGTTGCCCGCCAGTACTGACATGATCGATTTCTACTCTGCCATCCTCAATGCACTCACGTATGAAGTGAAAACGAGTATCGATGTGCTTACTACGATCATGATGCACCGGATTCTTGCTCAGGGCGATCGCTGATTTGTTGTCCACCAACAACTTTACTACAGGTGCCTGTCGCCCTATCATCTCACCGAGAAGACGGCTAATCCATATGCCTTGACATACCGCCACCGCACTGGCAATGTACTTAGCTTCACAAGATGAGAGCGCAACAACTCTCTGCTTCTGTGATGTCCATGTCACCAGGCTTGATCCAAGGAAAAACACAAATCCACTCGTGCTCTTGCGATCATCAACATCTCCGGCGAGATCATTATCGCTGAAACCCACCAATGCAGGCTTGGCGATACCTATCCTCTTGTAGTAGCACCCATAGTTAATTGTGCCTGCCACATACCGCAGAATTTGCTTGACCGCTGCCCAGTGCTTTTCTGTTGGTGCCTCCATATACCTGCTCACTATTCCCACCGAATATGCAAGGTCTGGCCGAGAATTTACTAGATAGCGCAAGCTACCGATCACACTCCTGTACTTTGTCGCATCCATAGGTGGACTGTCATCCTTCTTGCTTAACTTTAGTCGGTTCTCCATTGGTGTATGACAAGAGTTGCAGCCCTCCATGCCCGCCATTTCAAGGATCTTGGCGGCATAAGAGCTCTGGCAGATGGTAATCTCCCCTTCCTTTTGGTGCACTTGAATGCCCAAGTAATAACTTAGCAAACCAAGATCACTCATACTGAACCTTTGCATCATCTGTTTCTTGAATGCCTCAACATCAACTCTGCTTGGTCCAGTTTTGATGAGATCATCAACGTACACACCAACCAGCAGGTAATTGTCGCCGACACCACGCCAAGATAATCGCATGCTCCAGTGGATTCCGCTCAAAGCCAAGCTCCAGCAACTCTTTATCAAGCCGAGCATTCCAAGCGCGCGGTGCCTGCCGAAGCCCGTACAGTGCCTTCTTGAGTTTGAGGACCTTGCCACTGTTTCCATCGACGATGAACCCCGGAGGCTGCTGAACATATACCTCCTCCATTAAGTCGCCATTCAAGAAAGCAGACTTTACATCCATATGATGCACCTGCCATGATCCGTGTGCAGCGAGTTGTCGAGACCCGAATATGCAAATTCGGTCTCTCTGTGTAAACTGCACTAGTCCGGGATCACGCTAGTGCACACAGTCAAACATAGATGTCATCATAGTCATACACACGATAATAATAAAGGAAAACTCGAATATCGATAAAATATCAAGGGTACGACCTTATGGCCAAGCTTACAATATCTCTAGCCGGAAGGGCTTAACAAAATAGCAGCGGAATCCAAAATAAAGCGTAGCGACCAATCGATAAGCCACAGGCTATCGAGTGGAGAACGAAGCCTAATCCGTGAAGTCGTCGTAGTACTCCCTTCCGCACCTCCCGCCGATAGTACTCCTCTCCTCAATCGAGCAACATAGGCGTAAAGCCGTGAGTACATTGGTACTCAAGCAAGTCGCTTGTAACAATAAATGCAATATAATATGCAAGGCTTACCAAAGGAAGGCTGAAGGTTAATTTGCATAAAGGCATTTATTGATGAAATATATTAAATAACTTGAAAGCTAAAGTTAATCAAAGCATGCTAATAGATAATCAAAGGAATAAACAAGAACCACTTGTGAACACCAATTCACAAGTTAAACCAACGATGAACTACTGTCCACTCCCAACATAAACCACCCGATTATAAATGAAACACTAACCCTCGTGTGAAATCCCGAGCATTGTCCATGACCGAGGACGCGCTATTCGAATAGTTTTACACTCTGCAGAGGTTGCACAATCTGTACCCACACGATGTGATTATCCTCACGTTAAAGAAAATCACAACAAGGCCTTTACAAAGTTCAGTTTACAACTTAATCCGCCCGCTAGGGTTTCGTGATCACACCCTCTTGCGCCACATGGAAATCAAGAACCATGTTCATCTCAATGGCAAGATTACGTTGAAACCTCCCAAATTAGTCACCAGTCCGTCCCATACCGACATGTGGTTTGCACTGTAAGGCTCGGATCAATGGCGCACAAAGTTAAGTCCTTAACATTACCCGGGCGAGACTACCACATCCCCTAAAGTGCACCTGCACTTCCCCCTTTACTGCACGATCACTCGCCCGAGTGAAAACCAATTTGTATAATCATCCCCGATGACGCACCTACGTCATGGCACAAATTTTAATATACGTGGCACCAACCACAGTTCCATATCTCATTAAGTCAAATTTGGATAATTCACATGTGATGATAAACCCAATCGGAGCTATAAGCAAAGCTAAGCAATCTATCGCACCAACCCATGTGACAATAATCTAATATCACTGGTATATTTCCCAACCTAAGGTGACAAGGGTATCATGGCATTTCAAAGTGTCAAGGAGGGATTAATCAATTGGGATCAATAACTACCAGTACAAGAGTGGAGTAAAAATAGCGATGCATTGTAATTTAAAACAAATTAGTTAAATAATAGATTGCAAAATAGGTTCAACATGATCAAAGGACACGACTTGCCTTCGTTATGCTCAGTGGGGTACTCCTGGTCTTCTGGCGCGAAACCTGCTCCTCCGGAATCCGAATCTAACGAGAGAGAAAACGACCGGAAACAAAGAAACACATAAAATGACAAGAAAAAGAACTCCAAAATTCACAAAACCAGAACCAACAGCTAGAGCTCGATTTTAGATGAATTTAGAAAAAAGAACGGGGTCAATCGGAGCTAGGACGGAGGAGAACGGGCTCCCGGAAAATTAATTCAAAATTAATTCGGGAAAATCGGAAAAGTTACTGTGCTGTGGACCCGGTCCATGAAATTCCGAGTCCACCGTGTACGCGGTCCACGTAATGTTGCACGGGCGGCCGACGCGGGCGGGCGTGTCGACGTGGCGCAGAAGATATGCCGCCACGCGGCACGCGGCCGACGTGGGTACCGACGTACGCCACGTGGCTCTGGGGCGCTAGGGCCGACGTGGCGCCGACGCGGCATGCCACGTGTCATGCCACGTGCCTCAGGGTCGACGTGGCACGCGCTGGTGCTGCCACATGGCTAGGCTGAGCCGGGCGCTCGGGCGCGGGCGGCGTCGGCGGATCCGACGGGGGACGCGGCACGCGGCGATTCGAGCGCCTCGCCGATTCGAAGCGGCGGCGAGAGTGCGGCGCGGCGCGGCGACGGCGATTGGCGGCAGCGTGGCGGCCGCGCTGGCGCCGCGGCGTTGCGCGGCGCGTGGCGCGGCGGCGGCGAAGCGCGGATCGCAGCGGGCGGCGACGCGTGGTCGGGCGCGGAGGCGGATTGGCGACGCAGCGTGGCGGTGTGCGGGCGCGAGGCGACGGGTCGCGGCGCGCGGCGCAGCGCGCCGAGGCGAGGCGGCGGCGACGGCGAGGCGACGAGGCGACGCGGCGAACGGCGCGGGAGCTCACCGCGGCACGCGGCGGCGGCCGTTGCTCCGGCGACCCGGCGACGGCGAGGCGCAAAGACGGCGGCGCGAGCGGCGGCGGCGGCGCGGCGCGAGGGCGAGCGCGAGGCGCGGCGAGGGTTTCGCGAGCGTGCACGCGAACCGAGGCGGGCGGCGGGTTTTATCACGCGAACCGAGGCAATCCAATCCGATACGCGACGGCCGCAACGCGACAAGTTTGGACGGTCGGATTCAACGCGAGAGATCGGACGCTCGGACGCACGCGAGGGTTAGGGTTAGGGTTTGCGCGCGGGCGCGAGGATGGACGGCGAGATCGCGGGCGCGCGATCGGCGGCCGAGGGCGCGGCGGGCGCGGCGGCGACGGCGTTGGTGCGCCGCGTGTCGCGGTCAGCGGATGCGCGACACGGCGCGGGCGGATCGGGCGGCGGATGAAGCGCGCTGGGAAAAAGGTACGGCGGCGGCGCGGGCGCGGATGGGCGACGCGTGGAGGAGAGAGGGAGATCGGGCGGTGAGGTTAATTTATTTTCTTTTCTTTTCCAGAAATTCAAATAAACTTCTAAAAGCTCTAGAAAATAGCAAAAAAATCCCAAAAATTCACCAAAAATACCGTAAAATTCCTTGAGACTGAGGAACACAAATAAAATATTTTCCACTTATGTTAATGTTAATTTTAATCACATTAAATCATTTAAAAGTTTAAAAATTTATTTGAAGCTTCAATTAATTTTAAAATTCCAGAAAATTCATTTTTGAAATCCGTGCTTTAAAAATCTCGAGAAAAACAGGATGTTACAAACCTTACCCTTAAATGAGATCTCGACCTCAGATCCGGGCCAACTAAGAGAATAGGTTCGAACTCCGCTCGAGATCCTCCTCGCGCCTCTGTGTGGCTTCCTCCTGAATGGTTGCTCCACTGAACTTTGCAAAAACGGACCGCTTTATTCCGGGTGACTCGCTCTGACACTTCCAAGATTTTGACTGGGTGCTCTTTGTAAGACAGATCCTCCTGAAGATCAACGGCCTCAACTGGCACAACCTCCTCTGGTACGCGCAGGCACTTCTTCAGCTGGGACACATGAAAGACGTCATGTACCCCACTGAAGGACGCAGGTAGCTCCAACTGATAAGCAACCTCTCCCCTGCGTTTCAGAATCCTGAACGGACCAACATATCTCGGTGCAAGCTTCCCTTTTAGCTGAAATCTCTTCACACCTTTGAATGGTGTGATCCTCAGATACACAAAGTCATCTGGCTCAAAACTCGCCTCTCGCGTGCCCGTATCTCGTGATAGCTTTTCTGTCTGCCTGGCGCTTTCAACCTTTCTGTATCAAGCGGACCTTATCCTCGCCTTCTTTCAAATGGGCCAAAAACTCGACCTTCCCCGTCTCTTTCCAATTGAGAGGGTCTCTGTATTTCGCCATACAATGCCTCAAACGGTGACATCTACAAACCGCTCGATAATCAAGTTGTTGTATGAGAACTCGCAAAAGGTAAACAACTCGTCCCACTTAGACCCATGATCAAGCACACGGGCTCTCAACATGTCCTCCGTAACTGATTAACTCGCCTGTCGACCATCTGTCTGGGGTGATATGTCAGACTAAAATTCGTGGGTCCCCATAGCCTTATGGAAACTACCCCAAAACCGAGAGGTGAACTGCGATCCACGATCGACACAATCTTCTTGGGCACACCATGCAAACCGACAATCTCGACATATATAGCTCGCCAATCTGTCACCACCGTAAGTCGCCTTAATCGGAATGAAATGAGCAACCTTGGTCAAACGGTCCACAATGACCCAAATCGAATCATGACCCTCTTTGGTTTTAGGCAACCGACTATAAAGTCCATACCAATTTCTTCCCACTTCCACTCGTGGACTTTTAATGGTCAGAGCAAACCCGCAGTCTCTCGGTGCTCGCCTTTACTCTCGACAAATATCACAAAGGGCTACATACTCGCGATCTCACGCTTCATGCTTGGCCACCAATACTTATCCTTAATGTCTTGGTACATCTTGGTACTGTCTCGATGAATCGAATATAGTGACTCATGAGCCTCTTTTAATAACACATCCTTTAGTTCTTGCTTGTTGGGCACACACAAACGCCGCTTGAACCACAAGGTTCCCCGATCATCCACCTGAAAATCCCGACTCTTTACCTTCACTTAAATTCTTTCGATCCACTGAAATGCCTCATCATCCGATCGAGCTCGCGAACCGACCATCCAAAGTAGGTGATCTCCATAGTCGCCAAGAATCCTAGCTCAACCAACTCAAGGCTAAGCTTCAAATTCTCATGCAAAGCGGGCCGACTCTCTCGAACCATCATCGAATTGCGATACCTTCGCCAAGGCATCCGCAACAACATTAGCTTTCCGTGATGATAATGTATGCCCACATTATAATCTTTTATCAGCTCTAACCACCTTCTCGCTCGAGGTTAAGCTCGGATGGGTAAAGATGTATTTCGACTCTTATGATCCGTAAACCTCACATCTGTTACCCATCGTAATGATGCCAAATCTTTAAAGCATGCACTACGGCCGCTAACTCTAAATCATGGGTAGGGTAGTTCTCTCATGCGGTCTCAATCGGCGTGAGGCATAGGCTACCACTCTCTTGTCTTGCATCAAGACACAACCCAAACCTTTGCGCGAAGCATCGCAAAATATCTCAAAATCCTTGTTTATATCAGCAACACAAGCACCGGGCTGTGGTCAAACTCTCCTTAAGTTTCAAAACTTTTCTCACATTCAAGCGCCCAAGTGAATTTCTTTTCCTTTTTGAGCAACTGCGTGAGGGGTCCGCCACACCGAAAATCTCTCAATAAAGCGACGGTAGTATCCTCGCCATACCTGTAAAACTCGACTGTAATCAAGTGGGTGATCGCCAATCCAAAACATCACTTACTTTCCCGGGTCAATCGCGACTTCTTCGCTGTCAACACATGCCCTAGAAAGGCGACTTTCTTCATCCAAAACTCACATTTGCTGAACTTTGCATATAACCGATTATCTCTCAATTTCTGCAATGCTAACCTCAAGTGCTCTCGATGTTCCTCCTCATTCTTGAATATATCAAAATGTCACAATGAATACAACGACAAACTTGTCCAAATATTCCATAAACACCTTATTCATCAAATACATGAAATATGCCGAGCATTTGTCAAACCAAATGACATCACCGTGAACTCAGATAGACCATAACGAGTCGAGAAGGTCGTCTTGGGTATGTCCTCCTTACGTATCCTCATCCGATGATATCCCGATCTCAAATCAATCTTGGAGAACACTCTCGCTCCTTAAGCTGGTCAAACAGTCATCGATCCGGGCAGAGGGTACTTATTTTTGACGGTGACCTCATTAAGTGCTCAGAGTCCACACACATGCGCCGACTACCATCCTTCTTCTTGACAAACAACACCGCGCCCCCACGGGACGAACTCGGCCCGATGTAACCCTTATCCAAAAGCTCCGAATTTGCTTCTTCAACTCGCTAAATCATTGGCCTGGCATCCGTAGGGTCTCTGGAAATCGGAGCGTACCGCACAAGCTCAATCGTAAACTCAACCTCCTCTCTCGTGGCATACCCGAAGATCATTCGAAACACGCCGGTACTCTCGACAACCGTACACCTCCAACCGGATTACCTTACTCGCAAATCATGACTCGCTCGCGGTGGCATTCACCGGTCGCGAATCGCACTTAACTCCATCTCGAATTAGTTAAGGTCATCGCTCGCTCCTACGCTCTAACATCTTCGCCGCTTGGTTAATCCATTCCCAAGATTACATCTAGGGATCGATATCCAACAAAATCAGGTCGCCCCAACTCAACTCCCGAATGGTTATCCTAACTCGACAACCTAGGTTTGATCTCAACTCGGATCCGGGATTGGATTAAAAGAACAGATCCAAGAGCAACAGTTTTCAATTGTTGCTTTAAAGCAAAACTCCGAGAAACAAACGAATGCGAAGTTCCGTAATCAAATAAAACGGTGGCAGAACCGAATGTACGAGAAACGCATCGATCACAACGCTCGTGCTGCTCGGGCATCCTCTCGCGTGACGTGGTTCACCGACCTCTCACCACCGGGCCCCGCTAGCCTCGCCCGAGGCCGGGTGCTCTCGCCCCGCTCCCGGTAGGGGTACGACCGTGTGGCTCCTAAGTCAAACGAATCGCGCCGGGCTCGCTCGAGGGCACTTGCTAGCATAGTGTCCCACCTCGCGACACTTGAAGCAAGTGATGGATGCCGCTTTGAATTATTGCTTTTTCGCCGCCGCTGTCCATCGGAACCACTAGACGCCGCCCCGACCAAATCGGGCGCGTGTCCGAGCTAGGTCCGGAACTCAAGATCGCTGCCGCCGCCGCTGCCGTGGCGCTCGTGGCAGCCGGTAGGTACCAAACGAGGCCTCGAGATCGTGTGATCGTGATCCTCGCCGATCAACCTCCTCTTGCGAGACTCTCGAGCTCGCGCGACTCTCCTCGATGAGAATGGCCTTATCCACCAATCGCTGAAAATCGCATAGTCGCGTTTCACGACTTGCACCTTCAAAGCCGGGTTCAAGCCTTTCTTGAACCTCTTCTCGCGAAATGCATCTGCCGCTACATCCTTCGCGCGCGAAGCGAGCCAACCGAGTGAATTTATTGAGATACTCACTCACCGATGTGTTCCTCTCACTGAACTCCCAAACTCATCCTTCTTCATCTCAACCACTCCTCCATGACATGAGCGGTGTGGAAAGCTTTGCGAATTCCTTCCAGTGATGTTGTGCTGGTTCTCATGGCGCACAAGAGTTCTCCCACCACTCGCCGTCCTCGCCGATGTGCCGATACAAAACCTTCTATCCGTCGATTGCAGAGCCAAGTTCAGCTTCTTCTCAATCGAATGGACCCAATCGCCGCCTCCAAAGGCTCGGATGAACCGAGAAAACAGCGGTCTCGCCTCATAAACTCGCATAGCCGGTCCGCACGACGAGGTGCTTGGCGGTGGTATCGCTCTCGTGTCGCCGCATCATAGTCCGTGATACCCCGCATCATTGTTCGCATCATCCGAAGTCCGCCATCAAGAATCGATCGAGGCGGGGATCCAAGGTAGGCGGATCGCCGCGCAAAGATCGTTTTCTGGTCCCGGTTCCCGATTGCGGCCGAGGAGTTCCCGTATCAACCATCTTGCTCAAAAGAAAACAATCACGATCGACCAAAGGTGAAAGACGAGAGGAAAAGCATAGATAAGAGGTAAATGCGTCTAAGGGGTTTTGCTTAATGGAGACCTAACTAAACAAACACTTAGCCAAAAGGCTAACTAAGAAACCGAACAAAAATAAACTCCAATAAAAGATTTGACATGATCGCAATATAATGCTTTTAGGCAATATTTGCACTCACATCACACTCAATCGCAAATGAAATCCAACGTGTCTACTCGCACTATCTACTCAAGGCTCCCACCTGGTCCCGACAAATAGGGTACATCGCTATCGCCCTCGATCGCCAGACAACCCACGAGTTGCGGATCGGCGCGATCGCTCTCTCGGGCCGGAGGAACCGACCGAGGTAGGCGCGACGATCTCTAGTGATACGACGCCTTCCTCCGCTCGGCGGTGTAGGCGACGGTAGAGGTATCGCGATCGCGTCGGCTCCTCCTGCATCGCTCGTAGTCTCGGGTGGCTCGCATCGCTCCTTGAACTTCCGGACGAGTCCGCCATGTTGATCTTGTATAGCTTGCAAAGTCGACGGATGGCTTTGTGCGCAACTCCTCAGCCGACATCTCCCACCGCACCGGTGTTCTTGAAACCGTGATGTAGCACCCGCTGCCGACTCGAGTGGTGAAGTATAGCCCGAGATGCTCCGGCGCGCTGACCTTTTGCTTCTCATCCTTGGTGAGGTAGACGGCAATCTCTTAAACCGAGGCACCGCAACAAAACGCGAGAAGTGACCTCCATCCTCCCGTCTTGCTGTTGGAAGTTTGGGACATCTAATGCATTTATAAAGGAAAGATCGCTTTATAACTTTAGGAAAAACAAATTTTGCAAGAGTTGGGGCGAGAGACAAGAATCCTTAAGAATGAGGTAAGAAGATAGAGATGTTACTAAATATCAAGTTTAGTTGGTTTGATTTAGAAAATAAATTTTTGGGTTACGACCAATTTAACTAGGGCTTCGTCTCTACAAGCCGATATGGCTCGATATTATCTCTGCCGAGACCGAATATGCAAATTCGGTCTCTCTGTAAACCGCACTAGTCCAGATCACGCTAGTGCACACAAACAAACATAGATGTCATCATAGTCATACACACGATAATAATAAAGGAAAACTCGAATATCGATAAAATATCAAGGGTACGACCTATGGCCAAGCTTACAATATCTCTAGCCTAAGGGCTTAACAAAATAGCAGCGGAATCCAAAATAAAGCGTAGCGATCAATCGATAAGCCACAAGCTATCGAGTGGAGAACGGCCTAATCCGTGAAGTCGCCGAGTACTCCTTCCGCACCTCCCGCCGATAGTACTCCTCTCCTCAATCGAGCAACATAGGCGTAAAGCCGTGAGTACATTGGTACTCAAAGAAGTCGCTTGTAACAATAAATGCAATATAATATACAAGGCTTACCAAAGGAAGGTGAAAGGTTAATTTGCATAAAGGCATTTATTGATGAAATATATTAAATAACTTGAAAGCGAAAGTTAATCAAAACAAGACTAATAGATAATCAAAGGAATAAACAAGAACCACTTGTGAACACCAATTCACAAGTTAAACCAACAAAGGAACTACCCGCCCACTCCCAACATAAACCACCCAGTTATAAATGAAACACTAACCCTCGTGTGAAATCCCGAGCATTGTCCATGACCGAGGACGCGCTATTCGAATAGTTTTACACTCGCAGAGGTTGCACAATCAGACCTACACGATGTGATTATCCTCACGCTAAAGAAAATCACAACAAGGCCTTTACAAAGTTCAGTTTACAACTTAATCCGCCCGCTAGGTTTCGTGATCACACCCCCTTGCGCCACATGGAAATCAAGAACCATGTTCATCTCAATGGCAAGATTACATTGAAACCTCCCAAATTAGTCACCAGTCCATCCCATACTGACATGTGGTTTGCACTGTAAGGCTCAGATCAATGGCGCACAAAGTTAAGTCCTTAACATTACCCGCGAGACTACCACATCCCCAAAGTGCACCCGCACTTCCCTTTATCGCACGATCACTCGCCCGAGTGAAAACCAATTTGTATAATCATCCCCGATGACGCACCTACGCCATGGCACAAATTTTAATATACGTGGCACCAACCACGCTCCATATCTCATTAAGTCAAATTTGATAATTCACATGTGATGATAAACCCAATCGAGCTATAAGCAAAGCTAAGCAATCTATCGCACCAACCCATGTGACAATAATCTAATATCACCGTATATTTCCCAACCTAAGGTGACAAGGGTATCATGGCATTTCAAAGTGTCAAGGAGGGATTAATCAATTGGGACAATAACTACCAAAGACAAGAGTGGAGTAAAAATAGCGATGCATTGTAATTTAAAACAAATTAGTTAAATAATAGATTGCAAAATAGGTTCAACATGATCAAAGGACACGACTTGCCTTCGTTATGCTCAGCGGGTACTCACGGTCTTCGCGCGAAACTCGCTCCTCCTAATCCGAATCTAACGAGAGAAAACGACCTAAACAAAGAAACACATAAAATGACAAGAAAAAGAACTCCAAAATTCACAAAACCAGAACCAACAGCTAGAGCTCGATTTTAGATGAATTTAGAAAAAGAACGGGTCAATCGAGCTAGGACGGAGGAGAACGCTCCCGTAAAATTAATTCAAAATTAATTCGGGAAAATCGGAAAAGTTATCGCCGTGGACCCGTCCATGAAATTCCGAGTCCACCGTGGACTCGGTCCACGAATAGTGCACGGGCGGCCGACGCGGGCGGGCGTGCCGACGTGGCAGCAAAGATATGCCGCCACGCGGCACGTGGCCGACGCGGCACCGATGTGGCCGCCACGGCTCGGGGCGCTAGGGCCGACGTGGCGCCGACGTGGCATGCCACGGTCATGCCACGGGTTTAGGGTCGACGTGGCACGCGCCGTGCCGCCACGTGGCTAGGCCGAGCCGGCGCTCGGCGCGCGGCGGCGGCGATCCGACGGCGGGACGCGGCACGCGGCTAGATTCGGAGCCTCGCCGACCGAGCGGCGGCGAGATTGCGCGCGCGGCGCGGCGACGGGCGATTGGCGACGCGTGGCGGCTCGCCGCTGGCGCGTCGCGGCGCGCGCGCATGGCGCGGCGAAGCGCGGATCGCAGCCGCGCGGGCGACGCGTGGTCGGGCGCGAGGGCGGATTGGCGACGCTGGCGGGTGCGCGCGGCGAGGCGACGGGTCGCGGCGCGCGGGCGCAGCCGCGCGAGGCGAGGGCGAAGGCGTAGGCGACGGAGGCGACGCGGGCGAACGGCGCGGAGCTCACCGCGGCGACGCTGGCGGCGGCCGTTGTTCGGCGACCGCGACGGCGAGGCGCAAAGACGGGCGGCGCGTGAGCGTTCGGCGACGCGCGCGCGCGAGGGCGAGCGAGAGGCGGCGAGGGTTTCGCGAGCGTGGCACGCGAACCGTGGCGGGCGGCGGTTTTATCACGCGAACCGAGGCAATCCAATCCGTTACGCGACGGCCGCAACGCGACAAGTTTGGACGGCCGGATTCAACGCGAGAGATCGGACGGCCAGACGCACGCGAGGGTTAGGGTTAGGGGTTTGCGGCGGCGCGCGAGGATGGACGGCGAGATCGCGCGGCGCGTGATCGGCGCGGCCGAGGGCGCGCGGGCGCGGCGCGACGGCAGGTTGGTGTTGCCAAGCGTGTCGGCGGATCGATGCGCACACGGGCGCGGCGGATCGGGCGGCGAAGAGGCGAGCGCGCGGAAAAGGTACTGGCGGGCGGCGCGGCGGATGGGCGACGTGGAGGAGAGAGGAGATCGGGCGGCTGAGGTTAATTTATTTTCTTTTCTTTTTCCGTAAATTCAAATAAACTTCTAAAAGCTCTAGAAAATAGCAAATAAATCCCAAAATTCACCAAAATACTGTAAAATTCCTTGAGACCTAAGGAACACAAATAAAATATTTTGCACTTATGTTAATGTTTATTTTAATCACATTAAATCATTTAAAACTTTAAGAATTTATTTGAAGCTTCAATTAATTTCAGAAAATTCCAGAAAATTCATTTTTGAAATCCAGGCTTTAAAAATCTCAGAAAAACAGGATGTTACACGAGTGCAAGGAGCAAACGCATGGTTTCCATCCGCGCCACCGGCGCGAATACTTCGTCGTAGTCCACCCCCTCACGCTGAGCATACCCCTTAGCAACTAGTTGAGCCTTGTGCTTGATCACATTTCCGGTTGGATCTTTCTTCACCTTGAACACCCATTTCAGTCCAATGGCTCGGTGACCATGAGGAAGCGTTGCAAGCTCCCATGTCTTGTTGGTCTGAATTGACTCCATCTCAGCCTCCATTGCCTTATGCCAGCATTGTTCTCCAAATGTCTCATCAACACTTCTTGGTTCCTCGGCAGCAAAGAAGCACAACTCGTTGTAGTCGAACCCATGTACCTCCTCGGTGGTGTCAATGAGGTTCTGCAATGTCCAGAACCGCAATGGCACCCCCTCAGAGTCCACGGCTCCCTCAGTTGGCGGTGTAGCATGCTCGATCGCTGGCGTAGATGAAGTAGGTGTGGATGATGGTGTGGCAGGCGCAGGTGGTGTCGGGGTTACTGATGAAATCGGAGATGCATGCCCTGACGAAGCTGAAGATGATTGTGCTGGAAAAAGTTCAGGCACTGTTCCCGGTCCGGCAACAGTGTAAAACTCAACGTCGAACACCGCTCCAGGAGCACTACTGATGTTCTCTTCTCCCCCGTTCCACACACGATGTTCTTCAAACACCACGTCGCATGTGACGTGCAACTTCTTGGCTACGGGATCATACACCCGATAGCCCTTCGTTCCCGGCTCGTAGCTGAGGAACACCATCGGCGCTGATCTATCCGACAGCTTGTTCATGCTGGGGCCGACACGCTTGACGTTAGCTACGCACCCAAACGTGCGCATATGATGAACCTTGGGCTTCCGACTATGCCATGCCTCGTACGGAGTTCTCCCCTCCAAGCTTCTTGTTGGCGCTCAATTCAGGATGTACACCGCCATCCTCACCGCCTCGCCCCAGAATTCACCCAGGACGTTCTTGCTTTTAAGGAGGCATCTCGCCATCTCTACCACCGTACGGTTGCGATGCTTGACGACGCCGTTTTGCTGCGCTGAGTAGGGTGTGGTGGTGAAGTGCTTGATGCCGAGGTCGTCACAGTATGTCTCGAACTCCCGTGAGTTGAACTCACCCCCGTGATTAGTGCGGAATGCCTTGAGCCGCCCACCGTTCTCATTCTCGGCGAGTGCCTTGACCTGCTTGAAGCACACGAACGCTTCATCTTTGGATGACAATAGCTCCACCCACATGAATCGGCAAAGTCATCCACAATGAGCAAAAATAGCTCTTACCACCCGGTGTGCTTGGTCGATTTTCCCACACAAGTCGGCGTGGAACAGTCTAGAGCGCGCTTGTCGCAGTAACTTGCAACTGTGGGAACGGAGTTGGTGTCGCTGTCGAGGGCGCAACTGTCGCGAAAACTCCTCAACGCGCTACCGATAAATGGCAATCCTTCTACCATATTCTTCATCCCAAGCTCGTGAGAGCCCTAAGTTTATGTGACCGTAGCGGCCGTACACGCCCACGCCGATCATCGGGCTCGCCACCAAGCACACTAGTGCAGCAATCTGATTTCAGCAGTACAAAGCGATTCTCAGCGCGAGCATGGGCCAGCAATGCGCGCTCGGCGTCAAACACGCTGCAGACACCGTCTCCGATCTCGATCTTGCAACCACCCTCCTCCAGTTGACCTAGACTAATGATATTACTCTTTAATTTTGGTATGAAGTATACCTCTGTCAGCACCTTGTGCCCACGGTTCTTGGTCTGCATAATCACGGAGCCGAGCCCACTGATCTCGACGACGGACTCGTCGCCGAACCGCACAGATCCGTGCACATTGGAGTCGAGGGATGTGAGCGCAGCCCTACAACCGTCATGTGATTGCTTGCACCCGTGTCGAGGACCCAGACGTTGTCGTCGCCGCAGTCGTCGGGGTACACCTTCTCCTCATTGAGATGCACGACTTGTGTAGTCATGCATGTCACCGTGCTTGTCGTAACGTGCGTTACCGCGCCTCCCACAGCACGAGTCACATCCGACGTCGCCAGTAGCAATGTCGGCTGATCTACATCCGCCTTCACATGATGCACCTCCTCCTTGCGTTCTCGTCATGGACGCTTGCACTCCTTGGCCCAATGGCCGTAGATGCCACAGTTGCGACACCTCCCCTTGCGGCGTGGTGTTCCTTCAAACGTCAATTTGACGGTGGTGTCGTGGTGCTCGGCCCGCGCTCCACCCTTCGCCTTTACGTGGAAGTTCCCACTCGGCTTGTCCCCGCTTGCCGAGGACTCGGGAAGAAGGCGATGTTTGTATTTGGCCATCCAATCCTCCTCGCCAGCATCGTGCACCGGTCTTGTCAACGATTTGTCAACGTCGAATCGATCTTCCGCCACCGTAGTCGCCCGACGAGCTCCTCCACCCGGCTCCTTGAGATTGAGAAGGGTCTTAATCGAAAGGGCAACTGGGAGTACCGTGGTGGCACGACATGCGTAATCTTCGACGACGCGACATCCTCGACCGTTCTCCCGCCGACGGAGGTTTGCTAAGCGTGGAGATGCGCATGGCGAAATCATCAACCCTCTCCCCATCCTTGAAACAGATGTTCTCGAACTCTTTCAACAGCTTCTGGGCATTGGCTTCCTGGACGCGGGCGACGCCAATGCGCATCATCCTCATGGCCTCCCATGCCTCCTTCACCGATTTCTTGACTGCGAGGGTTGGCCGCATCTCGGACGGCACCGCGCGAAGGAGGGCGGCCAGGGCCAACCGATCCTCGCGACGCTCGACGTCGGTGCTCTCAATTGCCCTCCACAGCCCTTAAGCTTCAAGATTCACCTGCATAACGAGTTCCCACTCGTGATAGTTCGTCGCGTGTCAACTCGGGTAGATGATCGACGCGCCGCCCCCGCACCACTCGCTCCACAATGACTCACGTGGCGCGCCGCCACCGCCGCTGTCTTGGGCTTCTTCCTTTGGTGACGGGCGAGCGTGATAGTGTCCGCTTCCACCGCCATCTCCACCCGGTGATCTCTTCAACCGCGGCTCGATACCACGTGTTGCGCTGGCTGCCGAGATGCAGCTCACCGGCGGTCACCACGAGCCGAATACCAACAACACACACGCCAACTCTTGACTCAAAGACGATTTTGGTGCTGCTATCGAACAAGTAGCTTTTCCCGGTATTTATACATTAGTTCATGCATCGGTTACACTAAGCGAGCGAACTTCACGCCGACCATCGCCACGCCATGCTTACATTTACGCCGCGCCCGCCTCGCACGGAGACGTTGCCGCGACGCGGCGATACGGTTACGTATACATGAACAAAGGCGTATTCATGAATAGTGCCATGCACGTGAATATCGCCATTCATAACTCTCTCCACAGAAGCTAGTCATGCGCACGTGTGTCCGAATGACCAACACACACTAGTCTATTGAGGAAGAGAGTACACTAGGTGCATTTTCTCGCAGAGTTTTTACTCTTGTAGCTGAAGTTTTATAGATTTTTAGTACCTTCAGATGGGGTTAATCTATTGTACAACAAAACTCAAGAAGCGATAGCTTTCGAGATTTCTGAGTAAAGCGGACATGACCATAGAGAATGGTTCCAACATAAAGGGCCTGTTTGGTAGAGCTCCGCATTCTTATTTTTCTCGCTTACTCTAGATTCTCGTAAGAATCCACTTCTCCGAGAACTGAGCTATCTCTAAAAACGTTTGGCTAGTGGGTTGACTCATTCATAAAAGAGGAGATTTGAGGAAATAAACCATGTTACCCCTAGTTGTAATCTCTTACTTGCTTCATGATCATTACTATGAATTGGATACAAGTTACTACGCATGGGAGTTTCATATAACCGTGATTGCCATCCATGATGGTCTATACTATGGAATGCATGTTCGACATAGCGGTAGTATTCATGACTCGCACATCGAAAGTAACAAGATAAATCACAACAGAGGAAATTCAACTTTTTTTAAAAAAAATCTTTCCTCGAGGACAAGAATCGGCTGATATCATATACATTGCCGAAAACATCTACAGTTTACAAGAACCTCTCCATTAGTTCACAATCTAACAAAGCTCTTTCAATCCAATCATTTTGTCAGACCGCAAAGTAACCTAACCAACAATGGATACATATACTACAAGAAGACAAAGCTCGCTTGTCGATAAGCAAACACTCGATGCTATGCTTGCTTACAACCCACCCGGCTGCAGCAAGGAGCACTCCTCCAAAGCTTCTTAGTAAGACGGTGATGAACAAAGAACTCAACATGCCACCACAAACTTTCTTCGCTACATATCCAAGCATTCATATTGAACTGAAACCCTCTGACGTGTATGACTTTGAAAACTTGACATATTGAAGATAAATGGCCATTAGAAGAAGTGAAGAACATAAAAGAACCATCGTGAATAACCAATGAAGATATGCAAGTAATTTCAGAGGCCTAGATAGGATATTAAGTTCCTAGTATTTAGAGCTTAAAATAGATGGAGGTCAGAATAATAATATCTAATGCAATCTTATCCAAATAACTAATGCAATCTTATCACTAACTAATGTAGCTAACAATAATATCTACTCCCAAGTGTGTATTCAGAATCGTATGATTCATTGACCTACAAGAAAAGGTGGTAATGAAATGGCAATGTGGAAAAGAACTACTTCTTGACAACTAAACATGAAATGAGCAAAAGGCATGCACATAATCGACGATTCACAAGAGCACTTGAGAAAACATTTAACTACTATTGATGTGTTAGGAAGCTTAGTACATTCATAAGAGCCATTGCAAACTCGCAAGTTGATGTGCAACATGTAAACAAGATCTGTCTTTCTTTGCAGGCCTTTTTAGGCACAAACTAGAAACTAGTGCTACAATTGTTCATCGATTATTCAGAAATTCAGAATTGAGAGCACATAAAAGGCATCACTGGTCAATCAATATGAGAATGTGTCTGCAAGACAAATGCACACTGATGGTAAATCAATATAAGAATGTGTTTAATTACAAATGCACACAGCCCTAACCTTAAGCACAAACTGGGATTGACAAAGAGCATTCACCCTTCCACAAGAGCAAACTAAAATCTTTGTACTACCTCACAAACTAAAATCTTTGTACTACCTCACAAACAATCTTTGTACGGCGGGTGGAGCTTGGCGCCGCGGTAGGTGCTCGCCGCCGCACCGTGGGCGGGAGGAGGAAGAGGCGGGCGGCGCGGAGTCGGGAGGAAGGGGCGGGCTGGGAAGCCGGGCGGTTGTGGCTGAGGGCGCTGGGGCGCCGAGGAGGGAGGCAGCGGCGCGAGAGGGGAAGGGGGAGGGGAAGGCGGTGGCGCGAGAGGGAAAGGGGGAGGGAAGGCGGCGCGCGCGCGAGAGGGGAGGGGGAGGGGAAGGCGCGCGTGAAAGGGGAACGGAGGAACGGGAGAGGGGAATGAGGAGGTGGCGAGACGAATGAGGGAGGCGGCCGGGGAACGGGAGCGTGGCGCAAGGGGTATATGAGTGGCATTTTGCGGGTAATTTTCATTCACTTCAATGGGCAGATTTGATTAAAGGTAGACAGCTTCTCACGAGAATCCACCAAAAGGTCGCTTCTCTGCCTAGTTCATTTTGGAGAGTGCTTCTCGCGAGAAGCAAAATCTAGTCATTTTGAGAATCGTGTTTGGCACAGCTCCTTAAGAATCTCGAGAAGTCGAGCAGAGCTGTACCAAACATGCCCAAAGTCTCTCTCTATATATACACACACATGGCTGCTACTGTTTCTACGCTCTGTGCACATTATACGTGTTGAAAACTTACCGTCGTATAAGTAAAGTTATCACAAATACATGTAGAGTTACCACACTTTGTAGTGTTACAACCGATAGTAACTTTACGTGTCTGAAAGTTACTATCGTATGCGTTAGTAAAGTTATCACAAATACATATAGAGTTACCACACTTTGTAGTGTTATTAATCGATAGTAACTTTACATGTGTTTGACAATAACTTTACTCACACATGACAAGAATTTTTCGACGTGCATTCTACACCTCTGCATAGAATAGTAATTATATAATAATAATATTTAACAATATGAGTGAAACACCCCAAAATTTCAAAATTTTGAATTTCTTTCTTGAATCTTCATTTGATTTTCCTAGCCAGTCCTTAGTCGTTGATCCTCTTTGAGATTCGTGCTACCCTCCCTCGTTTCTTCCTACGGCGCGACATGCAGTGCTCGCCCGATCTTGCGGCACAACCCTTCCTCTGGCGTTCACACTCGAACCAGCTCCTCCTGCCAGTGGCCCCACTCTCTAGTGTCTACTCCCCAACTGTCCCAGCTGCTCCCGCCCTCGCTTCGCGTGCCCGATGGACGGAGCGGCTCCCCGCCGTGCGCCTGAGCTCTCCTCACCATCCGTGCGTTTCCGCCCGTACCCGAGCTGTCTCTCCCTCACCTACTCTTGCAGAAGCTGTAGACCAGCTCCCCCTCCACACGTCGGCGACTCGCGCTCTGCTCCACTGTTGCAACCACCTCTCCCAGCCTTTAAATTTCAATTGTCGTCGCTGAGAGATTCGCCACACTCCCTCAATCCTCCTAGAACCAACCAATTGCAATCTCCTTCGCCACAGCTCCCTCAACACTCTCCCCTGGTCCCGGTGAGCTCTCGAGCCAATCCCCTGCCCCGATCGATGAAAACCCAATTAACCCTGGCCATAGCACCACCAAAGCATTGCATTCACAAATCCAAAGTCAATTTTGCATGAGCATAACCCCACCGGCATGGCATCGCACCCACTCTCACCATGACCACCTCACTATGGATAGCTCGTCTGAGCTTCTCTTGAGCAAAGCCAGCCTCAACCCCTTGTAGCCCACCACCCATGGATCTCCAAACCAAAGTCGTTCGAACCTGAGAATTTCTAAAGCATCCCCCAACCGCAAGTTTACCCATCGCCTTCTCTCTGGTCGGCGGCCATCGTCGCGAACGCTTGTGTCTAGTTGAACCCAAAAATGAGATCCCTACACTCCCGGGGTCGTTTCAGTGCCAGTCATGCCTTTTGGAACCCATCTCTAAGGCCGGATCACGGCGGGGAGATCACCTCTGCTCTCCCGCTGCCGCTCCGACTCGAGGTGTAAGACGACCTTCCCCGGGGCGATGTGGCCGCTTGTGAACCCTCCGTGCGCCATCTGACGGTAGCCGCTCGCTCGCGCTTGTTCCCGGGCCGACACTATAGCTACTGTTCACCAGAGCTGAAAAATTTGCATAAATACCTCCGTTTGATTCGTTTCGACGCCCTGAGTCCTTTTTCGGTGTCTGTTTCCCCAAAATCCACTTCCAAAAATTCAAACCCAAGCCATTTGAATATTTATTGTATTTATTTCCTTTTTATAGATTATTATTTTATGTTTTCCTAGCTTGATTAGAGGCAAGCGCGGATTGATATTATTTTTGGTGTTTTCGTGCTAGTTCCCGAGGAGTCCGAAGCGACCGTGCAAGGCCCCAAGCAATCCTCAGAAGTCTACGAGATTGTTGATCCGCAAGGCAAGTTGCAAATTTTGATCATATTGAACCTACACATTTTCGTATTATTTATTTACGTTATTTGCACTAGTGATATTTGTTTAAAATAAATGTTTAGAATAACATGTTTAATTTAGTTACATTCTACCATCAAAAATACCTGCTCCATTTTGAGGCCATATTCACCTTGACAATCTTAGTATTATTTAATTAAAGTATAAATAACCATCGCATGTGCTTACACAAAATAACGAACTATCAGGTAGTCTGATAGTTTGCCGATAAAATCTTTTAAAGTGTTCTAGGGTAGGGCGGAAGCCGTGGAGTGCCCTGTAGTGGACGAGTCCATGACCCTACCCTAGGGTGGAGGTTGCAAAAGACGGGTATCGATATAGGTACATGTATCGGTTACAGGTTGTGGTTGGCAGTCTCAGGAGAAATGTAAGGACTAGACCCTTATGTTGAGTATAGAGCACAATGATTGCTCAACCACAGGCATTGATTCGTCAATCCTGATCCGGTAACTGCTCACTTTAATTGAACTCCTACAGGAGTTTGGGGTGTTGTATGGATGTGTCAGCATCGTATTCACAACGATAGGTCTTCACAAACTTGGGCGGTTGTATTCCGCACTGGCCCATGAATACCCAGTTCAGTGAAGATCATAACCTATCGGGTAGGGTCTATACAGTAAGTTGAGCAGCGAAAGATCTTGTTTTCTCAATTCAGTCGCACACTAGTGGAGTGTGTTTATAGCTTGACATTGGGAATTGAGAAATTTTGTGGGTAAAGTTGAGCAACTCAGCAGAGTGAATTTTAATGGTATTCGAATACGCCGTGCTTCCGGTTAATGGAGCTGTGTTTGATGGGTGAATCTAGTAGCAAAGCATAAGTAGTGTTTTGAGGATTCAAATTGTGTAATTCAATGAAGTAATGTTTATGACCCCATCTTTTTAAGCAGTTATAATTGTTTTATTATTTCAAACTATTTACCAATAAAACTGCATCCATATAAAATAATAAAACCTGTATATCTCTTTCCTTGGGACAATCCATGCATATAATAAATTAGGGTTTACCATTGTAATTTGCTGGGTATGGTTGTACTCAAACTTGCTAAACAATAATTCAGAGAACGCCTGGCAAGGCGAGGAGCAAGTCTACGAGGAGGACCTAGAAGAACCTGTTTGAGCTGAGGATCAATGGTTTAAGGTTTTGGTCTCAATCAGGCTCGCTTGTGGGTTTTCTTTTGTGATGTAAATTATATTTGGGCTTGCTGCCCGCTGTGCCAAACTCGACCGACGTGTCATACTTTGTAATAAACTTTAAGCTTTGTGTGTGTAAGCATTTGTCGTTGTGATATTCATTCCTGTATGGTATGCCGCAACTGTATGGATCCTAGGGCAGTTGCAGGTTACTGGCGCTCCCGAAAATGGGGACGTTACAGAAATGGTATCAAAGCCAGGTTGCTTGACTGTGGGCTAAGACCTAAGGCTGAATAGGAGTGTTGTTTTCTAGCAAAACCTAATTCCAAAACTTAAAAAGGAATTTACATAAAATATAAGTAATATTGCTGTCTCTTTCCTCCCCTGTGCTACCTTACCTATCCTAGTTTACTTTCAATTTAAGTGTTGCTTTTGCAAATTAATTACGCCTAATCTCGTCTAATCTCAAAATTTTTGTTGTTAAGCAGATGGTTCATTTTATGCACTCAAGACCCGAGAACATGCCAGGCTGGCCATCAAAGCTATGGGAAATGCAGCAATACTTGGGGGCTACCGGTAGGCACAAGCCAGATTTTCATTCTGTTGGCCAATACATTGATGACGAGTGATTTGAATGGAAGACATGGGTAACATTGGAGCCGTTGCCCATCCGCCCTGATCAACGCCAGAGGTTCTATGGGAACCGAATTAAAAAAGAAGATGCCGTGCAAGATGCCGCCAGGCGGGCGGTGCTTCACCTCCATCATTACTATGACGCCGAGTTAGACCAGTCTCCCTACAATCTGATACCTCAAATTATAGAAGAAGATGACCCACGCCTAGGAGTGGCGTCATAGCATATTGTGTATCAAGAAGCGTTGTACTCAAGGACCCTGGACGAGAATCAAGACCTGCATTACCAGCTACACGCATCTTAGCAGGAGGTGTGTCAACTCAGGTAGGACCTCCAGCGTTTTCATATGGTGGAGGCAGGAGAGATGTCTGACTACGCGGAGTCCCTCGATGTTCCCACCACCTCCCAGCCCCCACGACGCAGGAGGCCCACTGCTCGGGAGTTCCGCAGTAGGTTCAGGCCATCTACCTCCAGGGCACCACTAGCGCCACCACCACCAGCCGCCGATGGTGACGATGAGGAAGATCCAGAGGAGCGGATTCGCTACACGACTAGCAATCCGCCAACCGACAGCTGGTGAGGGGAAGAAGAAGAAGAAGAAGAGCAGTAGCAGCAACAGGATGAAGGCCTAGAGTAGTTTAGTTTAGTACTGTACGCTAGAGTAGTAGTACCCTATTTAGTAGTGCTTTTGGTTGTAAAATAAGTTGTAACAGAGACCCTAAGTAGTTGAACTTCAGCTTGTAATAAATAAATCCTATGTCTAGTTATCTCTTAATTTGTTTGATTATGTTATCCGTAACTCACCATCTTCAAAGCTTCTTATCCCCTTTTCGCCCTAGTTCTTATCTTGTTCACCCTACACTCACCCCCAAATTCATCATTCTTACTTACCTGTCTGATGTTTATAAAAACCTCGCTGCAAAGTGAACTTCAAGGTTTTGATTGGCAGCATCCAGATGGCAGACTCAAGATCCGGTCAGGGACACCAACAAGCCGATGGAAACAACCTAGTAGACAACACAACTACATTGGCAAGTATACTGGTAGCAATGGAACAGAATAGATACCAGGCAAAACAAAACCAAGCAAGGCTAATGGAGCAACACTCAAGATTGTTGGAGCAAATCGCTCTCTAGACCACCATCGCAAGCAGCACATCAGCATCACAAGTCATCGGGAAGGCAGTCAGATGTCATCAAAATGGGCAGATTTTCAAAAGACTCGACTGCCCACATTCTCTGCATCTCCAGACCCCATGGCAGCCGATGAATGGATAAGAGATATGACAGGAAGCTAAAAATAGTGCAGTGTGATGAGAAGGAGAAAGTTTTATATGCATCACTCCAATTGCAGGGACAGGCAGACACATGGTGGATTAATTATCAAACAATGAATGAAGGACGAGAGATTACATGGAAGGAATTTGAAGAGTCTTTCCGCAAGGTCCACATCCCAACAGGTGTGGTGGAGGCCAAGTATCGAGAATTTCTAGCTCTAAAACAAGGTAGCAGTACTGTGATGGAATATCTCCATCAATTCAACCACCTCGCCCGTTATGCCCCTGATGAAGTTAAAGACGAAGCTAAGAAGATGTCAAGATTCAGAGCAGGACTACAGAAGTCATTAAAATACCACATTTCAACAATGATATTTAAGGATTTATCGGAAATGGTAAATAGTCTAATTGCTTCAGAGGAAGCCCGAAATGAAATGGAGGACTCTAGAAAAAGGAAGACAATAGTAAGACCATGATCATCATCCTCTAGTGCTCAAAGAGGACGAATTATGATGTTACCTCAGAACCGAGGATAGTCTGGTCATCAATATGTACTTGTACACATACCCCAACAAACGACATCACCTCAACAGAGTTCCACGTAGCCGGTGAATGTCCGATGCAACATCTGTGGGCAAAATCATTATCCCCGATAGTGCCCTCAACGGGCAAATGCTTGTTATCACTGTGACCATATTGGTCATTTCAAAGACCAATGTCCCAAAAGAGCATTGTCTTCTGAAGTGACAAAACTTCAGACAAGAGCCCAGAGAGATGTCAAGCCAGTCATCGGCACCACCACAACACCACAGATAGGATACCTGCAACGTCCTCCTGCGCAAAAGCAATATATACCAATAGGAATCACAGTGGGAGCACCTGCAGGATCATCTGTGGGGAACCCGGCAGGCTGAGGCAGAGGCGCATTGAGACCACCCTTTCAAGGAAGGGTGAACCACATCACTGCCGAAGATGCCGCAGGAGCAAATGATGTCATTGTTGGTATGTTCTTAGTTAATTCAAAGCCAGCATTAATTTTATTTGATCCCGGTGCAACACATTCATTTCTTTCCATGGATTTTGTCACAAGAAATCAATTGCCATTTATTTCCCTGCAAAAATACTATGCTGTGCAAACACTCGGGAGTAGGATGGAATCTCGCTTTGGGTGTAGTGAATTAAGCCTAGAAATCAAGGGTACAGAGTTTAAAGCCAACCTGTTGGTGTTAGAAATGAAATGAATAGATGTTATTTTAGGAATAAATTGGCTGACCAAGAATAAAACCAAGGTGGACTATGAAAATAAAACACTGACTCTGACTAGTCCAGAAAGCCTACAAGTAGTAGTAAACACAGATTCAACATTAATAGAAGGTGTGAAAGGAAGTGTTCGCAATGTAATAATGGGTGAAGGAAGTCAAGTGCCAGTGGTCAGTGAATATCCAGATGTATTTCCAGAAGAATTACCAGGAAAGCCACCTGACCGACAGATTGAACTTGCCATTGAGTTAGTGCCAGGCACCAAACCCATTACCAAACATCAATACAGAAGGTCAGCCCATGAACTCAACGAACCTAAATTGCAGTTAGATGAATTGAAAGAAAAAGAATTTATCCGACCCAGTGTGTCACCATGGTCAGCCCCAGTCATATTTGTTAAGAAGGATGGAGGCCTAAGAATGTGTGTTGACTATAGAGGATTGAATGCGGTTACAATAAAGAATAAATATCCATTGCCAAGAATTGATGATTTTTTTGATTAATTGAAAGGAGCAAAAGTATTTTCAAAAATCGACTTGCGATCGGCTTATCATCAATTAAAAATCCGAGAGCAAGATCGAGAGAAGACTGCATTCACAACAAGATACGGGTTGTACGAGTTTTCACTAGTACCATTTGGACTGACTAATGCCGTAGCATACTTTATGAATTTAATGAACCTGGTGTATATGGATCAGCTGGACCACTTTGTAGTGGTATTCATAGATGATATACTGATTTATTTCAAAAATGAAGAAGAACACAAGCAGCATCTACACATTGCCTTGACCAAGCTTAGAGAGCATCGGCTGTATGCCAAATTTCCGAAGTGCAATTTCTGGATGAAGGAAGTTGTATTTTTGGGTCACATTATTACTGAAGAAGGAGTCAAGGTTGATCCAGAAAAAAGTCAAAGCGGTCAAGGAATGGAAACAAACCACACAATGAATGTATGAGAAGTTTTCTTGTTTTGGCGGACTATTATCGCCGATTCATAGAAGGGTTCTCCAGGATTGCTCGTCCTCTCACACAGTTACTCAAGAAAGAAAAGCCATTTAAATGGACAAATGAATATGAAGAAAGTTTTCAATGTTTGAAAACCAAGTTAACAACAGCACCTGTATTAATACTCCCAAATGCAGAGAAAGAGTTTCAAATATATTGTGATGCCTCAAGACATGGATTATGATGTGTATTAATGTAGGATGGAAAGGTCGTGGCATATGTTTCAAGGCAATTACGACCACATGAAGGAAATTATCCGACTCATGATCTGGAGTTAGCAGCTGTAGTCCATTCACTGAAGATCTGGAGGCATTATTTATTGGGTAATCACTGTGAGATTTTCTCAGATCATAAGAGTCTGAAGTACCTATTCACACAACCAGAATTGAATTTAAGGTAGCAAAGATGGCTTGAATTAATTAATGATTATGATGTAGATCTCCAGTATCATCCGAGAAAGGCAAATGTTGTGGCAGATGCACTCAGTAGGAAAGCTTACCGAAGCATAACCAATGAAGCTCAGTATCCAAAGCAGCTGCAAAGAGACCTACAAAGACTGAACCTGACAATAGTTGAACAAGGATTTGTAGTAGCCTTAGAAATTCAACCCTACTGATAGATCAAATCAAAGTAGCTCAAGACGAAGATGAAGAAATATAGCGATTCAAGAAGAATAGTCAGGAAGGAAACTTGACAGATTTCACTGAAGATGAACAAGGGATATTAAGGTTCCGTGGTCGGTACTGCATACCCGACAAAAAGGAATTAAAGGACCTAATATTAGCAAAAGCCCATTCGTCTCAATTGTCAATTCATCCAGGAGATACAAAAATGTATCAAGACATGAAGAAAAGATTTTGGTGGAACTCCATGAAAAAAGAAATAGCATAATATATAGCAAAGTGTGACGTATGTCAGAAAATAAAGATCGATCATCAGAAGCCGTCAGGATTATTACACTCTTTGCCAATCCCAAAATGGAAGTGGGACAACATCGGCATGGATTTCATTACAAGACTTCCTAGAACACAAGAAGGCTATGATGCTATATGGGTCATCGTGGACAGACTAACTAAAGTAACCCATTTTGTACCAATTAAACAAACCTACGGAAAGGACAAATTGGCAGAGCTATACTTGACGAAGATTGTAGTACTACATGAAGTGCCTAAAAGAATTGTTTATGACAGAGGAGCCCAATTCACATCTAAGTTCTGGGAAAAGCTACAAGAAGCGATGGGCACGGGCCTAGCTTTCAGTACAACATACCATCCACAGACTGGAGGTCAGACAGAAAGAACAAATCAGATTTTAGAAGATATGTTGCGAGCATGTGCACTTGTGTACAGAGCAGCATGGAGTACTTATTTGCCGTTTGCACAATTTTCATACAATAACAGTTATCAAGCCAGTATCAAGATGGCACCTTTCAAAGCACTATATGGAAGAGAAGGTAGAACTCCACTGAATTGGACTGAAGCTAGAGAACGCCAATTTCTTGGCCCGTAGGTTGCTCAGGATGCAGAGACCCACGTAAAGATAATTAGGGACAGAATGAAAATAGCTCAAGACCGTCAAAAAAGCTATGCGGATAATCGTCGAAAAGATTTCAGCTTTGAAGTTGGGAACTATGTATACCTTAAGGTCACACCCTTTAAAATCGTCAAGAAATTTCAAGTAAACGGGAAATTAGCCCTAAGGTACGTTGGTCCATTCAAAATTACAAAGAGAATCGGAGAAGTGGTATATGAGTTACAACTGACACCAGGATTGTCAAGAATACACAATGTGTTCCATGTGTCACAGCTCAAAAGTCCTGGTGTAATCTGAGTTATCTTTCTGAGTCACAGCTTACACCAACCGACATAGGGTATACCAATAGAAGAGATTGATCTGCAAGATGATTTTACGTATCCAGAGGAACCACTGCAGATACTTGAGATAACAGAAAGATAACTCAGAAATCTGAATATTAGATTCTGTAGAGTGCAGTGGAAGAACCACACCGCCGCTGAATCAATTTGGGAAAAGGAGTCTGACTTGCAGCGAGATTTTCCCAACTTACTCCCTGGACCAAGTTAATCTCGAGGTCAAGATTCTTTTAAGGGTGGTAGGTTGAAACACCCCAAAATTTCAAAATTTTGAATTTCTTTCTTGAATCTTCATTTGATTTTCCTAGCTAGTCCTCAGCTGTTGATCCTCTTTGAGATTTGTGCTGCCCCTCCATGTTCTTCCTGCGCTGACGTGATCGTGTGCTCTCTCCTGCACCCACGCGCTCACGCCCGCTCGCCCAATCTTGCGGCGCCGCCCTTCCTCCGGCGTTCACACCCGAACCAGCTCCTCTTGCCTGCGCCCCCACCCTCCAGTGTCTACTCCCCAACTATCGTAGTTGCTCCCACCCTCGCTTCGCGCGCCCAATGGATGGAGCGGCTCCCCGTCGTGCACCCGAGCTCTCCTCACCGTCCGTGCGTCTCTGCCTGTACCCGAGCTATCTCTCCCCCGCCTACTCTTGTAGAAGCCGTAGACCAGCTCCCCTACGGTTCTACCCCCTGGTGAAGCTCCCCCGTCCTCCCCCTCCACGTGCCAGCGACTCCCTCTCTGCTCCACTGCTGCACCATCTCTCCCGGCCTTTAAATTTCAATTGCAGTCGCTGAGAGATTCACCACACTCCCTCAATCCTCCCAGAACCAATCGATTGCAATCTCCTTCACCACAGCTCCCTCATCGCTCTCCCTAGTCCCGGTGAGCTCCCGAGCCAATCCCCCACATTGATCGACGAAAACCCAATTAACCTCGGCCATAGCACCACAAAAGCATCGCATTCACAAATCCAAAGTCAATTTTGCATGAGCATAACCCCACTGGCCTGGCACCGTGCACCCTCTCCCGGCCATGGCCACCTCATCGTGGACAGCTTGTCTGAGCTTCTCTCGAGCAAAGCCAGCCTCAACCCCTTGAAGCCCACCACCCTTGGATCACCAAACCAAAGCCGTTTGAACCTGAGCATTTCTAAAGCATCCCCCAACTGCAAGTTTACCTATCGCCTTCTCTCCAGCTGGCGGCCGCCGCCGCGAACGCTCATGTCTGGTTGAACCCAAAAATGAGATCCCTACACTCCCAGGGTCGTTCCAGCACCGGTCTTTTGGAACCCATTGCTAAGGCTGGATCACGGCGGGGAGATCACCTCTGTTCTCCCACTCGCCGCTCTGACCCGAGGTGGAAGACGACCTTCCCCGGGGCGATGTGGCCACTTGTGAACCCTTTGTGCGCCATCTGATGGCAACCGCTCACTGGTGCTTGCTCTCGGGCTGCTCGGTTGCCTGCGCGCGTGAATTGGGCCACGATCTACGACCCATTACGCTATTTTAAATGCGTGCCCACGCATTCCCATGCATTAGTTGGGCCAGGCCGACACTGTAGCTACTGTTCACCAGAGCTAAAAAGTTTGCATAAATACCTCCGTTTGATTCATTTCGACGCCCTGAGTCCTTTTCTAGTGTCCGTTTCCCCCAAAATCCACTTCCAAAAATTCAAACCCAAGCCATTTGAATATTTATTGCATTTATTTCCTTTGTATACATTATTATTTTATGTTTTCCTAGCTTGATTAGAGGCAAGCGTTGATTGATATTATTTTCGGTGTTTTTGCGCTAGTTCCCGAGGAGTCTCAAGTGACCGTGCAAGGCCCCGAGGAAAACCCTCAGAAGTCTATGAGATTGTTGAAATTGTTGATCCGCAAGGCAAGTTGCAAATTTTGATCATATTGAACCTAGACATTTTTGTATTATTTATTTACGTTATTTGCACGAATGATATTTGTTTAAAATAAATATTTAGAATAACATGTTAAATTTACTTACGTTCTACCACTGAAAAATACCCCGTTCCATTTTGAGGCTATATTCACCTTGACAATCTTAGTATTATTTAATTAAAGTATAAATAAACATCGCATGTGCTCACACAAAATAACGAACTATCAGGTAGTCTGGTAGTTTGCTGGTAAAATCTTTTAAAATGTTCTAGGGTAGGGCGGAAGCTGTGGAGTGCTATGTAGTGGACGAGTCCATGACCTTACCCAAGGGTGGAGATTGCAACAGACAAGTATCGATATAGGTACATGTATCAGTTACCAGTTGTGGTTGGCAGTCTCAGGAGAAATGTAAGGACTAGATCCTTATGCTGAGTATAGAGCACATTGATCGCTCAACCACAGGTATTGATTCGTCAATCCTGATCCGGTAACTGCTTACTTTAATTGAACTCCTACAGGAGTTTGGGGTGTGGTATGGATGTGTCAACATCGTATTCACAACAATAGGTCTTCACAAACTTGGGTGGTTGTGTTCCACTCTGGCCCGTGAATACCCAGTTCAGTGAAGATCATAACCAATCGGGTAGGGTCTATACAGTAAATTGAGCAGCGAAAGATCTTGTTTCCTCAATTCAGTCGCACACTAGTGGAGTGTGTGATAGAGACGGGGTGCCTGATCTTTCGATGAGATTGATAACTATCGATTTGGTGGAGGTGACTCTCGCGATCCGACTACAACCGTACGACGTCGCTTGCGCCTTAGCAATCGCTGAACCAACTCGAGATGTTATTGATCTTGCTGGAAGCACGATCAACTTTGAACACAGTTCAATCTCGCAAGCAATCGAAGAACTAGCAAGAATAAGGCGAAAAGCAATCGATATTGCGAATAACAAAGTTGGTATTGAAAAACAAGGTGGGATCGAAGGTAGTCTTGGCAGGTGGTCAAATCGACACAATCGAAGAACCAAAGTTTACGCAAAGGCTAAACCTAAACTCAACGAAATCCAAGTCCTAGCAGGGGGCGGTGGCTCCTATTTATAGAGAAACGACCAGGAGGGGACGTCCTAGGGTTACAAGGCCCATGGGCCCAAGTGGTGGTGGCGCAACACTTTTTTGGATTCGGACTCAGAAATCAATGTTGATTATTTTGATGATTGCGGTCGGCTTGGATGGAATTTGAAGATGAGGTTGGATCCGTTGGAAAGTAGACTTCATAAGCTTTCCATGAAGTACAAGAACGCCCCAAACGGAGTCCGTATGAAGAAGTTATGCCCATTTGAATGTGGTACCAATGCAGTAGTCCGAATCCGATTCTAGAACGTGTCCAACTCGGATTCTTGCTTGACTTGATCCCAAAGTGACGTGGTGACCTTCATGATTCCGTCCTTGCATGTCCATGACTCCATGTCCCTCTCTTTCATCCTTTCCCAGGTTCCTAACCACGATTAAATCACTTGCATTAGGTAGCGGTCTATTCTCAGTAATATATGAACCTAGGAATGAATTCACCTGGTAATTAAGTTGATGAGCACGAGCTCGAGTAAGTGGTCCTTGTTGTGGATGAGTTGTATCCATGGAAGGGATGTCCTCATTAGTGTGTTTATAGCTTGACATTAGGAATTGAGAAATTTTGTGGGTAAAGTTGAGCAACTCAGCAGAGTGAATTTTAATGGTATTCGAATACGCCGTGCTTCCGGTTAATGGAGCTGTGTTTGATGGGTGAATCTAGTAGCAAAGCATAAGTAGTGTTCTGAGGATTCAAATTGTGTAATTCAATGAAGTAATGTTTATGACTCCATCTCTTTAAGCAGTTATAATTGTTTTATTATTTCAAACTATTTACCAATAAAATTGCATCCACATAAAATTATAAAACCTGTATATCTCCTTCCTTGGAACAATCTATGCATATAATAAATTAGGGTTTACCATTGTAACTTGTCGTATGCGGTTGTCTTGAAACTTGCTAAATAACAATTCAGAGATCGCCTGGCAAGGCGGGGAGCAAGTCTACAAGGAGGACCCAGAAGAACCTGTTTGCACTTAGGATCAGTGGTTTTAGGTTTTGGTCTCGATCAGGCTCGCTTGTGGGTTTTCTTTTGTGATGTAAGTTATATTTGGGCTTGCCGCTCGCTGTGGCAAACTTGACCGGCGTGTCATACTTTGTAATAAACTTTGGGCTTGTGTGTATAACCATTTGTCGTTGTGATATTTATTCTTATACGGTACGCCGTAACTATATAGATCCTGAGGCAGTTGCGGGTTATAGGCGCTCCCGGAAACAGGGGCGTTACAATGAGTGACAATTTTTTTCCTTTCAAGTGACAAATCTGCATACAGTAATTAATTTAATTGACATAATTAGGTGATCATGAAGGTAACTGGGGAAAGAACAACATGCACAAGGGTAGCTATTTTATCCTTCTTATTTGAGGCTCTTCATCCTTATTTGAGGCCCTCGTTTTTTTTGTACTGCCTACTCTATCTGGTAATGCACTGTGTGATCCTTCCATATACCACTCTCAATGTACTTCTCGTATAATCTAGCATCGCCATCATAGTTCACTGATAGAACGACTGTGCTCCGTGTCCCATAGAGCCCCTTTGCCAAAACAGAAACATGTGAAAGAGTTTGTTTTTAGTGGCCAATAGGTATTTTTTCAGATAATTGAACTTTGAATTTACTTGTAAACTGGAATCAGGTCAAAGAGTTTGTTCTCACTTGGTCAGTCTGCACCTCGATGAAGATGGAGCTCAGACTATTGCAAATAATGCATAGAAAAATAGAGACAAGAGACACGAATTTTTTACATGAAAAACCCTTGCAGAAAAAAAAACCACGGGTGCTCGAAGGCAAATCACTATAATGAGGAGAGATTACAATGGAGAGCTTCTTTTTGGGCTTGATGCCTATGGACTACTGGGGTACATATATAGTGTGGGGGAATAGAGTCCCACATGGAGATGTACCCCGCAGATATCTGAAAATCCATTGAACTGCTTTTCAATACTCTTTTCTAGGATTAGTCATGTATCTAGTAACCACACTTAATGATTGAGATAAATCGAGGCGAGAACATACCATGGCATACATAAGCGAACCAACTGCACTCGCGTATGGGACTTTAGACATTACTCCACTTTATAATTTGATTGTGGACATGCATTGAAGAAAGTCGAAATATCTGACTAAGGGAGTACTCATAGGTTTGGCCTCATGCATGTTGAAACGACAAAGAACTTTATCAATATACCCTTTTTGACTTAGATATAATTTACCAAGTTGTCTGTCTCTAAGGATTTCTATACCAAGAATCTTCTTAGCTGTACCGAGATCTTTCATATCAAATTCACTGCTTAATTGTGCCTTCAACTTTGAAATTTCAGCCTTGTCTTTTGCAGCAATCAACATGTCATTAACATATATGAGCAAATAAATAGCTGACCCATTAACAATCTTCAAATAAATACAACTATCATAATTAGATCTTTTAAAATCCTGAGATATCATAAAGGAGTCAAATCTCTTATACCATTGTCTAGGTGACTGCTTCAAACCATAAAGAGATTTCTTCAATTTGCAAGTAAAATTCTCCTTTCCTAGAATGATAAAACCTTCCGATTGCTCCATATAAATGTCTTCTTCTAATTCCCCATGTAAGAATGCAGTTTTCACGTCTATTTGTTCAAGCTCATAATCATGCATAGCTACAATGCTGAGTAAAGTGCGAATAGAACTATGCTTCACAATAGGGGAAAAGATATATGTGAAATCAACACTTAGAATTTGACTGTATCCTTTAGCAACTAACCTTATTTTGTACCTAACCTCTTCTGTTGGTAAAACGCCTTTCTTTTTCTTGGAGATCCTTTTGCAGCGAATAGGTTTCTTCTCAATTAGCAACTTGACCAACTCTGAAGTGCTATTCTTGTCCAGAGATTCTATCTCATCATGCATAGCAGCCACCCATCTTTCTGAATCACTAGAAGAGATAGCTTCTGAATAAGATGAAGGTTCTGTAATACCTTCAATTTCTTCTACCATATTTAGACAATAAGCCACAAAATTGGCTTCTTCAATCAATCTCTTAGGAGACTAAATATTCCTCCTTTCTCTATTAATTGTAATGGAACGTTGTCTTGGTGGCGCAACAATAGGAACTTCTGGGATATTTTCCTTGTTGATTTCTGGTGTAGATCCTAAATCAATAATATGCTCCACCTGCACGCTTGGTTAATCATGCAACATAGCAGACTCATCAAAAGTAACATCTCTACTAATAACCACATTTTTAGTTTCAGGATTCTACAATTTATATCCTTTCACACCAGTTTTATAACCAAGAAAAATGCACTTAGTTGCTCTAGGTTCTAATTTACCATTGTTGACACGAGCATAAGCAGGACAACCAAATTTTCTCAAGTTTGAATAATCTGCTGGAAAGCCAGACCATACCTCAATTGGAGTCTTCTTATCAATAGCCAAATTTGGTGACTGATTAATTAAATAACAAGCAGTGGAAGCGGCTTCAGCCTAATAACTCTTTGATAATCTAGAATTTGATAACATGCAATGTATTTTCTCCATGATGGTTCTGTTCATACGTTCGGCCACACCGTTTTGTTGAGGAGTGCCTGGAACGGTGTAATATCTCACAATACTTTCTGACTTGTATAGAGCTTTAAATTCTCCTGAACAAAACTCCAAGCCATTGTCAGTATGAAGCTTCTTGATATACTTGCCAGTTTATCTCTCAATCATAGTCTTCTACTCCTTGAATGTGTTAAATACATTTGATTTCTGCTTGATGAAGTATACCCAAACTTTTCTTGAGTAATCATCAATAGTGGTCAACATGTAGCTTACACCTTTAAGTGATGGAACGCGGGATTCTCTCCACAAATCGGAGTGAATATAATCAAATATGCCTTTTTTAGAGTGAGTCGCAGTACTGAACTTCACCCTCTTTTGCTTGCCGAAGACACAATGTCCACAAAACTTCAACTTGTCAATGTTTTTACCATCAAGAAATCCTCTTTTACATAATTCCATCATTCCAGCTTTGCTCATATACCCCAGACGCATATGCCAAAAATTAGTAGCATCAGAATCAAATGATTTATTTGAGACACAACAACATTACCTGAAATAGTAGTGCCTCGCAGATGATATAAGTTGGCAGCTTTCATATCACCTTTCATCACAACAAGAGAGCCTTTGGTGACCTTCAGAACTCCACCTCCACCGGAATAGTTGTACCCTTTAGCATCAAGAGTACTCAATGAGATAAAATTTCTCTTTAAATCCAGAATATGATGAACATCCGATAAAGTCCTGATGGTGCCATCAAATATCTTGATCTGGATAGAACCAATGCCTGCAACCTTGCATGGTGTCCTATCAACACGGATCTACTTGACGTAGCTTCATAGGTAACGAACCACTCATGGTTCGGACTCATGTGGAAAGTGCAGGCTGAATCAAGAATCCATTCATCATCGATTTTGTAATTATCGACAAAGGCAACGAGAACATCTCCATCAGAACCTTCTTTGGTGACAACGGTGGCTCTAGCTTCATCCTCTTGTTGATCCTTCTTGAAATTATTATTTCTCTTCTCCTTGTTCTGCAACTTCCATCACTCGGATATGTCATTCCATCCTTCTTGCAATACCTGAATGAATTCCTGTTCCTGAATTTAGATCAGCCTCTGAATCTGCTTTTGTTTCTGTCTCTTGAATTGTCGTATGAACCCTTCTCATATTGTCTGCCGCGGACAGACAAACCTTCTGCATGCGTACTTGAACTCCCACTGGGAACCATAAGTTTCATCTTTTCTTTAGCATGCAGAGCTTCATAAACTTCACTGAGAGTAAGAGTATCTCAACTATATAGAATAGTATCTCTAAAGGTAGAGTACGAACTAGGCAGAGAGCATAGCAAAATAAGACCCAAATCTTCATCATCATATTTTATCTCCATAGACTCGAGGTCAGCAACAATTTCCTTGAAAACTGTCAGGTGGTTCAACAATGAGGCTCCCTCCACCATCTTGTGTGAATAAAGCTTCTGCTTCAAATGCATCTTGCTGGTCAGATCTTTGGTCATGCAAATCTGCTCTAGCTTTAGCCATAATGCGGTGGCGGATGTCTCCTTCATAACCTCCTGTAGAATATTATTGATAGATGAAGATGAATTTGGGATAAGGTCTTACGATCTTTACATTGCTTCTCATCGGCGGACAGTGTCGCTGGCATCTTGTCGATCCCCAAAAGAGCATCATCCAAATCAAGCTGTGATAAAACAGCTCGCATCTTGACTTGCCATAGAGAAAATCTCGTGTCGTGATCCAACAGCGGAAGATCATATTTCAAGGTCGTGATACAGAAGAAAACCAAAAATATTTGGTAGTATGAACTCTTGCAAAAAATCAGGCAGTCAAAAAAATTCTGGTACACTTTCGTGTGCACTTAGCAATTTTCACCAAAAAATATCACTAAAATTAGCATGCAGATTGCAGGCAGCATACCTTTCAATCTCCTCCAAAAGGATTACCAACGTACCTTTCTTTTGTACCTTTGCTTCGAGTTGCGTGCACTTTTGTTTCTTTGTGTTGGAAGCACTTACGTGACGGCGTGTGTTGGAGGCATTTCCGTTGTCGAGACTCGAATATGCAAATTCGGACTCTCTGTGTAAACTGCACTAGTCCAGGATCACGCTAGTGCACACAGTCAAATATAGACGTAATCACAACCATACACATGATAAAATAAAGGGAACTCAAATATCGATAAATCTCAAAAGTACTACCTTATGGCCAAGCTTACAATATCTCTAGCCGGAAGGGCTTAAAAACTAGCAGCAGAAATCCAAAATAAAGCGTAGTGGCCAATCGACAAGCCCACAGGCTATCGAGTGGAGAACGAAGCCTAATCCGTGAAGTCGTCGAAGTACTCTCCTTCTGGATCCTCCTACTGATAATACTCCTCGTCCTCAACTGAGCAACATAGACGTAAAGCTGTGAGTACATTGGTACTCAGCAAGTCGTTTGTAACAAATGAATGCAATATAGTATGCAAGGCTTACCAATGGAAGGCTGAAAGGTTAATTTACATAAAAGACATTTCACATTAAATATGATAAATAGATTGAAAGTGAACTTCAAGCGAAATCGATAATAATAAATAATCAAAGGAACGAAAATAAACTACTTGTGAATATCCCATTCACAAGCTGAACCAACAATGAACTACCTGTTCACTACCAACATAAACCACCAAGTTTAAAAGACAGCACTAACCCTCGTGTGAAATCACCGAGCATTGTCCATGACCGAGGACGCAGCTATTCGAATAGTTTTACACTCTGCAGAGGTTGCACAACTGTACCCACACGATGTGATTAGCCTCGATCTCAAGAAATCACAATAAGGCCTTTACAAAGTTTAATCCCAACCTAATCCTGCCTGCTAGGGTTTCGCATCACACCCCACCTTGCGCCACAAGGAAATCAGCAACCATGTTCATCTCATTGGCAAGATTAAGTTGAAACCTCCCAAATTAGTCAGTCAGGTCTATCCCACACTAGACATGTGGTTTGCATGATAAAGCTCAGATCAATGGCACACAAAGTTAAGTCTTTAATTCTACCCGGGCGAGGCTACCACATCCCCCGAAGTGAACCTGCACTTCTCCCTTTACTGCACGATCACTCGCCGGAGTGCAAAACCAAGTTTGTATAACAACGCCAATGACACACCAATGCCATGACACAAATTTTAATAAACGTGGCACCAACCACAGTTCCATAAATCATTAAGTCAAATTAATAATTCACATGTGATGATGAAATCATTCGTAAATTTAAGCACGACTAAGCAATTCTATCGTACCAACCCATGTGACAATTAACATAACATCACTAATTAAATTCCCCGCCTTGACAATGGCATCATGGCATCAAAGTTATCAAGGACAGATAAACAATTAGGATAATAACTACCAATACAAGGATTTGAAGTAAATAGCGATGCAATGTAATTTAAAACAAAATAATTAAATAATGGATTGCAAACTGGGTTCAACATGATCAAAGGACACGACTTGCCTTGGTTGTGCTCAGTGAGGTACTCTTGGTCTTCAGGCGTAGATCCCGCTCCTCCGGAATCCGAATCTAACAAGAGAGAAGAACAACCAAAACAAGAAAAACACATAAAATGATAAGCAAATGAACTCCAAAAAAACATGAAACCAGAACCAAAAGTTAGAGCTCGATTTTAGATGAATTTAGAAAAAAGAACGGGGTCAATCGGAGCTAGGACGGAGGAGAACGGACTCTCAAAAAATTTAACCTAAAGGAAAATCGGGACAATAAAAAAAACTACTGTGCTGTAGACCGGGTTTATGGGAAAGGGGGTTCACGGTGGACCGGGTTTACCGCACAGTGCTAGGGCTGACGTGGCAAGCCGAGGAGGTGACACGTGGCAGGTGATGTGGCGGCTGACGTGGCGACACGTGGCACCCGGGCTCAGAAAATGCTGATGTGGCATGGCCATGTGGCTCGGCTGACATGGCACGGGCTCAGGTTTTGACGCGCGATCTGGTACGCTGATCCGGATCTGAGGCGACGGCGAAGATGGGGTGGCGTGGGAGCGGGAAGCGGCCGATGGCCGACGCGTGGTGGGCGCATCGCGCGGCGCGCCGCCACGGGCCGCGAGAGAGTGCGCGGTGGTGGCACACGACCGAGAGCACTGCGCAGGCGCGTCCGACGCGAACGCGCTGTGGTGACGGAGAAGTCGGCGCAGGCGACTCGGCGGCAACTCGGCGGCGGGAAGCGGCGCGATGATGGGGAGCACACCGGAAGGGTTCGACGACGGCGACGACTCCGGCAGCTTCGATGTAACATCCTGATTTTCAGAGATTTTTAAAACCCTATTTTTAAAAATTAATTTCTGGAATTTTTCTGAATTTTAATCACGCTTAAATTGAATTTTCAAAATTTTAAATGATTTAATATGATTAAACTAAACTTCAATATTAGCTAAAAATATTTTATTTGGATTCCTTGTGTTACAAGGAATTTGTTGGTATTTCCTTGTAAATTTTTGGGATTTGTTTGCTATTTTCTAGAGCTCTTGGTATTTTATTTGAATTTTCTGAAAAAAATAAAAATAAAAATCTCCCCGCCGCTAGATTTGCCTCCCCTCCACGTGTCGCTCATCCAGCCACCTCCCGCCTCCGCTCGGCTCGGCCCATCTCTCCCTCCGCCCGCCTGCCACGTGGCAGCAATCCTGCTGTGCCGCGCCCCCCTCGCCTGCATCGCTGCTGTTCACCCCGCGCCCGCGCTTTCCCGCACCGTCTGTCGCCCGATCAGCCACGTGCCCCGCATCCGCCCTCCCAGCTTGCCCGCGCGCCCGTTCCCACTGCAGCCGCTCCGATCGGCGCCCTTGCCACGTGGCCCGCATCAGCGCGTCCACGCCGCTCGCCCACGTAAACCCTAGCGCCTGAGCCGCCCCACCGCCTGCCACGCGGTGCGCATCCCGCAGCCCGCCACGCCCGGCCACCCGCGTTTCCCTAGCCGCCTCTGCGCCCACGCTGTAACCGATCTGGATGCCTCGGTTCGTGTGCTTGCCCCTCGGTTTGTGCGCCGACGTCACCGCCCACCTCCCGCCACCTCCGTCGCCGGTGAGAAACCCTGACGTCGCGCCCTTCTCTTCCCCTCGCCGCTGTCCCCGAGCCCGCGCTGCCGTCTCCTCTCCACGCTGTCGTACCTCACCACGCTGAAACATCTCGGGAGTCGTCGTCTCCGCCACCTGTGAACCCCGCGTCTGTTCTCGCCACCATCGAACATCTCTGCCGCCGCTGGACCCTCTGCCGTGTGCGCTGGTCACAGGAGCGCCGCCATGACCACCGGTGAGACATCTGCCTGTTCCCCGTTGCCTTCCGTCAAAGCGGAGAAAGCGTCGCGGCCCCAAACCTCGCCGCGAAGTCGGTGCCTCCACGACCCCGCGCGCACCCGCTCCTCCCGCACCCGCGTGATGCCTCGGGAAGCGTGCCCGACACGCGTCGACCACCGGTCGGTCCGACCGCCCGATCGTCACTGTCGATCCAGATCTGGATCGACGGATTAGATCATGCCACGCGTTGCATCCTCCATCGTCCGATCTGCCGCCGCCGACAGCCGCGTAACCCGCCACGTCAACCCTAGCCGCGTCAGCTGCCCATCAGCCCTACCCGCCGCGTGGTAGCCACATGTCCACCACGTCAGCCAACACATCGCCTCGGGTGCCATGCCATCGGCCACGTCAGCCGATGACACGTGTCGGCACTAGCAGCCGCCACGTCAGCCCTAGCCTCGGCGCGTCAGCGCCGCCGCCCCGCGTGTACTGTTTCATGCACCGCCTCCACGGTAGACCCGTCCTACCGTACGCCGGGTTCACAGCACAGTGCAATTTTTGATTTTCTCGAATTTCCTTTAGGGTTTATTTTTCGAGAGACCGTTCTCCTCCGTCCTAGCTCCGATTGACCCCGTTCTTTTTTCTAAATTCATATAAAATCGAGCTCTAGCTTTTGGTTCTAGTTTCATGATTTTTGGAGTTCATTTGCTTATTATTTTATGTGTTTTTCTTGTTTCAGTCGTTTTCTCTCTCGTTAGATTCGGATTCCGGAGGAGCAGGGTCTACGCCCGAAGACCAAGAGTACCTCGCTGGTTATAACCAAGGCAAGTCGTGTCCGTTGACCATGTTGAACCCAGTTTGTAATCTATTATTTAATTATTTTGTTTTAAATTACATTGCATCGCTAATTATTACAAATCCTTGTATTGGTAGTTATCGTCCCAATTGTTTATCCCTCCTTGATAACTTTGATGCCATGATGCCATTGTCACCATAGGCGGGGAATGTAATTAGTGATTTTATGTTAAGTGTCACATGGGTTGGTACGATAGAATTGCTTAGCCTTGCTTAATTTATAATCGGGTTTATCATCACATGTGAATTATTAACTTGACTTAATGAGATATGGAACTGTGGTTGGTGCCACGTTTATTAAATTTTGGGCTATGACATTGGTGTGTCATTGGCGTGGTTATACAAAATTGGTTTTGCACTCAGACGAGTGATCGTGCAGTAAAGGGGGAAGTGTTGGAGCACTTCGAGGGATGTGGTAGCCTCGCCCAGGTAATGCTAAGGACTTAACTTTGTGCGCCATTGATATGAGCTTTACCGTGCAAACCACATGTCTAGTATGGGATGGACCTGGCTGATTAATTTGGGATGTTTCAACTTTAATCTTGCCATTGAGATGAACATGGTTCTTGATTTCCATGTGGCGCAAAGAGGGTGTGATCACGAAACCCTAGCGGACGTATTGAGTTGGGCCGAACTTTGTAAAGGCCTTGTTGTGATTATCTTTAACGTGAGGATTATCACATCGTGTGGGTACAGTTGTGCAATCTCTGCAGAGTGTAAAACTATTCGAATAGACGCGTCCTCGGTCATGGACAATGCTCGGTGATTTCACACGAGGTATAGTTATTTCTGAAAACTTGTTGATTGTGGTTGGATAGTGGATGGTTAATTCACTGTTGGTTTAGCTGATGGATGGGAGGTCCATAAGCGGTTAGTTTAGCCTGTGGATGGGAGGTCTACAAGCAGTTATGTCAATTCCTTTGATTATTCATTTATTATTGTTTTACTTAAAGTTTGCCTTCAATCTATTTATTATATTTCAAATGTTATTTTATGCAAACTAACCTTTCAGCCATCCTTTGGTAAGCCTTGCATACTATGTTGCATTCATTTGTTACAAACGACTTGCTGAGTACCAATGTACTCATGGCTTTATGCCCAATGTTAATCAGTTGAGGAAGAGGAGTATCACCAGCAAGAGGTTCCGGAAGGAGAGTACTTCGACGACTTCGCGGGTTAGGCTTCGTTCTCCACTCGATAACCTATGTGCTTGTCGATTGGCCACTACGCTTTATTTTGGATTTTCGCTGCTAGTTTTTGTTAAGCCCTCCGGGCTAATCTATTATAAGCTTGACCATAAGGTCGTACCTTTTGAGATTTATCAATATTTGAGCTTTTCCTTTATTTAAACGTGTATATGGTTGTGATTACATTTATGTTTGACTGTGTGCAGTAGTGTGATCCTACAACTAGTGCAGTATACACAGAGTGTCCGGATTTGATATTCGGGTCTCGACATTCGGGGGCGCAGTGGAGGAGGTGGGCACGGGGCGGCTCCGGCAACGGCGGTGTGAGGCGGTGAGGGCGACGACGAGGGTTCAGGGTGGCGGTCACATGAACCGAGGCAGCGGCGACGTATATAACTGAGGAGTTCGATCCGGATACGGCGCGGGCGCGAGGTGATCTCGGTTTGGGACATGCGTACGACGGGAATGGCGCGCGGGAGATCGGACGGTCGCGGTTGCATGCGGGCGGCGGCGGGTTAGGGTTAACGCGCGCGGGCGCACGACGCGGATGCTACCGCGTGGCGAGGTGGGGTGATCGGGTGGCGGGGTGGGGCGGGCGCGAGCGGGAGGTAGCGCTGGTGCTGCCGCGTGGCAGATCCAACGGCGCGGGGCGGAGCGGCACGAGGGTTAGGCGCGAGGGTGCGGGCATGGGCGCGGTGCGGGCGGATGCGCGACACGTGGTGGGAGAATAGGATCGGGTGGCGGTGGATAGGGCGGGGCGCAGCGCGAGGGAGGCGGGGTGGATGACCGACACGTGGCGAGGGGCGGATCGGGCGACTGAGGGGTTTTCCCGTTTAAATATTTTTTAGAAACTCAGATAAAATGCCAAGAGCTCTAGAAAATAGCAAATAAATCCCAAAAATTCACCAAAAAAACCAGAAAATTCCTTGAGACCTGAAGAATCCAAATAAAATATTTTCAATTTATGTTAATGTTTATTTTAATCATATTAAACTATTTTAAATTTTAAAAATTCTTTTTAAGCTTAAATTAATTTTAGAAAAATCCAGAAAATTTATTTTTCAATTCCAGGCTTTAAAAATTGCAGAAAAACAGGATGTTACAAACCTTACCCCCTTAAACGAGATCTCGGGCCCGAGATCTGGGCTAGCTAATAGTATAGGTTCAGAAACTCAGCTATGAGGTCCTCCTCGCGCTCCCAGGTTGCTTCCTCCTCTAAATGGTTGCTCCACTGAACCTTGCAAAAATGAACCACTTTACTCCGGGTGACTCGCTCTGACACTTCTAAAATTCTAACTGGGTGCTCTTTGTATGACAAATCCTCCTGTAGGTCAACGGACTCAGCTGGCACTACCTCCTCTGGCACACGCAAATACTTCATCAGCTGGGACACATGAAAGACGTCATGTACCCTACTGAAGGACTCAAGTAGCTGCAACTGATAAGCAACCTCTCCCCTGCATTTCAAAATCCTGAACGGATCAACGTATCTCGGTGCAAGCTTCCCTTTTAACTGAAACCTCTTCACACCTTTGAAGAGTGCGATCCTGAGATACACAAAATCATCTGGCTCAAAACTCAGCTCTCGACGTTTGGTATCTGCATAGATCTTCTGTCTAGCTTGGGCAATTTTCAACCTTTCCTGTATCAAACGGACCTTGTCCTCAGCTTCTTTTAAACAGTTTGGACCAAAAACCTGACCTTCCCTTGTCTTTTTCCAATTGAGAGGGGTTCTGCATTTTCTGCCGTAAAGTGCCTCAAACGGTGACATCTGCAAACTGGCCTGATAACTGTTATTGTACGAAAACTCTGCAAAAGGCAAACAATTGTCCCACTTAGCCCCATGATCTAGCACACATGCTCTCAACATGTCCTCAAGAATCTGATTTACTCACTCTGTCGACCATGCATGCGGGGGTGATAAAGGAATCTGGCGTGAGCTACGGAGCGAGAAAACAAAACTTTTCTACCGCGCACCCAAGAACATCATGCTAAGGAAGGATCATGGATCGTTACCACTTAGGCGCGTAGTGCAGTGGAAGAAGAGTTGAAACCGATCAATCACGCGCGTCGAGGTAGTAGTGGAAGTAGCCGATCGTTCGACGGATCGTCTCCTCCACGCACGCCGATCAACACTGCAACGAGCAGCGCCTCCACCGGTATCCACACGTCCGGGGCTGGAATGCCGATCGCGAGTGTACTAGCACTCGTGAGCAGCTAGGGTTTGGCTCAGGAGGTGGCGGCTAGAGTTTTGCTAGATGTTAACAGGGACGAATCCCCTCAGCCCCTCGCCTCCATATATATATACCTCTTCACGTGGGCCTTGCGGACCGAGGCCCATTAGGAGTCTATTCGGATCTTTATCCGAATTGAGCCCATATCCGAATCATATTCGAATCATTGTTCCAACCCGTTAAGCGTGCGACCCTGTAGGTTCACGTATACTTGGTCGTGACCCGGAATGTTCTCTCATGTACGAATCCCTTTGCCTCACGATATAGATTGAGCTCAAGGCGAGACCTGTGTCATCCTCTTAATAGCTCAATCACTCTCTCGATTTCGTGATGGATTATAAACTTGTGATTGACTCCTCAATCACCTTGGTATGCCCATGCACTTTCATAATCCATTACATCAAGGGGCCCAGAGATATCTCTTCCATAAGGAGGGGCAAATTCTATCTTGATCATTCACATCCCACTACATGTTTCATGGCAAACCCGAAGACTACTTTTATGACTACCCAGTTACGGAGTAGTGTTTAGTAGTCCCAAAATAAGCTACTACTCATGTTAGGAACCATGATGATCTCAAGTCTAAGGATTCTACATAAACACTACTCGAGACCAACTGATCACACATGGAATCTCTGTAGTGTCTCATGGCAGGTCTATCCAACATATGTTCACTAACACATGTCCATATTATTGATTTGGTATCACCATACCATGATCCATGAGACATGATCATCAATTAATACATATCTTTGATCTTTGTCTTTGAATCATATTTGTTCCTCATATGATATATGATCAGGGATCATTTAGAAATAGCAACATTTTAGTATTTAAGAGTCTCATGAATAAGTCACATACTCATTGATCAATAATGATGATGTCTATTCCAAGGAACAATGTAATGTATCATAAACATAGTATGTGATATATACAACATCTCCATATTGCCTCTAGGGCATATCACTAACATCTAGGGTATATCACTAACAGGTGATATGCTGTGCTGAAATTTAGGTGAATTTCCATAGCCTCATGGAAACTACCCCAAAAACGAGAGGTGAACTGCGAACAACGATCAGACACTATTTTCTTTGGCACTCCATGTAAACTGACAATCCTCGACATATACAGCTCTGCTAATCTGTCACCACTATAGGTTGTCTTAACTGGAATTAAATGAGCAACCTTGGTCAATCGGTCCACGATGACCCAAATCGAATCATAGCCCTCTTTGGTCTTTGGTAGTGACTATGAAGTCTATACCAATTTCTTCCCACTTTCACTCGAGGGATTTTCAATGCATTTGTAACAAGCCGGTTTGGTCTCGATGCTCTGCCTATACTCTCTCTAGAAATCATAAAGTGCCACATATTCAAAGCGATCTCACGCTTCATGCTTGGCCACTAATACTTATCCTTAATGTCCTGGTACATCTTGGTACTACCGGGATGAATCGAATACAACGACTCATGAGCCTCTTCTAACAACAAATCCTTTAGCTCTTTCTTATTGGGCACACACAAACGTTGCTTGAACCACAAGGTTCCTTTGTCATCCACTGTAAATCCTAACTCTTTTCCTTTACTTAAGTTGTCTCTGATCCACTAGAATGCCTCATCACTTGGTTGGGCACGACAAATCTGATCATCCAAGGTAGGTGCAACTCCATTCTTGCGAAAAATCCTTACTCAACCAACTCTAGGCTAAGCTTCTGAAATTCCTTATGCAAGGCTGGCTGACTCTCTCTAACCATCACTGAATTACAATAAACCTTTCTGCTCAAAGTATCTGCAACCACATTTGCTTTTCTAGGATGATAATGTATACCAATATTATAATCCTTTATTAGCTCAACCACCTCCTGCTGCTGAGGTTAAGCTCGAATTTGGGTAAAAATGTATTTCAGACTCTTATGATCCATGTAAACCTCACATCTATTACCCATCAGATAATGACGCCAAATCTTTAAAGCATACACTACGGCTGCCAACTCCAAATCATGTGTACGGTAGTTCTCCTCATGCGGTCTCAACTGGCGTGAGGCATAGGCTACCACTCTCTTATCCTGCATCAACACACAACCCAAACCTTTGCGAGAGGCATCGCAATGAATATCAAAATCCTTGTTGATATCAGGCAACACTAGCACTAGGGCTATCGTCAAACTCTCTTTCAACAGAAAACTTTTCGCACTCTGGCGTCTATGTAAATTTCTTTTCTTTCTTGAGCAATTGAGTGAGAGGTCTGGCTACACTGGAAAATCCCTCAATGAAGTGATGGTAATACCCTACCATACCCAGAAAATTCCTGACCTGGGTCACTGAAGTAGGCGACTGCCAATCCAAAACATCTCTTACTTTTCCAGGGTCAACTGCAACTCCCTCTGCTGTCATTACATAGCTTACGAAGGCGACTTCCTTCATCCAAAAGTCACACTTGCTGAATTTGGCATACAACTGATTATCCCTCAATTTCTGCAATGCCAACCTCAAGTGCTCCTCATGCTCTCTCTCATCCTTGGAGTAAATCAAAATGTCGTCGATAAACACAATGACAAACTTATCCAAATATTCCATGAACACCTTATTTATCAAATACATGAAGTAAGCTGGAGCATTGGTCAAACCAAATGACATTACTGTGAACTCGTATAAGCCATAACGAGTCGAGAAAGCTGTCTTAGGTATATCCTCCTTTCGGATCCTCATCTGATGGTATCCTGACCTCAAATCAATCTTAGAAAATACTCCTGCTCCCTTAAGCTGATCAAACAAGTCATCAATCCTGGGCAAGGGGTACTTATTTTTGATGGTGACCTTATTAAGTGCTCTGTAATCCACACACATGCGCTGACTACCATCCTTTTTTTTAACAAACAACACTGGTGCTCCCCACAGGGATGAACTCGGTCTGATATAACCCTTATCCAAAAGCTCCTGAATTTGCTTTTTCAATTCTGCTAAATCATTGGCTGGCATCCGATAGGGTCTCTTGGAAATCAGAGCGGTACCTAGTACAAGCTCAATCAGAAACTCCACCTCTCGCTCTGGTGGCATACCTCGAAGATCATCTGGAAATACGTTGGGGTACTCACTGACAACTTGCACATCCTCTAACTGGATCACTCTGCTCTGGCAAACCATGACTGACTCTGGCTGACACATGCTGGCTGCAAACTGTACCTTAATCCCATCTGAACTGGTCAAGGTCACTGCTCTGCTCCCACAGTCTAACACTGCATGCTGCTTGTGGAGCCAATCCATACCCAAAATCACATCTAGGGACTGGATATCTAACAAAATCAGGTCGGCCCTGAACTCAACTCCCTGAATGATTATCCTAACTCCTGGACAACTTAGGTTTGATCTCAACTCGGAATCGGGGAATTGGATTAAAAGAACAGATCCAAGAGCAACAGTTTTCAAATGTTGCTTTAAAGTAAAACTCCGAGAAACAAATGAATGCGAAGCTCCAGAATTAAACAAAACTGTAGAAGGAACTGAATTAACTAGAAACTTACCGATCACAACCTCTGGTGCTGCCTGGGCCTCCTCTGCGGTGACGTGGTTCCCCTGGCCTCTCACCACCGGTGTCCCTCTTGGCTTTGATGCAGAGGTGCTCCTCGTCCTGCTCCTAGGGTAGGAGTCCGATCGGGTGTGGCTCCCAGATCAAAATGAACTGGTGTCGGGGCCTGCCTTTGGGGGCACTTGCTAGCATAGTGTCCTCACTCATGACACTTGAAGCAAGTGATAGACGTTGCTGAATTGTTGCTCTTCTGCTGTTGACCGCTGGAACCACTAGGGCCATCACGACTAAAGCGGCTGCGCTGCGTCAGGTGGAGGTCTGAAGGCTGCCATTTCTGCTGCTTCTTTGCTCTTGAGGCACTCGTGCAGGCTGGTAAGAACCAAAATGGGGCCTCTGGGACTGGTGCGACTGTGATCCTTGCTAGATCATCCTACTCTTGCGAGACTCCTCTAGCTCGCGACGACTCTCCTCAATGAGAATGGCCTTATCCACCATATGCTGAAAACCGATATAGTCATTGCCAACCACTTGTACCTTTAGTCCTAGGTTCAAGCCTTTCTTGAACCTCTTCTGGCGAGCGGCATCTGTGGCTACATCCTCTGGTGCGTAGCGAGCTAACTGAGTGAATTTATTGAGATATTCACTCACTGACATATTCCTCTGCTGTAGCTCTCTGAACTTGTCCTTCTTCATCTCAATCACCCCATCCATGACATGGGCGTGACGGAAGCGGTGTGAACTCTGCCCAAGTAATCTGCCATGGTCCTCATGAGCGGCAGATGGTTCTCCACCACTCTGCATAGATAGAGTGAATGTGATGTATGTAGCACATCAGCTTGAGCATACACACGATAAAATAAAGGAAAAGCTCAAATATCGATAAATATCAAGAGTACGACCTTATGGTCAAGCTTATAATAGATTAGCCCTAAGGGCTTAACAAAACTAGCAGCGGAAATCCAAAATAAAGCGTACTGGCCAATCGACAAGCCCACAGGCTATCGTGTCGAGAACGAAGCCTAATCCGTGAAGTCGTCGAAGTACTCTCTTTCTGGAACCTCCTGCTGGTGATACTCCTCTTCCTCAATTGAGCAACATTGGGTATAAAGCCGTGAGTACATTGGTACTCAGCAAGTCGTTTGTAACAAATGAATGTAATATAGTATGCAAGACTTACCAAAGGATGGCTGAAAGGTTAATTTGCATAAAACAATATTTGAAGGTAAATACAATAAATAGATTGAAGGTGAATTTTAAATAAAATAATAATAAATAAATAATCAAAGAAATTGACATAACCACTTACGGACATCCCATCCACAAGCTAAACCAACCGCGTATAGACCTCCCATCCATAAGCTAAACCAACAGTGAATTAACCATTCCTTTGTCTAACCTAATCCACAAGTTTTGAAATAACTATACCTCATGTGAAATCACCGAGCATTGTCTATGACCGAGGACGCGGCTATTCGAATAGTTTTACACTTTGCAGAGGTTGCACAACTGTACCCACACGATGTGATTAACCTCGCGCTAAGGAAATCACAACAAGGCCTTTACAAAATTCAGTTCCAACCCAATCCCGCCCACTAGGGTTTCGCATCACACCCCCCTTGCGCCTCATGAAATCAGCAACCATGTTCATCACGATGGCGAGATTGAAGTGAAACTTCCCAAATTAATCAGCCAGATCCATCCCATACTAGACATGTGGTTTGCACAGTAAGGCTCAGATCAATGGCGTACAAAGTTAAGTCCTTAAGTCTACCCGGGCGAGACTACCTCATCCCTCGAAGTGCTCCAACACTTCCCCCTTTCTTGCCACGATCACTGCTTGAGTGAAAACCAATTTGTATAACCACACGCGATGATGCACCAATGTCATGGCACAAATTTTATCTTGTGGCACCAACCACAATCTGCTGTGGCTCCAACCACGGTTCAATATCTCATTAAGTCAAATTAATTATTCACGTGTGATGATAAACCCAATTGTAACTATAAGCAAAGTTAAGCATTCTATCGTACCTACCCATGTGACAAACAACCTAGCATCACTAGTATGTTTCCCAACCTATGTTGACAATGGTATCATGGCATTCCAAATTATCAAGGAGGGATGAATTCAATTGGGACGATAACTACCAATACAAGTGTTTGAATAAAAATAGCGATGCAATGTAATTTAAAATAAAATAATTAAATAATAGATTATAAACTGTTTCAACATGATCAAAGGACACGACTTACCTTGGTTATGCTCAGTGAGGTACTCTTGGTCTTCGGGCGTAGATCCTGCTCCTCCGAAATCCGAATCTAACGAGAGAGAAAACGATCGAAACAAGAAAAACACATAAAATGATAAGCAAACGAACTCCAAAAATCATGAAACTAGAACCAAAAGCTAGAGATTGATTTTAGATGAATTTAGAAAAATGAACAGGGTCAATCGGAGCTAGGACAGAGGAGAACAGGCTCTCGTAAAATAAACCCTAAAGATAAATAAGGAAAATTAGAAAAATGCATTGTCTTTGTGAACGGCGCGCAGAATAACGATCCACAGTGAACCAGTCCATGGAGCGGTGCATGCGGGCGGGGGCTGGCGAGCGGTGAGCTAGGGCTGGCGTGGCACTTGTGGCTGGTGCGCCATGTGGCAGCTGGCGGCGTGGTGGATGACGTGGCTGCCACGTGGCACCGAGGACGGGTTTTGCACGGCGTGGCGGTGGCGTGGCGGTGGCGTGGCATGACATGTGGCTGCCATGTGGACCTAGGGCTGACGTGTCTTGCCACGTGGGTAGGGCTGACGTGGAGATGTTTGGGCGCGGCGGCGCAGCACGGATCGCGCGTCTGATAGAGAACCATGTGGCGCGATCAAGTGTGTAGATCCGGATCTGGGCCAACGGTGGAGATCGGAGGCGGTGGCCGTGCAATAGGCGGCAGCGTGGCACAGGCGCGCCTTGCGGCGTCAGCGGCGCGAGCTCGAGAGACGAGGCGGAGCAGGCGCGGTCGGCGGCCCAGGCGGGCGGCGTGGCGATGGGCGGCGGCGTGGGCGGCGGGAGGAGGCGGCGGTGGGCTCACCGGCGGGGAGTGTGAGATGGCGGGGTCTCCAGCCGGGGATGTGGAGGCGGGGGCGAAGCGGCCTGAAGCGGCGGACCAGACCAGCGGCGGCGGTGCGGCGCGAGGCGGGAGGCGAGTGGCGGTGAGGTTGAGGCGATGAGGCCGCGAGCCGAGGATGGCGGCTGTTTTATCCGCGGCAACGAGGCATCAGTTAGTCTAGCAGGCGCTACGGGCGTGGTTTGGGCGGTGGAGATGAAACATGCGGTGCGGCGCGTCGGATGGCGCATGCGGCGGCGCTTTAGTGTTAGGGTTTGCGTGGCGGCGCGAAACGAGCGCGGATGGAGGCCATGTGGCGGAGGCGGGAATCGGACGGCGGGACGGCTCGGCGCGGGAGAGGTGGCGGGACACGCTAGGGTTTGGGCATGCGCGCGCCGCGGTGCGGCGATGGCGACAGCGGCAAGAGGCGGGATCGGGCGGCGAAGCGAGGCAAGGCGGGAGGAGGCGGCGGTTGGGCGAGTGGGCGGCATGGGGGCGCGGCGGGATGGCGACTGACGCGTGGCAAGTGAAGCGGGCCGAGGTGAGGTGACGCGTGGAGAGAGAGAGGATCGGACGGCTGGGGATTTTTCCCCTTTTCTTTTTCTTTCAGAAATTCAAATAAACATCTAAAAGTTCTAGAAAATAGCAGATAAGTTCCAAAAATTCACCAAAAATACCAGAAAATTCCTTGTGACACAAGGAATTCAAATAAAATATTTTTAACTTATGTTAAAGTTCATTTTAATCAGATTAAATCAAGTTAATTTCTAAAAAATCATTTAAAGCTTGAATTAATTTCAGAAAATTCCAGAAAATTTATTTTTGAATTCAAGGTTTTAAAAATCCCAGAAAATCAGGATGTTACAGTGTGCCACCAAGGCCCGGCGAGGCGGGGTCTAAGCTCAGTGGGCGGGTGGCGCGACGATCTCGGATCTTGGCTGCGCTGGCTGCGGCCTAAGAAGTTTCTGGTATCAACCATCTTGCTGCTGCTCTGAAAAGAAAACACTGCTAACTGACCAAGGGCAAAAAGGAGAGAGGAAAAAGCATAGATAAGAGGTAAATTCGTCTAAGGGGTTTTCTCTATTGGCAACCTAAACTAAACAAGCACTTAGCCAAAAGGCTAACACCCAAACTGAGCAAAAATTAACTCCATTAAAGAGATTGACATGATCGCAATATAATGCTTTTAAGGGCAAGATTTGCAGCTCACATCACGCACAACTGCAAATAAAATCCATCGTTCTACTCGTATTATCTAATCTAAAGGCTCCCACTCGGGTCCTGACAAATAGGACACACTACTCTCATCTTCTGAATCGCTGTAGACAACCCACGAGTTGCGGACTGGTGGTGACTGCTCTCTGACTGGGGCTAGAGTGAATTGCCGAAGGTATGCTCGATGATCACCGGTGATACGTCGTCTCTGCTCTGGGCTTGGCAGTGTAGGCGACGGTAGAGATACTAGGACTGCGGTCGAGGCTCCTCCCTGACTGGCTTTGGTAAGCTAGGGGTAACTCCATACTGCTCCTTGAACTTCCAGATGAGTCTGGCCATGTTGATCTTGTATAGCTTGCACAGGCGTCTGATGGCTTTGTATGCAGTTCCTTGTGCTGACTCCTCTCCACTTGCACCAGTATTCTTGAAGCCATGGTGTAGCACTTGCTTGCCAACTCGTGTGGTGAAGTCTGATCGAGTGATGCTTCGATCGTTGGCCTTTATTTCTCTCATCCTTGGTGAGGTAGGCAATTGATCGCTTTAATCCAAGGCTCTGCAATAAGGCGCGAAGAAGTGCTCTCCATCCTCCCGTCTGGTTGAAAGAAGTTTGGGACATCTAATGCATTTTATAAAGGAGAGATCAGTTTAAAGCTTTGTAAAAACAAATGTTACAAGAGTGGGGCGAAGAACGAGAATCCTTAAGAATAAGATAAGAAGATAGAGATATTACTAAATATCAAATTTGGTTGGTTTGATTTAGAAAATAAGTTTTTGGCTAACGATCATTCTAACTAGGGCTTCATCATACAGTCAATATGGCTCTCGATACCATCTCTATCGAGACAGAATATGCAAATTCGAACTCTCTGTGTAAACTACACTAGTCGAGGATCACGCTAGTGCACACGATCAAACATAGATGTAATCACAACCGTACACGATAAAATAAAGGGAACTCAAATATCAATAAATCTCAAAAATGCGACCTTATGGCCAAGCTTACAATATCTCTAGCGGAAGGGCTTAAAACTAACGTGAAAATCTAAAATAAAGTGTAACGGCCAATCAACAAGCCCACAGGCTATCGAGTGGAGAAGGAAGCCTAATCCGTGAAGTCGTCGAAGTACTCTCCTTCTGGAACCTCCTGCTTATAATACTCCTTGTTCTCAACTGAGCAATATAGGCGTAAAGCCGTGAGTACATTGGTACTCAGCAAGTCGTTTTAACAAATGAATGCAATATAATATGCAAGGCTTACCAATGGAAGGCTGAAAGGTTAATTTGCATAAAAGACATTTCACAGTTAATATGATAAATAGATTGAAAGCGAACTTCAAGCGAAATCGATAATAATAAATAATCAAAGGAATGAAAATAAACCACTTGTGAACATCCCATTCACAAGCTGAACCAACAGTGAACTACATGTTCACTGCCAACATAAACCACCAAGTTTAAAAGACAGCACTAACCCTCGTGTGAAATCACTGAGCATTGTCCATGACCGAGGACGCGGCTATTCGAATAGTTTTACACTCTGCAGAGGTTGCATAACTGTACCCACACGATGTGATTAGCCTCGATATCAGGAAATCACAGCAAGGCCTTTACAAAGTTCAATCATAACCTAATCCTGCCCGCTAGGGTTTCGCATCACACCCCCCTTGCGCAACATGGAAATCAGCAACCATGTTCATCTCATTGGCAATATTAAGTTGAAACCTCCTCAATTTGTCAGTTAGGTCTATCCCATACTAGACATGTTGTTTGCACAATAAAGCTCAGATCAATAGCGCACAAAGTTAAGTCCTTAATTCTACCCGGGTGAGGCTACCATATCCCCCGAAGTGAAGTTGCACTTCCCCTTTTACTGCACGATCACTTGCCCGAGTGCAAAACTAAGTTTGTATAACCACGCCACTGACACACCAATGACATGGTACAAATTTTAATAAACGTAGCACCAACCACAGTTCCATATATCATTAAGTCAAATTAATAATTCACATGTGATGATGAAACCATTCGTAAATTTAAGCACGGCTAAGCAATTCTATCGTACCAACCCATGTGACAATTAATATAACATCACTAATTAAATTCCCCGCCTAAGGTGACAATGGCATCATGGCATCAAAGTTATCAAGGAGGGATAAACAACTGGGACAATAACTACCAATACAAGGATTTGTAGTAAATAGCGATCCAATGTAATTTAAAACAAAATAATTAAATAATAGATTATAAACTGGGTTCAACAAGATCAAAGGACACGACTTGCCTTGGTTGTGCTCAGCGAGGCACTCTTAGTCTTCGGGCGTAGATCCTGCTTCTCTGGAATCCGAATCTAATGAGAGAGAAGAACAATTAAAACATGAAAAACACATAAAATGATGTGCAAATAAACTCTAAAAAAACATGAAACCAGAACCAAAAGCTGGAGCTTGATTTTAGATGAATTTAGAAAAAAACGGGGTCAATCGGAGTTAGGACGCAGGAGAACAGACTCTCGGAAAATTTAACCTAAAGAAAAATCGGGAAAATTGGGAAAACTATTGTGCTGTATACCGGGTTCACGGTGGACTGGGTTTACCACACAGTGCTAGGGCTGACGTGGCAAGCCGAGGAGGTGACGCGTGGCAGGTGACGTGGCGGCTGATGTGGCGACACGTGGCACCCGGGCTTGGAAAATGCTGACATGGCATGGCCACGTGGCATGCCACATCGGTTAGGGCTGGCGTGGCACGGGCTCGCGGCGGCGCAGCAGCGAGCATCGGACGGTGAGGTTTTGGCGTGTGGCGTGATTTGATGCGATCCGGATGAGCGGCGGCGGAGATGGCGGCGCGTGGCGGCGCGCGCGGGCGGCAGCGTGAAGTGCGCGGGTGGCAGTGGCGGGACAGAGCACATGCTCGAGCGCGTCGTAGCGCGAGCACAACAGCGACGGAGGCGGCAGGCGACAGGCGGCGACTTCGAGTAGCGAGGCGGCGGCGGCGGCGAACTTCGCCGGTGGGGTTTGGCGGCAGCGATGGCCGGCGGCCGAAGCGCGGTGGAGGCGGGGTTGCAGGCGGCTCGGCGATGGCGATGTGGCGGTGAGGCGGCGGCAAGGGTTGAGTAGCGAGCACATGAGCGAGGCGCGCCGCGGCGTATATAACTTACAAACCGAGGAGTTCGATTTGGATACGGCGTTGGCGCGAGGTGATCTCGGTTTGGGACACGCGTATGGCGGGGATGGCGCGCGGGAGATCGGACGGTCACGATTGCGTGCAGCGCGGCGGAGTTAGGGTGCCAGCGTCTTTGGCGGGCGGCGCGTGGCGAGTGGGCGCGTCGGGCGGCGGCGCGGCGAACAGCGAGTCTTGCGGCGCTTGGCGGGGCAGCGCTGGTGCTACCTCGTGGCAGATCCAACGGTGCGGGGCGGAGCGGCGCTAGGGTTAGGCGCGCGGGCGCGGCGCTGGCGGATGCGCGACGCGTAGAGGGAGAAGAGGATCGGGTGGCGGTGGATGGGGCGGGGCGCAGCGCGAGGGAGGCGGGGTGGATGACCGACGCGTGGCTAGGGGCGGATCGGGCGGCTGAAGGGTTTCCTGATTAAATATTTTTTAGAAACTCAAATATAATGCCAAGAGCTCTAGAAAATAGCAAATAAATTCCAAAAATTCACCAAAAATACTAGAAAATTCCTTGAGACCTGAAGAATCCAAATAAAATATTTTTAACTTATGTTAATGTTTATTTTAATCATATTAAACTATTTTAAATTCTAAAAATTCTTTTTAAGCTTGAATTAATTTTAGAAAAATCCAGAAAATTTATTTTTAAATTCCAGGCTTTAAAAATTGCGAGAAAAACGAGGATGTTACATCCGTGTAAGCAGCTTCACGTTCCACGTGTGTTGCCCGAAGGGCGCCTCGTCTTTGCTAATTTTCTTTGGTGCAGTTTGGCTTCGTCTCGAAGACGGAAAACGGAGGCTCGGATTCATCAAAAATCGCCGAGCGCAGAAAGAGACGCCGATGCTGTGCTCTAATACTACTTGTTGCAAATAATACACAGAAAATTAGAGACAGGAGACACGGATTTTTTAGTGAAAAACTTTTGCGGAAAAAAAACCACGGGCGCTCGATGGCAAATCACTATAATGGGGAGAGATTACAGTGGAGAGCTTCTCTTGAGACTTGATGCCTATGGACTACTGGGGTATATATATAGTGTGGGGGAATAGAGTCCCACATAGAGAGGAAAATGAATCAGAGTCCCACAAGGACACGGTTATGAATTTGGATCACTTTTCAACACAGACCGTGCTCCCAATTGGAATCACAGCCGGTGTTTGGCAGCCTATCTTTACCGGCCTTTGTGGAGTCATCAGCCTCTCAACTACATCCTTGGGCACCATGAACAAGGATCTAAATTCTTGGTAGATCAATTGAGCAAATGGTCCCTAAGACAGAGTAGCTTGCAATCACGTGTTATCTACTTCTTGTACATGCAGTGCTATTAATTGAGTTAGATGCGCCGATGTTAATAACTAGTGAAGTACTTGAAACGGCTCGACTGTTGCTTCCAGCTCAAAAGTTTCCTCTGTGATTATAAGCTTTTAGAGCACTGAAAAAAAATCAATACATGGCACCTCATTGGACATTCAGCACTTTTAGGTTATATCAGATAACAACATGTAACTGAGTAACTGAGTGAACAAAGTCAGCATATGGGTGTTATAATATTAGCGTTTGCATGACATATGAATTGTGGTTCATGAAACTTGTGTCTTGGAACATGTATTTCAGGAGGAGAAAAGCTAAATTCCAAAATGAGTTCATACTGCAGCGATGTTACTTTCAGACTTGAATACTACAAGGATCAAAAGAATCCTGTACCTGCTATGGAACTCATCTCTGTTGAGCAACAGCAGGAGTTGGTGTACCTGATGCTTGTGTTTACCTGATGCTTCTCCCTGTGCATGCCTTTGTATTTATAGGAAGAAGGTTGGAAGGAAGAGAGATCAAGGAGAGGAGCCCACAGAGACTTGCATTATTGCCTGCGACCAGGTACTCTCAAGTCTGTCATTCTTTTGTCCGAGTTCCATCCTGCTCCCGAGTTACCAGGTTATTATTTTGCATCAGAGTGCATGAGGGCCCCCTCCTTATCACTAACTTCCTCTGTCTATACCCTTGTCTTGTGTGATAGTGGGGAAATATTTTTAGTATTTTCTTTCAGGATAACTCCACTTTGGTCCATTCTTTTAGTCCAGATTTAGGACAGCCTCAATTACTTTTATCGTGCCTGTCAGTTGTTAATGGTATTAGAGATATAATAGGATTGTTTCATTTATTTCTTTATATACCTAGGTTTTCTTATCCGTATATAGCATATTTCCTTGTAATATCCTCTTATACTCTCTATATATATTGCCTATTGGGACTCTTCAATATACATACAATATTCATAACATTAATCACTTTCATGCTATTTTCCTGTGAATCACTGAATCCTATCAGCACCCGAAAACAGGCAGCATCAGCCATCTGTTCCTCTCCTTTGTTCTTACTGGAGTGGTTTTACTTGTACAGGACCTGAAAAAGAAAAACTAGTCCATGTCTGAAAGAAAGCTCGATCGAGCATGGCCGAGATAATGCCGAATCACTCTGTGTTGGATTGGAATTGGATATACGCAAGCGGTAAACAACGGCCTGGTCTTTCGAAGCATAAATTGGATTGAAATCCACCTACCTGTTTCCCGTGGGCATGGGTCGTCGGCTTTGGTGGGTTCACAGGTGTCACATAGGAGAAAAAACATGCCTTGGCCTTTCAGCCATTCGTCATCTGCTTTATCTGCTTTCAGGTAAGACATCTTCTTCTGTGCACCAGTAATATGTTTCTTCTTTGTTTGCTCATGTTTATCATGTCCTGAGATAGACATAAAAAAATGTCAAAGGTCGTGCCAAGGTTTTCTAGGAACCTAAGACGACGCAGACGCCGTTGTTTAGAACTAAATAGCTATTGACTTGCTGGTGCCGGCCTCAAAAAAATATCTCCTTTTTGAATTTTAAAGGAAATTTCCCTGATTTATATTAAACTGAAATACATTACAGAGTCCCGGACGTCACAGAAAAGTCCTTGAGATAGCAGTCAGGTCATGCTCAATAACTCTCTATACATTACTGCCTTTTAGAGTTGACATGGATTGGATGTCGTACCAAACAGAGTCTTCAAGACTATTGGTTCCTATCCGAAATTTAGCTACACAAGTAAGAATATCTTCAGGGTACTGGTCCTGGATGCAAAGCTTACTGGTCCGAGACTACGCGTCGGAGGGTGCTATGTTTCTTACGCCCACAGATAAATACAACACTATATACAAACCTATTGAAAGTTTGACGGTAATCGGGAAAGAACTGCAAGGCATGTTTTTTTTCGGAATCCGCGCTCGTCCGAAAAACGACCCTATACGACCCCGGATGGCTGTCCGAGCTCGTCGACAAACAACCCTGCTGACCTCCGATGAACTCACACCGGTCTTCTATCGCACTATGGCTGGTTTTGTATGGACTCCTGCACGGCGGCCAGCTTTGCCGGAGCTCTCGCCATTGGCTCGCTCCGCCACTGGCCTACATCGCGGCAATGGGCAATGGCGAGATGCCACCATTTGTGGATAGTGCCCCGGTGAAGTTCTGTGCTAGGTCCACTTCTGAACGCCAGGAAATCCAGATGCAAGATGTGAAGTTTTGGAGGGGTATTACCACAATCTAACATTCTCAATAGTGTTCAAGATGAGTTAATCTAACACTATGTTCTCTAACATATATCTACATATTAATTTGATATCCTCATATATATGATCTGTGAAACATGATTATTAATCAATACATATGGTGATGTATAAATCATAATTGTCCTACATAATGGTATACATCAATGATAGTTTAGAATAACATCAAAATATGAATAAAGAGTTTTATGAATAAATCATATACTTGTTGATCAATATAAAATATATTTATTTAAAAGATAAAATGGTATTATTGTGGTTACAGATCAAACAGAGAGAGAGGGTGTACGGTAGTGGAGAGTTAAGTGAGCAATACCGTCTTAGGTTCTCTCCAGGGCTTGCATCACGTATATATATCCCGTAGGGAGTGTTTTTACAATCGTACCCTTACATCCGAGTATCCTTCCCAAGGGCAACTATATCATTGTACATGTCTACCTCGGGTTTATAACTTCCTAACAGGCTAGCTGGGTTTAGGTGGGGGCCACCCCTACAACAGGAGCCTCTCATGGTGAAGCGCTTCATAGGCTGAAGCCATGTTGCCGAGCCCTTTGGTCCCCTTCGTCCCTGCGGCCTATGACGTTGGTGACATTGGGCGGAGATTATTTGGCGCGTGTGGCTCGTCGTGGCTCCGCGAACTTGGGGTGAGGGGCCATAGCGAGTCGATGCTCGAGCCGTGCGTCGATGTAGGGGCGAACTCGGCGCCTGGGGCCGTGGGTGGAGTCGCAGTTGCCCTACGGAGGCGGAGACCTCGTCGATGCAAGCGAAGCGCGCAGGTGCAGCAAGTTTAGACGTTGCAGCGTGGCGTGCCGCGCGTCGGTTCGACTTCCGCCGGTTGCGCTTCTCCATGGGTGAGCGACCGCGTCGATTGGACTTCTGCCAGTTGCGCTTCTCCATGGGCAGCCGTTGGGTTTCCTCACGCAGGAGACAGCTATATATATACCAGGAGTGATGTAGCGCCATTCCGGGCGTGGCTGAGATGATCTTGATATCGGAAATAGGCCTTCTTTAGTTTATGAACATGCAAAAGAGTATCGCCATATTGATGAACAGAAGGAGGTCTATTTTTGAGCATAAGATATGGCGACCACCGGCCACGGCGCACTCGCGGGGGAAGTAGGCTGTTGGGCCTCAACCGATTGAACTCTGTTTCGTGCCGAGTACGTGGCGTCAGGTTGGCCACCAAGGTAGCGTCTGAGGTTGGAGCCATCCTTCATAGCGTCTAGTGCGGAGGCGGCACGTCCTCGCAGCTCCGCTGTCTGGAGGTGGTGTCTTAATGGCGGCGCGAATCGCCGAGCCTTGGAAAACCGGTGCTCGCGCCATCTGCCTTGTCCGAGTGGCGAGGCACGTGGCGCGACGCGGTTAGCGCGTCGTGGGCTGCGAGCGGTCGCATGACCATGATCGCACGCCCTTCCCGAGAGAGGTGGGACATGTGGTGAGCTTCTGCTGGCCATCC